>CM025788.1:24814296-24872260 GCA_014636745.2 Centella asiatica
CCCGATGGGTTGATAATCCCCGATGGGTTGATAATCCCCGATGGGTTAATCCCCGATGGGTTAATCCCCGATGGGTTGATAATCCCCGATGGGTTGATAATCCCCGATGGGTTACTAGTCTCCAGTGGGTTAAAGCATAGTACTTCCCTGATGCGCAGTTTGTTTTAAAAACTATAAAATGCTATTTTCTTAAATTATTTTAAGATGTTTGAATTGATTTCTTAACCTCAATAGTTTTATATCAGATTGAGACGTTAAAAGTTAAGGACATCACATGTGCATTTCTCCCTTATATTTTAACCCAGATAATAAATTCATTTTGTGATATGTATATTCTTACAGAATTTTCCACTCACGAGTAAATTAAATTGGTAGTGAGCAAAGGACTGAGGCAAGTATATTCACAATCTCATATTTATTTCAGTTTAACGCATTATCATTTGTTCCGATATGCGTAAAAGGTTAGATTTATACTTTAATTGTTCTGATGCATGAGCATGCTATGCTTTTGATTCTGCTAGCATGATATGAATGATGATGCATGGATATAAATGAGCTTTGAATTTCAGCTATGTTTTCAATCTTATATCTGTGCAATGAGAATGTGAATGATGCCCCTTATGGGGGTTATGCCACATGGTTGGCAAAAGGAAAGGAAAGGTGCTGATGTGTTCTTCACCTGACCAAGAAGAAATGTTATTTGACTACGTAGTCACTCAGAGGGATCATGCGGTCCAGCCTGGCCAGCTGTGTACTGTATGGTTAGCAGATCCACGGGTGTAGCCCCCGTTGGATATTTGAGAATGTTATGATCAGGTGTATACCTGACTTTCTTCAAGGGGGGATCACAAGTTGTATATCATCAGTGAATCCTCAAAGATTTTGAAGGTTTCCAAGGTCTTGGTATTGCTTCACCAAGCCTCACAAACAGAATTTGAATTTCTCTCCTTTGATTCCAGATGAAATTCGTTGAATTATTCATATTTGCCTCTACGTGTATATACTTGCTGGGCGTAAAACGCTCACCCATGTTGAATGTTAATGATTTGCAGGACAGAAAGCTAAAGCTGAACCCTCTGACAAGGGGAAAGCAAAGGTGATAAGCTGCTAAGTGTTTATCTTTTTGATAGAACTGATGAAGGAAAGAAGGAAGACGTTTGAAGAGTCGATGAGATTTATTTTGTTATTAGGAAATGATGTAATAGCTTCTGCTGTAATCACTTAATTCTTGGGATGTAATAATTCTTAAATGCTGTTTCTATTCAGTATTTATTTATGAATGGTTATCTTTACCTTCTTATGATGATGCCCTAGTCCGGTATGGGACTATGGGGTCGTCACACTGACGAGATAATTCTTAGTCACTGATGATATATTTTTAGTCTCTGATGAGATATTCTTAGTCTCTGACGAGATAATTTTAGTCTCTGATAAGATGTTGTTAGTCTCTGATGATGACGTCACCCTTAGTCCCCGATGAGTTAAGATGACGTCATCAGTCTCTGATGAATTATTTAGTCTCTGATGACGTCAGCCGTAGTCTCCGACAGGCTAAAGTTTAGTCCCCGATGACGTCATTAGTCTCTGACGGGTTATTTACTCTCGGATGACGTCAGCTTTAGTCTCCGATAGGCTAAAGTTTAGTCCCTGATGACGTCATCAGTCTCTGATAAGAAGTTAGTCTCCGATGATGTCACTCTTAGTCTCCGATAAAATTAAGATGACATCATCAGTCCCTGATGAGTTGTTAGTCCCTGATGACGTCATGCCTTAGTCTCCGATAGGCTAAGTTCAGTCCTTGATGACGTCATTCATAGTCTCTGATGAAGAAAATTTTGTAGTCTCTGATGAAGGAAATTCTGCACTCTCTGATGAAGGAGATTTCTTAATCTCCGATAGAGGAAATTCCTAGTCTTTGATGGCTAAGGATATCAATCCCTGACGAGTTTGTTAATGAGAAAATTATTCTCCGATGCATAGTCTGTTATCAAGACTATAAAACATTATTTTCTTAAAATTATTTTATGATGTTATTCTTTAAAACAGTAAAAGTTTAAGGACATCACATATATATTTTCTTTCATAAATTCTTATTAAGGTATTAAAATATTACTTGCATAATTTACAGAATCTCTCTCTCACAAGTAAATTGATTTGAATTTTGTGCAAAGGACTGAGGCAAGTATATTCTTACTCTTATGCTTATTTCAGTTAAGCGCATGATCAATTGATTCGACATGCGTACAAAATTATGATATTTACATTTAAATTTCCTTGTGAAAAAGAATGCTATGCTTTAAATTTCCGCTAGCATGATATGAATAATAGTGCATGAATATAAAGAAGCTTTGCTCTTCCAGCTATTTTTCAATGTTATATCTGTGCAATAAATGAGAATGCTATGTTCTTTGAATGATAATGCCACATGGATGGTTAGAGGAAAGGAAAGGTGCTGATTTGTTCTTCACCTGACCTAGAGGAATTTTATGTGACTACGTACGTTCACACAAGGAGGGATCATACGGGCACAGTTAGGCCAGCTGTACACCGTATGGTTAGCAGATCCAACGGTTTTAGCCCCCGATTGATATTTTTACTTCAAGGAAGTTATGCTTTGTTTCAAGAAGGATTACACAATTGTTTATCATCAGTAGTCCTAAAGATTCCTTAAAGATTTCTGAGGCATTAGTATTGATTCACTAAGCCTCTTAGCAGAATTGAATTTTTTTGAAACATTCCAGAATTGTTTTTCCCAAATTATTTATATACTTGTTGGGCGTGAACCGCTCATTCTTGTAGAATTTTAATGTTTTGCAGGACAGAATATAAAGGTTGAGCCCTCAGAAAAGGGAAAGGCAAAAATGATCGGTTATTGAGGTTGGCTAGCCTTTGTAATGCCAATAAGGAGGGAAGAAAGAAAGATGATCTGAGAAGTGATGTTTTGTATTATAGTATAGAAACAGTATAGCTTCCGCTGACAATGTAATATTTTAGGTTGTAATATCTCTTTATATGGTTTCTTTCAGTAATTATTATATGAATGGATGTGCGGTTATCTTTTCCTTCTTTTGACGAAGCCCTGATCCAGTGAGGGATTCTGGGGTCGTCACACTATGTATCTTTTTTATGTATGTGTATCTTGTATCTCTTGTATCTTCGTTCTCCTTTACTTATGTGATAGAAAGAGGCTATCTATTTATAGACCTATTTCTTGTTCAACATTCTTTCTTTACATTGAAGCGTGCACGAATACATGATCAAGATTTGTTGCAGCAAAGATATGGAAAGATTGCTTTCTGTCAATTCCAGCTTTTCTTCAAAGCTTTTCCATTTCTCTCTCTTGCCTTTTGTGATGCAGACTTGTCAGGAATAGAAGAGTAGCTAAAAAAGTCAAATCATTTTTCCTTCCTCTTTCCGTAGCTCTATCATGTCGTGTGAAGTTATCTTTCCTTTTAATTCACAAAATCAGTGGGTGATGATCAAGAGTAGACTTTCGTGTTGAGATCATTATTTTTTGATGGTATTCACTTTGGTGCTAAGTCTTTTAGACATACTTTGGCGTTGGGTTTTTATCAACTAATACCAAACACTTTGGCGATAGTCTTTTTATCCCCTAATGCCGAGTACTTTTGTGAGAACCCGAAAAATAAAATAGGTTTTTGTTGTATGATTAATTCATATTATGCATGAAGGTTTAAATTTTACTTTAGGTATGAATAATGAATTCATATCTTGAATGAAAAGTCTATGGCAATGTGATGTCCAAAAGATTATAAATACATTTTTGAGCTCAAATCTTTAAATGATTATTTTTATTCAAGTACTAAGAAGAATAAGTGTAACTTATTCACGTGTGGAAGGTAATACACAGGAGAGCTACAGTATCGATTTTTGAACCAAGGACTGCCGTGAGGCAAGTGATATAATTATATTATATCAGGGTTGAGTTGCATGTGACCCGTCAAATTGTAAATCAACTCCAATAGTACACTAGATTGTTAACTACGATAGATGACTGACTGACTTTTAGTAGCCGTAACATCGCTCTTTTCTAACCAATCATTTCATTCCAAAGCTTGTTATTGGCCAATATAGCCAACGACTGAATACTACTCTCAAATAATCCAACTGCTCTTGTTGATATAAATATATCATTTGGAGTACAACCCTAGCCCCATTTTCATAAATTTTCTATACAACCAACCACCCACAAAATTCAGGTTCACTTTTAAGAAAAAATGTCTTTCTCGAAGAACAACTCAAGCTTTTAACAAAGAGGTAAAAGCACTATATTAAAGTCCTGCTCTGTTCCTACACTATTTTTGTTCTATTATGCATGTCATGTTTGTAAAATACCTTGTTTATTCACTTCCAAAAGTACGATTTAAAACATGCTTTTAACATCCGGAGTTAATGTCATTTATTCTAAAAAGGCTATCCAAGATGAGAGTAAGGAATGTTGACGACCACCTAGTAGACAAACTATTAACTTCCAAATATTTCTTTTTATTAGTAGTTAAAACACTATGCTTGTGTCTCTGCCAACTAGAGTTCTGGAAGTCTAGCAGTGTCTATAAGACTAAGAAGACAATAAGAAATATTTAACACTACAAGATAGATGATGAGAGAATGCCTTATGTATGGTTATCTATTGATAACACCACCTCATTAAAGTTGAAAAGGTCACCACTGTATCAGAGACAAGTCCTAACATAGTCTCCGTCAGCATAAAGTTAGTCTCCGATAGTATAATAAAAAAATTTAGTCCCTGAGGAACAAATTTGTTAGTCTCCAATGAACAAATTTGTTAGTCCCCAATGAACAATTTTTCTTAGTCTCTGAGGAACAAATATACTAGTCTTGGATAACTTGTTGAGTTCGGCACTGAACAAATTATCCACCGATGAGTTTGGTGTTGACTTATAGAGTTTGGCGCTGAACAAACTACACACCGATTAGTTTGGTGTTGACTTATTGAGTTTGGCACTGAACAAATTATCCACCGATGAGTTTGGTGCTGACTTATTGAGTTTGGCGCTGAAGAAATTACTCACCGACGAGTTTGGCGATGAAGTTCATCCCTTAATGGTCGAAGGTCATCCCCTGATGACCAAGGACCATCCCCCGATGATCATGGTGTTGGGGTTTCAAGCACATAAACGCAACAGAAACGATAAATTTAAATAATTTATTGAAACCCCAACCAGGATCCATGCAAAACATGTAATACAGATTTAATAGAAGAGTACCTATTCAAGTTGTAGATTCTGAACTTTGATAGAGATAGTGATGAACCACAATCTCAATCCAACTAAACCAAACCTCTATAGGTATCCATACGAGCATATATAACTGAACCAAGGAGATGAATGACTTCCCTTATATGGTACTAGCCAAAAGGAATCAAAGAACAACTTTTATCTCACTCTCTCTATTTGATCTATTTCTTTCTTCTTTACTTTTTTCTATACAGAGCATACGAAAGAACTGAAGGTTATGTATATCTAGTATATATCTCTATCTATGTATATGTCAAACATATCTCATAAAGGAGATAAGAGGAAGTGGAGTATTTATTGGTAACTAACCTCCTTTTCCACCACCCTTTTCAACCAATAGATCATCATATATATATCATATATATATTTAGATTTAATGAACCCATATATATGTGGCTAACCACCTCATCCACCACCCCTTTCAACTAATAGATCTTCATATATATCATATATATATATATATATATATATATATTTAGATTCAATGAACCTGGATAGAGGTGTGTCTAGATACAATGAACATGGATAGAGGTGACTAGATATAAACCTAGACAGAGGTGTGTCTAGATACAATGAACCTGGATAGAGGTGTCTAGATACAATGAACCTGGATATACGTGTGTCTAGATACAATGAACCTAGATAGAGGTGACTAAATACAATGAACCTAGATAGAAGTGTGTCTAGATACAATGACCCTAGATAGAGGTGGGTAACCTCCTCTTGCAAGCAGCTATTAACATTTAATACTCTAAAGTGACTGTTACAATTGACTGAGTTAATTAGTAGTATCAATTCTCAACTATAATTTTAATAAGCTAATAATATTCACTTATTTAAAATCTAATATTTAAATTAATTCTCCTTTTAATTACGCTCTTAGTATGAGTCCCTATAGGTTATTATTACGTTGGCAATAGTTTTATAATCATATTATAAAATTATAAACAGTGAGCTGCATCTAGTAATACATCACTACTACCCAAGTAATAATAATGTTGGTGATTCAACATAACCTTTTCTTGTGACCAATGTTTTAATGTAATATAATTCCTTTTGCCCTTGATATCCAAGATTAAACTCAAGGCATGAAGTGTGTCATCCTTTTTATAATTTAATCTTTGTTTTCTTGATCGATGAGTAAATTATAAGAGACAAATCACTATTTGAGCATGACCATGCATTTCATAGTTCTACTCAATCAAGAGGCCCAAGGATATCACTCCTAAAATACATTGGAGGGACAAATCCTATCTAGATTATTCACATTCCTCACATGACTCATAATATAGCCAATAATCACCTTTATTGTCCATCCGGTTAAAGATGACTTTTGGTGATATCAAACCATATGAATCTTCGTGTAGAAATGTAATGACTTCAAGTGGTCCTAAATCATTGTTACTTTGAGAATATCTTATGACACTTTAGTTACATGTATAATTCTCATGGTGGGTCAATCCAGTACACTGTTCTCCAACATGTACCTATGTATTGACTTGATGTCTCATATATCTATAGCCAATGAGATTTGGTCATCAGTCAACCCACATACTAGTTTCAATGTATCATTGTTGTCCCATTAACAATAATACTTGACTAGGGATGTTTAAGAATCTTGATGCATTTTACAACTATATGATCTCATGTTCCAAGTTACATACTTGAACCAATATAGTCTGTATTCATTATTCTAGGGATGTTTATTATCTTAACAATTATATCACATAGTAAATTGAAGAATAATAAACTAAACTTTATTTATTAAATCAAAACATAAGTACAAGTGCGCTGTGACAATTATCAAATAATTGGCTCGTAGGGCATACATTCCAACAATCTCCCACTTGCACTAGAGCCAATCATTCATGCATCATATACCAATGGATCTAGTGTGACCATCATGCTTCTGCTGTGGCGAAGCCTTAGTTAGTGGATCTACAACATTTTCATATGTCGGTATCCTACATATATATACATCTCCTCTATCAATAATTTCACATATGAGATGATATCGTCTAAGTATATGTTTGGATCGCTGGTGGGATCTTGGTTCCTTGCCAAATGCGATGGCTCCATTCTTGTCACAGTAGAGATTAACTGGATCAACAATGGTTGGAACAACATTAAGTTCAGTGATGAACTTCTTAATCCAAACAACCTCTTTAGCTGTTTCTGAAGCAACTATATACTCAGACTCTATAATGGAATCAACAACTATATCTTGCTTTGAACTTTTCTATCTCACATCTCCACCATTTCTGCAAAACACATAACCCGATTGTGATAGGTAGTCATCCTTATGAGTCTGGAAATTGGCATCTGTGTAACCCTTTACTTCCAAGTCCTCTTGACCTCCATATATCAAGAATAAATCCTTAGTCCTTTTTAGGTACTTTAAGATGTTCTTGACAGTTGTACGGTGACATTCACCTAGATCTGACTGGTATTTGCTCGTCATGCTCAAGGCATGCGATACATCAGGATGAGTACATATCATTGCGTACATAATAGATCCAATTTTTGACGCATATGGAACCTTATTCATACAATTCCTATCATCTTGTGATATTGGACTTTGAGCTTTAGAGAGAGATATATACCATGAGGCATTGGTATATATCCTCTTTTAGCCTCTTGCATGCTGAATCATTGCAACACCTTTTCGATATATGTACTTTGAGTTAATCTGAGCAATCTCCTTGATCTATCTCTATAGATCTTGATGCCTAGAATATAGGCAGCATTGTCCATGTCCTTCATAGAGAAACATTTTCCCAATCATGTCTTCACGTCTTGCAGGGAACGAATGTCATTCCTTATAAGCAATATGTCATCAATATATAATACTAGGAATACAATATGATTACCACTAACCCTCTTGTATACCCAAGGTTCATCTTCATTTTTGACAAAGCCAAATTCTTTGATTGTGTCGTTAAAACGAAGATTCTAGCTCCTAGAGGCTTGCTTGAATCCATAAATGTATCGTTGCAGCTTACATATCATTCTAGCATCCTTTGGATCAACAAAACCCTCAGGTTATGTCATGTACACATCCTTAAGGAGATTTTCGTTAAGGAAAGTTGTTTTGACATCCATTGCCAAATTTCGTAATCATAAAAGGCTGCAATAGCGAGTAAAATACTGATGGATTTAGAAATTGCAACTGGAGAATAAGTTTCATCATAGTCAATACCATGTACTTGTTTGAAACCTTTCGCTACCAGTCGCCCTTTATAGGTATGTACATTTCCATCCATGTCAGTTTTCTTTTTGAAAGCCCACTTGCACCCAATTGGTTTTACCCCTTCAGGTGGATCAACCAAGGTCTATACCTGGTTGGTGTACATGGAGTCCATCTCGGATTTCATGGCTTCCAACCATCTCTCAAATTCTGGTCCGTTCATAGCTTCTTGGTAGGAAGTAGGCTCATCTTAGTCCATCAACATCACATCACCAGTCATAGTCACAAGATATCCATAATATCTTTCAAGCTTTTGGCGTGTTCTACCAGATCTACGAAGGCCTTGTGTTACTTGAACGAGTTCATTCTCCACAACAACTTGTGGTTCCTGCTCATATTCCACATCAGGTTCAATGATATCTTGTGGTTCTCGAATTTCTTCGAGTTCTACTTTCCTCCCACTATTTCCTCTAGATATAAACTCCTTTTCTAGAAAAACACTAGTATGTGCAACAAACACTTTGTTCTCTGAAGGTTTGTAGAATTGATACCCTTTAGTTTCTTTTGGATATCTAACAAAATTACATTTGTCTAATTTGGGTCCGAGCTTATCAAGAGCTTGACGTCTTACATATGCCTCGCAACCCCAAATCTTTATGAAAGACATATTAGGATGTTTCCCAGTCCATATCTCATATGGTGTCTTTTGAATCGTCTTTGTAGGAACACGATTAAGTGTGAAGGCCGCTGTCTCTAGAGCATGTGCCCAAAAACATATAGGAGGATCTACATGACTCGTCATGGATCGCACCATGTCCAACAAGGTACGATTGCTCCTCTTGGATACACCATTCCATTGTGGTGTTCTAGGTGGAGTGAGTTGTGATACAATACCACATTCCTTAAGAAGATTATTAAATTCTTGGCTTAAGTATTCACCTCCTCGATCAAATCGAATGGATTTTATACTTTTTCCAAATTGGTTTTGAACTTCATTTTTGAATTCTTTGAACTTTTCAAAGGATTCTAATTTATGTCTCATTAGATATACATATACGTATCTACTGTAGTCATCAGTAAATGTAATGAAGTAATAAAACCCACCTCTAGCTAGAAAACTCATTGGTCCACATACATCACTATGTATAAGACCCAAAATGTCGCTAGCCCGTTCACTTTGTCCAGTGAAAGTGGCTTTAGTCATCTTGCTTAATAAACAAGATTCACACACCTCATATGATTCAAAATCAAATGAATCCAAAAATCCATCTCTATGGAGTTTGGATATGCGTTTCTCATTTATATGGTCCAATCGACAATGCTAGGGATATGCTCGATTTGAATCATTTGATTTAAACCGTTTAATATTTATGTTATAAATAGGCATTTCCAAATCAAGAATATAGAGACAATTAAATAATTTTGCAACACCATAGCATAATTCATTTAAGTAAAATGAAAAACTCTTGTCCTTTATCACAAATGAATAGCCTTTCTTGTCTAAACAAGAAACAAAAATAATATTCTTGTTAATGGCAGACACATAATAACAGTCCTCTAATTCTAAAACTAGCCTAGTGGGCAAAGATAAATGATAAGTTCCTATAGCTAATGTAGCAACTCTTGCTCCATTTCCAACTCGTAGGTCAACGTCGCCTTTTGCCAAAGATCTACTCCTTTTTAGTTCCTTCACATTAACACAAACGTGAGAACCACATCTAGTATCTAATACCCAAGATGTTGAAATAGATAAATAAGTCATACTTCCTTTCTACTTCTTAAGTTCTTCCAGGTAAGCATGGCAATTCCTTTTCCAGTGTCCAGATTTTCCATAGAAGTGACAATCACCTTCTTTTGCTATCCCACTTTTAGGCTTCAATGCTTTTTTATACTTAATATTGGGTTTGGCACTAGAATTAGATCCCATCTTTTTCTTGCCTTTACATTTAGCCTTTCCTTTGTTCACCATCATTATGGGACTAGGACCTGACTTTTTCATGTTGTTTTCAATAGTTCTCAACAAGCTTAACAACTCAGTCAGCAGTTTCTTAATTTCGTTCATGAGGAAGTTCATGACAAACCGAGAATAGTGGTTTGTTTAATGATTGCAAGACCAAATCAGTTTGAGCTTCCTGAGTAATGGGGAAGCCCAACTTATCAAGGTACTCAATATACCCAATCATTTTTATCACATGTGGACCAACTGAATCACGTTCACCCTGCTTACAATGATACAGTGCTTTACTCGTATCATATCTTTCTTGTCGAGAATGCCCTTCGAATAATTTCTTTAGGTGCTCGATCATCTCATAAGCTTCCATTAACTCATGTTGCTTCTGAAGCTCAGGGTTCATGGATGCTAACATGAGACAACTCAAGTTCAGAGCATCATCTTAATGGTTCTTATAAGCATTATGCTCCGTACGTGGTGTAGTATTAGCAGGTGCTCCAGGAACTAGTTTATCTAGGACATAGAGCTTTCGCTCTTGTTTGAGGACAATCCTCAAATTCCTATGCCAGTCAAGGAAAGTAATCTCATTCAACTTGTCCTTCTCAAGGACTAATCGCAATGATATGTTGGTTGTGTTGTTGTTTGCCATTATTGTCTACAAATTATAAATGCAGAAATAAATGAACCAGTTTGTGGAATTTTAATAATGTATTTGATTATGTCACATTCAAAATATGTGTCTCCCACTATTTTATTCAAATTAACAACCCTCACCATTAATTTGGAAAGTATTTCTTTTAAATCTTTCTAGTGAGCCAAGATCCATATTTCGTTATATCTTATGCTAGCTTTGGCTAGTCACATAAAACATAACTATTTAGGTAAACAATACTTTGTTAATTATATCATATATAACTTGTGGATAGTTTGGTGAACAACTCTTTGTTACAGTCCATCTAAATGGATTTTACCAAACTCCATGCCTCTAAGCCCACAATCCTATTATAATAGCTTAGTTAAGTCAGACCCAATATCATAACAATTTGGATATCACAATTATCCGATTGCATCTCCCCAAGATAAATGTGATGCCTTGCTTTGGCAAATCCCACACCCATTGATCGAGGTTTTGATGAGTGCTTAATATTGGAAAGCATCTTAGACTTAATAATTTTATGAGGAATTTAATTAAGAATTTAAGATCTCACCATTCATTAATTATATAAATGATGTACATCATTTATTGTATCACATACATGCATGAATAAAGTGCAAAATAAATGTGTCATGGTTATGACCCAATCTTATGTCAATATTTTCAAGCTAATGAAAGATTGAAGGTCAATCTAAGATAATACACCATCTTCATAACATAAGCCTCTAGACCTGCTTGGCAAGTGTGACTCTTTGTCCTCTTCTCTTGTCCAGTTGATCACGTACAAATATTGTGGGGGGGGGGGGGGGGGGAACGTATACTAACTCTATTCTAATTTATACATTACATGGTATACAGAAACCTTGAGTTAAATTCGAGGGGAGTTAGATGAGAAGAGAATTTTACAACGAGAATGTATAGAGAAAGGCATGACATGCAAGTCGTATTTTAAATACAAAACCACTAGCCTATAGGGTCAAAGGCCATAACCATGCACCATGCATATCACATAAGCACATATTATAATTTGAACAATTCAAAATTATAAACATTATCCTATGATGGCTTAAGCATTAGCAGGTAATTTCTTCATCCTAAACTCATATTTCAGAACATCATATGTTCCTAATACCCAACCAATCATAATACTCAGTTACATAACACATAACATATGCAATAAGCAAAACATTAACCATACAACTTATATCAAATATGATGACACATATAATATGTATTAATGTTTTACAAGTAGCTCTGATGCCACTGTTGGGGTTTCAAGCACATAAATGCAGCGGAAGCAATAAATTAAAATAATTTATTGAAACCCCAACCAAGATCCATGTGATGACCCAAAATTTTATTTTCTTAGATAAATAAGAATAAAATGTTTATGAGATGCTTTTCTATGAGGTATGAGGTATGAGACATGAGGTATGAATTTTAAATGTTTGAATATTATGTCCATATGATGTCCAAAATTCTATAACCTCAATTTCCTTTGTAAAATCATCAAAGGGATTTGAATACATTAATCTCAAAATCTTGTATGAGATTAATTTAATCAAGCGTAGATAGATGATTATGGAATATGAGTGTGAGATTAAGTAATTTAGCTTGTATGGAGATGGAAGGAGTATGTGAATTGAAGAAGACTGCCCATAAAGGAGTACATGAGTTACATGTGAAGTTACTTGATTATTAGGCAGGCTGTGTGACAACAACTGATTAAAGACAAGCTACATGTATGACAGCAGCTGCGTATTATGTTGATTAGTTGTTTAAGAGTTATGATGAGCAGCTATTTTATCGTCCAGATTAACCAATCATCTTATCTCAAGGCTTAATCTTAGTCTGCTATAAATATCTCATTGGGGGGTAAAATTTTAATCTCTTTTCTAAAAATTTCTTTTCTACAGTTCTTCTCTAAACTTACCATCTTCATATAATTTCAAGTTCTTTTTTTCAGACAATTACTTTCAGGCAAGCTTTAATCCTTTTCGTCAAGTCAAGAGGTAAGAATCTTATGTTCTCCTCTGTTTTTCTTTCTTGCATATCATTCGAGAGTATTAGCTGTGTGTGCTAAGTCTTCAGGAAAGAATAAAGCTTTTAAAGAATATGTTGTTTTTATGAAAAGAAGCTTATGCACCACAGAAAGGTTGATTATGTATCCTAGATTTGAGTTTCTTCATTCTGGGCATCATTCTTGTTCTTAAAAGATCTTCCATCATAACATAAACAAGCTCCATTCTAGTATCTGATGAGTTAATGTTAGTCTCTGACAAGATAATCTTAGTCTCTAACGAAGGAAGTTTAAATTAGTCTCTGATGATGTCATCCTTAGTCTCCGACAGGCTAAGCTTAGTCCCTGATGACGTCATCTGTAGTCTCTGATGGGCAAAATATGTTAGTCTCTGATGACTAAAGATATTAGTCCCCAAGGAGTTTGGCGATAGCCAACTGAGTTTGGCACTTAACTACTTTTCTCCGAGGAGTTTGGCACTGAACAGATTATCCATTGATGAAGTTCAGTGATGACTTACTAAGTTTGGTGATGAGCAAATCATTCCCTGACAGCCAAGAGAGTTCGGAGATAGTCAAAGTTATCACCCGACAACTTTGGCGATGAAGAAGACCATCCCCTAATAGGTAAGTTATTCCCTGACGAGTAATTTATCCACCGTTGACCAGTCATCCCCTGACGGATAATTATCCCCTGATGATTGATTATCCCCTGACGAACAGAACTCATTCTCCTGATGGATGTGTAACAGTCTGAAAATCCCTTAGGCTTGTTAAAGTGAAAAGTCTCAATTTTTCTAACGCAACAAATAATTTAATTAAAAGTCAAGAGAATAAGAGTGCATGGACATCACAGACATCACATTCGTACATACTCACATTTATATTCAAGTTTAGATTCTCCTGCTAAGTAAACGTATGTATGTTTTTCAAAGGTATTTCACCAAGGAAGTGAATTTATTTTAGCTCAACTAAGAACGAAGACAAGTATATTCTCACTCTCATGCTTATTTTAGTTAAGCACATGATCAATTGATTCGACATGCGTACAAGGTTATGACTTTTATGTCTCGATTTCTTTGTGAATCAGTATGCTATGTTTTAATTTTCGCTAGCATGATATGAATGAAAATGCATGGATATAATTGAGTTTTGATTTATTAGTTATTTTTTATTATCTTATATATGTGCTAATGTATGAGAATATTTCCACTTGGGCATTGAACAAGTGCTTATGTTAGTCTTAAGAGGAAGGATGTCGTACGTAATTTGTGAGAACCTCCTTTAAGCTAAATAAGACATGCAAGATGTTTAAGGAAGGAAAGAAGGAAGAGTTTGAAACTTCAAAGTCAAAGATATTTCTAAAGTGCTAGAGGTTTTGACATTGAATTTGTCATACCTCACAAACAGTTTGAACCCTTGTTGTGCTTCAAACCCACCTTACACGATTATATACTTGCTAAGCGTAAATCGCTCATCCTTGCTATTATTAAATGTTTTACAGGTGATAAAGGTAAGATGTACATATATAAGGTCATTGTGAGTTAACTGTGGGTAGTGATGAGGAGAAGTAGAGGATTAAAGATGTAAAAGCACAATTGAAGTGTTAAGTTTGTTAGACCTACAGGTCACAACTTCATGTAAGGATGATGATTAAAGCTGTTGTAATAGCTTAGTTTCCGCTACAAGTTTTGTACTCTGAATATTTGTAAGGATGTACTATTTATATCTGTATAAGATTTAGAATAAGATTTTTCTATTTAGATCTATTTAGATGTATATCTATCAAATCGTAGCTTCATGTACACAAACATTTACATATTACTGCATCCGAAATTTTTGTTCCGATAGCGTAATAGAGAATAGATGCATAAAAAAGACTTTAATTTCCAATCTCTTATTTCTTTTTTTTCAGTTAAAAAGAGAATTTCCAATTTTTTCTTAAATTCAATACAATATGAAAAAAGAAAAAAATTCGAAGTGTTTTTCTTGCTTCGACCTATAGCAAGACATATTCTTAAGTTTTAGATTTATCGGGAAGACACTAAAAGAAAATAAAAAAAGTGATTTAATATAAAGTATTAATCACTTTAGTAATTTAGTGTTGTATGGATGTGTTGTTGTTTGTTTCCTTCCTCTGACGGCGCCCGGGTCCCGTGTGGGATTTTTGGGGCCGCCACAATTCATGCAAAACATATAATACAGATTTGATAGAAGAGTTCATGTTCAAGCTGTAGATTCTGAACTTTGGTGGAGATAGTGATGAACCACAACCTCAATCCAACTAAACCAAGCCTCTACAGGTATCCACACGAGCTTATATAACTAAACCAAGGAGATGAATGATTTGCCTTATATGGTACTAGCCAAAAGGAATCAAAGAACAACTTTTATCTCACTCTCTCTATTTGATCTATTTCTTTCTTCTCTACTCTTTTCTATATAGAGCATAAGAAAGAACTGAAGGTTGTGTATATCTAGTATATATCTCTATCTATGTATATGTCAAACATATCTTATAAAGGAGATAAGAGAAAGAGGAGTATTTATAGACAACTAACCTCCTCTTCCACCACCCTTTTCAACCAATACATCATCATATATATCATATATATATATATATATATATATATTTAGATTCAATGAACCTAGACATATGTGGCTAACCTCCTCTTCCACCACCCCTTTCAACCAATAGATCTTCATATATATCATATATATATATATATATATATATATATTTAGATTCAATGAACTTGGATAGAGGTGACTAAATATAATGAACTTGGACAGAGATGTGTCTAGATACAATGAATTTCGATAGAGGTGACTAGACACAATGAACCTGGACAAAGGTGTGTCTAGATACAATGAACCAGGATAGAGGAGATTAGATACAATGAACCTGGACAGAGGTGTGTCTAAATATAATGAACCTAGATAGAGGTGACTAAATACAATGAACCTAGATAAAAGTGTGCCTAGATACAATGACCCTAGATAGAGGTGGGTAACCACCTCTTGCAAGCAGCTATTAACATTTAATACTCTAAAGTGACTGTTACAATTGACTGAGTCAATTAGTAGTATCAATTCTCAACTATAATTTTAAATAAGCTAATAATATTCACTTATTTAAAATCTAATATTTAAATTAATTCTCCTTTTAATTACGCTCTTAGTATGAGTCCCTATAGGTTATTATTACGTTGGCAATAGTTTTATAATCATATTATAAAATTATAAACAGTGAGCTGTATCTAGTGATACATCACTACTACCCAAGTAATAATAATGTTGGTGATTCAACATAACCTTTTCTTGTGACCAATGTTTTAATGTAATATAATTCCTTTTGCCCTTGATATCCAAGATTAAACTCAAGGCATGAAGTGTGTCATCCTTTTTATAATTTAATCTTTGTTTTCTTGATCGATGAGTAAATTATAAGAGACAAATCACTATTTGAGCATGACCATGAATTTCATAGTTCTACTCAATCAAGAGGCCCACTGATATCACTCCTAAAATACATAGGAGGGACAAATCCTATCTAGATCATTCACATTCTTCACATGACTCATAATATAGCCAACAATCACCTTTATGGTCCTCCGGTTAAAGATGACTTTTGGTGATATCAAACCATATGAATCTTCATATAGAAATGTAATGACTTCAAGTCGAATGACCATTAGATCATTGTCACTATGAGAATATCTTATGACATTTTACTTACATGTATAATTCTCATGGTGGGTCAATCCAGTACACTGTTCTCCAACTTGTAACAATGTATTGACTTGATATCTCACATATCTATGGCAAATGAGATTTGGTCATCAATTAACCTACATACTAGTCTCAATGTATCATTATTGTCCCATTAACAGTAATACTTGACTATAGATGTTTAAGAATATTGATATATTTTACAAATATATGATCTCATGTTCTAAGTCACATACTTGAACCAATATTGACTGTATTCATTATTGTGGGGACGTTTATTATCTTAACAATTATATCACATAGTAAATTGAAGAATAATAAACTAAACATTATTTGTTAAATCAAAACATAAGTACAAGTGCGCCATGACAATTATCAAATAATTGGCTCCTAGGATATACACTCTAACACATGGACCATCCCCCGATGGTTGAGGTCTTCCCCTGATGGTCAAAAACCATCCACTGATGACAAGTCATCCCCTAACGGGTAACTTATCCACTGATGACTAGTCATCCCTCACGAGTAAATTATCCACTGATGGCTAATTTATCCCTCAATGTTCATTCTTAGCCCTGTTGAACACTTTTATGCTTCAACGATTATCCATTTATGCGTAGTTTATCTTTAAGGGTATAAAATATTATTTTCATCAATTATTTAAAATAACTTTAGTTAATTATTAAACCTCAACAGTTCAGATGTCAAATTATGACATTAAAATTTTAAGGACATCACATGTGCGCATTTTCTCATATCTTTATTAAAGGTATAAATTTCTCATGCTATGTCAATATACATGTTTTACAAAGTATTTCACTAAGGACCAAGGAAAGTATATACTTACTTCACTTTCTTTCAATTAATACGTATGATCATTCTTTCGATATACGCAATGTATCCACGATGTTATTATGTCAAAATATTCATAATTCAATTTCTTCAAGTTAAGTAATGTATTATCCCTTGATTCGATGTACGTGAAAATGTTGTATTGGAATCAAACATTTTTTGGGCGGATGTTATCTATTCAAATTCACTAACACGACAAGGTAAATCCGATACGGATAGAAAAAGACTTAATTTTTCTCACCCCATACTTGTAAAGTATATCCGTGTGGGTAACTAAAGGCTTGTGGGTTACATCTGTCTAGCACCCCGGGCCTAGGAATGATAGGGAACAGAAACTAAGGCATTGGTAACCAAACCCTTGCAGATAAAATATTTCTACTTTGACTACGTATGTCATATGATGAAGTCAGACGATGGTCAGGTTGGCTGGTTGATATACTATTTGATATGGTGTTTCTAAGGGCATGTGCGCCAAACGGATATGGTTATAAGGCGCATGTGAAATGATTCTTTATTCTTTTAAGTAAAAGGTCAAATCCCTCGTTATCACTCGGGGACCCTAAAATCTATGTTTTCTTTTTAAATTATTAAGAGGTGTTGACATTGTTCCGTCCAACCTCATAAACACTTAAGCCAACAAATTATCCATTTTCAAAGCTTACCCGATACTTGAATATATACTTGCGAGCATAAATCGCTTATATTGCTATTATCTAATGTTTTACAGGATATGGCGAGAAGGTCGAGCCGTCTGATAAAGGCAAGGCAAGGATGGCATGATGAACATTTCCTGGTCTCCCTCTTACGAATGGCATTCAGGGGAGGAGTGAAATATGAGGCAATTATTGAAATGTTTAGATTGTAAGACCTGTGTGGGCCCCTCATAGAGTTCCGCTATTAGAATTTTATTTTTGATGAATGTAATGGAGATTTCTATTTGTTTCTCTTATTTAATTATATACATTCTTGGATGATGTTACTTTTCTCTTGTCAATTATTGACAGTGTTCGAAGTCCGATATGGGTTTTTTGGGGTCGCCATAGTTGGTATAAGCCCAAGCACCGGTTATGAGACCAAGGTCTCTACCGAAGAGTAGAACGCGATATTTAGATTCTTAAGGAAGAATGATGGAAACATAAGACATAAGGATAAGAAAAATAGGATGCTAGGACGAATAGATGGACGATGAGCATTAGATAGACTCTCCCCATTCCCAAAGCTAGAAAATTTTAGGGAATATACACTTTTAAGTCAAAGACCTAAGTCAAACATATTGCAAACCATGCATTGCAATAGTGTTCATGTCAAAATCTATGTTAAGTTAAACCTTGTTCCCAGATTGACGAAGGCTATGTTCACTTGTAGATAACTTCGAGACGAGATGATAGGGGTAAAGCCCCCACGGTCGTTAGCTTTGACGAGGAGCATGTCCTTAAGTACGCCCTTTATGACTACTCGAGACATGCAAACATTTCCCCTGCCCCCGTCACAGACGATGTTGAGGCCCTGAAGGAGGCATCCCCCGAGCAACCTCTTGTTATTGTGCCTACACCACATGAGGATGTTGGCCCTTCGATCCGCCGCATGCATCTACACCCAGATATTATCCGCAGATCACCACCACCCCTTGGTGCCCGATGGCGTGTGACTCCTCGCAAGAGGGTAACTAGGGCAGTGCAGGTGGTATATTTCGAGATTCCTCAGATCTATGAGGAAGATTTCAAAAATGAAGAGGATCCCATTGAGCCAAAGGATGCCGACAAGCCTAATGATACAGAGGGTGCCAATGCCCCCACTGACCCATCTGAGAGGTCATATTCCTCAGTTCGCATGAGGAGCCATTCTCCTCCTCACTTCCAGTTGGGTACTTCGCCACAGTCACCACGCAAACAGGATCTCATTCTGTCTTGATACATACTGTACCTATTGCTCTAGCTTCACCACCAGCAGAGTAGCCAACTCCACACCTGCCATGCTGTCATTGCCACCAGTAGTACTACCAGATGCATCGCCAGTCGTCCCACTTGTCATACCGCTTCCAGAGGTGCTAGTGCCCATGCCATTTCCAGACAAATTTTGCCTTTACCTCTAGTGTAAAGTTTGCCTAATATAGGCAGAGATGGCGACCCGCAATAATGGAATGATGCGTCTCTCCATTTCACACCAAAAGACCAGCCGACTCCTTGACATTTGGAGAGTCTCGTACCAGGATGTGTCTCTCACCCTCATAGAGGCACTGACTGAAATATTGATCTCGGTGAGCGACTACTTCAGGTTCCCGCACCCCACTATAGCCAACCGAGATCATTTGATGCACGACCTCGTGGAGAAGGTTGAGGAGGCGTGCCGCTATGCATGCAGAATGATGGAGGAACTAGATCTCGAGGCCTTGTATTAAATATATTTTGTATTGCTAGTAATCACAAATTTGGCCATATATTTTGCACTTAGACTTCAGAGCTGATCTTTCTTTTATTATGATAATTACGGTAGCCATAAGCATATTTTGGCATGGCTCCCATAGTTATCAATCAAAGCTCTGCTAGTATTGAAGTGAATTGTAAATTTCCATTATTGTACCCCTTTTGATATTATTAATATTATGGGAATTTCATCCTTAAAACTCTTACGAGTTATGCACAATTATTTACGGATGCATTTAATTGTTATGTTATGAGTTTCATATGGGAAACATAAAATTCTCTTACGAAGGACGAATGAAATAAGGGGAAAAAGGGGGGCTATGGACATTAATTTTTTTTTTCTCACTTGTAGAAATTGCCTCTAGTACGAAGACCACAAGTTAACCAAGCCAGGAACACCAGCGCCATCCGCAATGTGGATGACCAAGGCGACCAAGGAAGTATCAACCCCAATGACAATCGAGAAAACAACAACAACAGCAACAACAAAAATCAGGACAACCCTATCACCCTGTTGATGAACATAATAAGGGAAGCGGCCCAACAAAATAACAACCCGCCACACCCACTACAAGTACAACCTAAGAGGGTAACATTCAACGACTTCACGAATAGTTGCCCGCCTACTTTCAATGGCAAAGGAGGTCCCACTGTTGCTCAAACATGGGTCAAGGAAGTTGAGAAGGCCTTTCGAATTTCTGGGGTGAGTGAAGACCTCAAGACTGAGTATGCCACCTACCTACTGACGGGAGAAGCAAATTACTAGTGGGAAGCCACCGAACGGCTAGAACTAGCCAAGAAGCTAGCTTCCAGAGGAGGGAAAGCAACTGATCAAGGCTTCACATGGGAAGATTCAAGGAGATCTTCAACAACCAATACTTTCCGAACAGTGCTGCTGATAACCTTGAAAAGCAGTTCCTAGAACTAAAGCAGGGAAGTATGACAATGAAGGAGTATGGGAGGAAGTTCAATGAGCTCTAGAGGTACGCTCCACATCTGGTGGATACCGAGAGGAGAAAAGCAAGAAGGTTCGAATACAGCTTGAACCCATGGCTTCAAGACAAGATTGTTGTCATGTGTCTGGACACCTATGTAGAAGTCGTCTAGAGGATGAAAGTTGCAGAGAGAAGTAGCAAAATGCTTCGAGAATTCAACCAGGAGAATTAGAACGACAACCACCACCAGAATAACAGAGGAAATGGTGGAGGAAATGGAAGACCAATCGCCAATTCTATAGTGGTAAAACAAGAAGAGGGGAATGCCCAAAATGATAACAAAAGGAAAGGAAATTTCAACAACAATAGAGGGGACAATAAGAAGAAAGGCACTGTTTGTGCCAACTGTGGAAAGAAAGAATCATGGGACGTCCTCATGTTTGAAAGGCATGAACACGTGCTACAAATGCCACCAACCTAGGCATATCTCACTAAATTACCTAAATCAGACAACCGTTGCTGCCTAACAACAATATCGTCCCCACCAGCATCCCTAGCAGCAACAACAAGCTAGACCTCAAGGCACCAATCGCACTCTGGCGACTATGAAGACATGCTATAAATGTTGTGTGGAGGGTCACATTTCCATAACCTACCCAGAAGAAATGTGGAGGAAAGCTGCCACTTTCCGAGGCTAACACTGTACCAGTCCGCCCCCAAGCTAGGATCTACAATATGACTGTATAGGATGCACTGATGTCCAAAGACGTAATGATAGGTACGCTATTGGTCAACTCAGTTCATGTTCACATATTATTTGATTCTGGTGCAACCAAGTCTTTTATAGTTGAACGCTTGCTTAAAGACATTAATATAACTCCTACACGCCTAGAAATACCTCTAAAGGTCGTAGTAGCCAACCAAGAGGTCCTCATTGTTTAAAACATTCTATCTGACTGCAATATAAAGATAGGCAAGCATAACCTACCCGCAAACTTAATACCCTTCCCTTTGGGAGAGTTCGATCTGATATTAGGCATGGATTGGTTATATAAGTACTAGGATAGTATAGAGTTTAAGAGGAAGAAGGTTTCCTTAAGAATACTTTCAAACAACAAAGTGTTATTTCACGAAAGCAAGACTACCAAACCGTCTCACTTCCTTACCATGATAAAAGCTAAGAGAATGATACATAAGGGATGTGAAACATTCTTAGCTTATGTGCATGATGCTGAAAAGGAAACACCAAGGTTAGAAAATATTCCCATTGTGAGGGAATTTAGAGTTGTGTTTTTGGAAGAGTTGTCGAGTTTATCTCCAAACAAACAAGTGGAGTTCGGAATCGAGCTAGTACCAGGGACTACTTCGATTTCCAAGGCTCCATATAGAATGGCCCCTTCAGAATTGAAAGAACTTATGGCACAATTACAAGAATTATTAGATAGAGGATTCATCAGGCCGAGCATCTCACCATGGGGAGCCCCTGTTTTGTTCGTGAAAAAGAAAGATGAATCGATGAGGTTATGCATTGATTACAGAGAATTGAACAAACTGATGGTAAAGAATCGATATCCACTACCAAGGATTGATGACTTGTTTGATCAACTCAAGGATGCGAAATACTTTTTAAAGATCGACTTAAGGTCATGATATCACCAATTGAAGATCAAAGCTGAAAACATTTCAAAGTCGGCATTTAAGACCCACTATAGCAATTACGAATTCCTAGTAATGTCAATCGGACTCACTAATGCCCCAATAGCTTTCATGGATCTGATGAACCGAGTTTTTAAGCCACAATTGGATAGGTTCATCATTGTATTTATTGATGACATTCTCATATACTCCAAGACAGAAGAGGAACATGCCGAACATTTGATAATGACATTAGAGACACTGAAACGTGAAAGACTTTACGCCAAATTCTCGAAGTGCGAATTCTGGCTTAGAGAGGTGAAATTTTTAGGTCACGTGATCAACGAGCACGACGAATCTGTGGACCCCATGAAGATTGAAGCTATCACCCATTGGCCGCAACCAAAGACTCCTACCAAAGTATGGAGCTTCTTGGGTTTAGCAGACTACTATCACACATTGATCCAGGACTTTTCAAAATGGGCTATTCTATTGACGAATCTAACGAGAAAGACAATGAAGTATGCTTGGACTCTAAAATGTGAGAAGATCCTTCAAAAGCTGAAGAAAATGCTGACTACTGCACCAATATTAAGCTTACCGAATGACAAATGAAATTTCGTCATCTACAGCGATGCTTCACTAAATGGACTAGGGGCTGTCCTGATGCAAAATGACAAAGTTATCGCCTACGCATCTTGACAATTGAAGGACTATGAGAAACGATACCCAACTCATGACATGGAATTAGCTACTATCATCTTTGCCTTAAAGATTTGGAGACATTACTTATACAGGGAGAAATATGAGATCTATACCAACCATAAAAGCCTGAAGTACATTTTCACACAAAAGGAGCTAAACATGAGACAAAGGCAATGGTTGGAGTTGATCAAGGACTACGACTGCTCAATCAAATATCACCCTGGTAAGGCAAATGTAGTAGCAGACGCACTGAGCAGACGTGATGACAGTTCAAGAAAAAGTAAGGATGGACTTGGAAAGGTTACAAGTGAACGTTATCAGAACAAGGCAGGGACAAGAAATTAAGGAAGAAGTCAGAGCAAGTCCGTAATTATTGGATATAATCAAGGTAGCTCAAGAAGACTTCACAGAAGAAAGGGAAAAGTTGATCAAAGGAGGAGACGGAAAATGTTGAATCCACGATGATGGTTTAATGAAATTTGAAGATAGAATTTGGATTCCAGCAAAGGTAGAGTTGAAAAGAGGATTACTGCAAGAGTCTCACAATTCCAGATTCTCTATACATCCAAGAGGGACAAAAATGTATCAAGACTTGAAACAAAACTTTTGGTAGCCAAATATTAAGAGAGAGATAGCCGAATGGGTCGGTATGTGTCTCACTTGTCAAAGGGTCAAAGCTGAACATCAAAAGCCGAGTGGACTATTACAATCCTTGGATATCCCAGAATGGAAATGAGAGTACATTACTATGGACTTCGTAGTGGGACTACTAGCAACACTAAAGGGAGCTACTACAATATGGGTAATAGTGGATAGGTTAACCAAATCTGCTCAAATTTTGCCCATCAAGGATAATTACAAGATGGATCAGTTAGTCAAGTTGTATGTGAAGGAGATTCTCAGTCGACATGGAGTGCCGATCTCAATTATTTCAGATCGTGATCTGAGCTTCACATCCAGGTTTTGGCGAAACTTTCAAGACTATTTGGGGACACGATTATACATGAGTACTGCATTCCACCCGCAGACTGATGGACAATCCGAAAGGACAATTCCAACTTTGGAAGATATGTTGAGGGCGTGTTCATTAGACTTCAGTGGTAACTAGGATGAACATTTACCACTCATCGAATTCGCCTACAACAATAGCTTCCATGCAAGAATCGACATAACTCTGTTTGAAGCCCTATATGGTAGGAAGTGCAGAACACCATTATATTAGAATGAAGTCAGAGAAAGAAGACTTGAGGGACCTGAGATAGTTCAACAGAGTCATCCAACGGAGAATGAAAGCTGCACAAGACTGATAGAAGCAATACGCAGACCAACATCAGAAGGATCAAACATTAGAATTCAGAGGTCATGCTCCACTGAAAATTTCTCCATGGAAGGGCGTCATGCGTTTTAGACAGAAAGGGAAACTGAGCCATCGCTACATTGGACCATTTGAAATACTCCTCTGCATTGGCGAAGTGGCTTACCAACTGGTACTACCCCCAGCCTTGGGATATGTTCATGATGTTTTTTATATGTTAGTACTTTGGCCTTATAAAGGGGACCACACTGGCATCATTGACTATTAGCCCCTTGAACTTCAACCGAATTTGCATTATGAAAAGATTCCAGTGCAAATTCTGGATCGACAAGTGAAAATTCTAAGAAATAAAGAGATTCTCTCCATAAAAGTTCTATAATCACAATGTTTAGGAAGCAACATGGGAACTAGAAGATATGATGACACAAAAGTACCCCTATCATTTTCATTAGTTAAGTTTCAAGAACGAAACTTATTTTGGGGGCAGGATGTGAGAACCCCAAAAATAAAATAGGTTTTTGTTGTTTGATTAATTCATATTATGCATGAAGGTTTAAATTTTACTTTAGATATGAATAATGAATTCATATCTTGAATGAAAACTCTACAGCAATGTGATGTCCAAAAGATTATAAATACATTTTTGAGCTTAAATCTTTAAATGATTATTTTTATTCACGTACTAACAAGAATAAGTGTAACTTATTCAAGTGTGGAAGGCAATACACATGAGAGCTACAGTACCCATTTCTGAACCAAGGACTGCCGTGAGGCGAATGATATAATTATATTATATCAAGGTTGATTTGCACATAACCTGTCAAATTGTAAATCAACTCCAACCGTACACTGGATTATTGTCTATGATAGATGACTGACTGACTTTTAGCAGTCGTAACACCACCCTTTTCTAACCAATCATTTCATTCTAAAGCTTGTTACTGCCCAATACATCCAACGGCCGAGACCTACTCTTAAATAATCCAACTGCACTTGTTGCTCGGCAAGTAATATAAATATATACAACCCTAGCCCCACTTTCATAAATTTTCTATACAGCCAACCACCCACAAAATCTAGGTTCACTTTCAAGAGCAATTGTCTTTCTCAAAGAACAGCCCAAGCTTTTAACTTCTTCTTTATAGCCAAAGAGGTAAGAGCGCCATATTAAAGTCCTACTTTGTTCCTACACTATTTTTGTTATGTTATACATGCCATGTTTGTAAAATACCTTGTTTATTTACTTCCAAAAGTATGATTATCCACTAATGAGTTTGGTGTTGACTTATTGAGTTTACTACTGAACAAATTACCCATCAATGAGTTTGGTGCTGACTTATTGAGTTTGGCACTAAACAGATCATCCACCGATGAGTTTGATGTTGACTTCTTTAGTTTGGCGATGAAGATCATCCCCTGATGGTCGAAGGTCATCCCCTGATGACTAAGGGCCATCCCCTAATGGTCATGGATCATCCCTTCATGGTTGAGGTCATCCCATGATGACTGAGGACCATCCCCTGATGGTCGAAGTCCATCCACTAATGACAAGTCATCCACTGACGAGTGAATTATTCACTAATGACAAGTCATCCCTTGACGAGTAAATTATCCACTGATGACAAGTCATCACCTAATGGGTAAATTATCCACTGATGACTAGTCATCCCCTGACGAGTAAATTATCCACTATTGGCTAATTTATCCCCAGATGGTCATTCTTAGCCCCTGATAACCACTTTTATACTTCAACGACTATCCACTAATGCGCAATTTACCTTTAAGTTTATAAAATATTATTTTGTTCAATTATTTCAAATAATTTTACTTAATTATTAAACCTCAATAGTTCAGATTTCAAATTAAGACATTAAAAATTTAAGGACATCACATGTGCGCATTTTCTCATATCTTTATTAAAGGTATAAATTTCTCATGTTATGTCAATATACATGTTTTATAGAGTCTTTCACTCACAAGTGAATTGAGTTAGAATTAGCTAAGGACCAAGGCAAGTATATACTCACTCCACTTTTTTCAATTAATACGTATGATCATTCTTTCGATATATGCAATGTATCCAAGATGTTATTATGTGAATATTCATAATTCAATTTCTTTAAGTTAAGTAACGTATGATCCCTTGATCCGATGTACATGAAAATGTTGTACTAAAATCAAGCATTCTTTAGGCGGATTTTAGTTATTCAAATTCGCTAACACACCAAGGTGAATCCTATACGGATAGAAAAAGACTTAATTTTTCTCACCCCATACTTGTAAAGTATATCCATGTGGGTAACTAAAGGCTAGTGGGTTGCATCTTTCTGGCACCCCGGGCCTAGGAATGATAGGGAACAGAAACCAAGACATTGGTAACCGAACCCTCGTAGATAAAAGATTTCTGCTTTGACTACGTATGTCATTATGATGAAGTCAGATGGTGGTCAGGCTGGCCAGCTGATATACTATTTGATATGGTGTTCCTAAGGGCACGTGCACTAAATAGATATGGTTATAAGGCGCATGTGAAATGATTCATTATTCTTTTAAGTAAAAGGTCAAATCCCTCGTTATCACTCAGGGACCCTGAAATGTTTTTTTTTTTAAATTATTAAAAGGTGTTGACATTGTTCCGTCCAACCTCATAAACACTTAAGCCAACAAATTATTCGCTTTCAAAGCTTACCCAATACCTGAATATATACTTGCGAGCGTAAATCGCTCATGTTGCTATTATCTAATGTTTTATAGGATATGGTGAGAAGGTCGAGCCGTTTGATAAAGGCAAGGCGAGGATGACATGATGAATGTTTCCCAATTGCCCTCTTATGGATGGCATTCAGGGGAAGAGTGAAGCATGAAGCGATTATTGAAATGTTCAGATTGTAAGGCCTGTGTGGGCCTCTCACAGACTTCCGTTGTCAAAATTTTGTTTTGGATGCATGTAATAGAGATTTCTATTTAATTCTCTTATTTAATGATATACATACTTGGATGATGTTACTTTTATTTTGTCAAATATTGACAGTGCCCGAAGTCCGGTATGAGATTTTTTGGGCCACCACAACTTTGACCTCAATCATTTTATCCACTGATTCACAAGCACTTTTGCTCTTCACAATTTATCCATTGATGTCTGAGCCCTTTGGTGTTTTACATTTTATCCACTAATGAACAAAACATTGGCGCTAGTGTAAATTACCCGACGACTTTAGTGATGAGTAATTTGGGCTTTACTTGACTTCAGTGATAGAGAACTTCCTCAAGACTTTGGCGACAGTCATTTGACTTTGGCATTGAATTATTTTGCACAGAGTTTGGCGACAGGAAAACGACTTTGCGTTGAAGTTCTTTCTGTAGAGTTTGGCAACAACCCAACTGACTTTGGCAACAGTTATTCTTGAAACTCATTGAAGAATTCTAACTCTTTTCTGTCTAGTCTTCAACTTAAATGATAGAGCAATTTCACAACAATTTCATAGTTGTGCTTCCAAATTTTAGAATGGCAATCACCTAGATCCAACAATCTCCCCCTATATGTTTTTAGGCACATAAATACAAATTCTATGAATGATAACTTAACGAATCTAATGAAGACAAAAGATTACAAAGCTTTGTACGAATATACATTACTGAATAAAATGATACAATTTTTTAGTAGCTTCTTTTGACAATCACAAGTAACTGCTCCTTTAGACTGAGCTGATAACCAATAATTTACTTGGATGTCTGGCCTTACTAGGTAGATTCTTTCTTGAAAAGTTTTTGATGCAATACTTCCAGCATATTCTTTTCATGAAAACTTTGAGGATCTCGAATGAAGTCAATCATGTTTCTGAGTGTATTGGGTTCCACAACACTGAGTTCGGACAAGCCAAAAACAAGGTTCCTACCATTTCAGTAATAGTAGTTCAGCCTGGTTGGATTGAATAATATTCTTTTTTGGTTCTTCTCTAGTGCCTTCTTTATATCATAAATCCTTTAAAGAGTGTCCATTGCTTGTTAATCTTCTTTATTTGGGCAATTTCTTGATCCATTGGATTAATTAGGGTTAATTAACTTGTAATTAGGTTTTAGTTAGGTTCTAGTTTTGTATTTTTCGTATCGTAAGATTATTGAAGTAAAGATTCTGTGGCCGAGAAACAAACGTCAGGAGATATTCCTGCACATGTCGAGCCTCATCAGGGGATGCCGAGCCTCGCATCAGGGATTGTTCTTGTGCGCGTCAGGGAATAAATGGTCATCAGAGACTACGCGCGTCAGGGGATAAAATAGTCATCGGGGACTAAGGTTTCGGTAGGGGATAATTTATACTTTCAAAGACTAAGCTCGTCAGGGTATAAATTATACTGTCGGAGACTAAGCTTGTCAAGGGATAATTTGTACTATTGGAGACTAAGTGCAAATTAAGCCTGTCAGAGAGTAATTTCAGTTAACCCGTCAGGGACTATTTCCTCGGTTGTAGTTTGTTAAATTATTTTTGTTAGTTTTCTAATTGTAATAGGTTTGTTTCTATTTTTTCCTTGTTTAATTAAATTCTTTTTCAGATTAGATTTCTTTCCGTTGTAAAGTTCTTTCCATAGCTGGATTAGATTTTTCTTTCCATTGTAGAATTCTTTCTAAAGTAGAATTAGGGTTTTATAAACAGCTTATAAATAGTTGTTTATGTTGTACGATGAGTGGGGACTTTGATTAATAAAATTGTGTGAGTTTTTACTTAAGATTATCCAAAAGTTGGTGGTTAATTTCTTTATACTTTCACAACCTAATTTGTCTTAGCTTACGGGTGATTAATTTATTTAAGCAAACTAGGCAGATTGATCCTTTAGTGTTGATTTCCGGTGATTAATTTCTTTACGAAATCTTCCTAAAGTTATTTTCTGCAACCTGTGTTTGATCCTACCAGATCAAATACATCATCTTGGTATCAGAGCTTTGGTGGACGAGTTGTTCTTGCATTATTCTATAACCTGCAACATCAATGGCTGGAGAAGAAGAACAAATTCCACGGGGACTTACCATGGAGCAAGCACAAAACTTGCGTCGTGACAAGAAAATCAATGATTTAACTGAAAGAATGAACAAGATCCTCGTACGATTAGATCGAAGAAACCCTTCCACAAGTCCAAACCGAAGTACAAGATCTGTTCTCACTTCAGATTCAGAAGGAGAAGTGGCCAGACCAGTACCTAGGAGGCAGAGAGACAACATTGACGACGACAAGGGTCTGAGGTTAGATATCCCAGACTTCAATGGCAACATGAAGCCTGAAAATTTGTTGGAGTGGTTACAAAGAATTGAGAGAGTCTTTGAATATAAGGACTATGATGATCACAAGAAATTTAAAGTGGTTGTGTTGAATCTTTTCTTGAATCTTCTGGCTTGTGGTGTGGGTAAGGATCCTTTAGCATTCTCTCCCTCCTTATCACTCCTAGCTATCCCCACTATAGATGTTGCCTCATTCATGGCTCTATAGGAGAAAATGTCATCAATGTACTCAGGACCCTCCCCTTATGAAGGTGTCTCTTGAGGGCTGTCAACTCCCATGAACCAGTAGTCCTTGGCTCTCAATTCAAAGGTTGGTGATTAAAATTTTTCTTCTTCATCCTCATTCTACCCCTTAGTTGAGTTATCATTCACTGTTGGAGGGGAAGACATGAGGTGGGAAGGTCTAGCACCAGTAGCAGCAGTAGCACCAGGAGCAGTAATAGGTCTGCTCTTTGATAGCAATGCCAGAATGGCTTTGATCCCTGCTTTGGTTTTTGTCACCTCATCCCTGACATCCTGTACCTCATGTCGCAGTGCCTTTAGGTCTTTGATGTCTTCAGCTATGAAGTGCATTTGACCTTCAAGGTGACTTGCATGGGCCTGAAACTGAAGTGTCAAGTCATCCACTTGAGTTTTGACACCATTAATGGCAGAAAGATTTGATACTTTAGTACCCAGTTACCTATGAAGATCAGCCTTTATGTTGTCTAGGTTGTCCTCTATGGCTTGTAGTTTGGTGGCCAGATCATTTGAGGAAGAAAAACTGGTTGCACTTCCCCTTATTGCTCTAGAGGTGTATGGTGGCATTTGAGGCCTTACACTCTCATTGTTTTTTAGACTGATCTCATCAGTCCTGCCCTTATTTTTTTTAATGGCCCTATTGGCACACTCTGTCTGCTCTCAGGGGAATGCTCAACCCTCTCTCCTTTTCCATGCTTAAGGTATGACTTTCACTATTTATTTCTATTTCTTCTCTCAACATTTTTCTTTCAGGCTCACTCATCCTAACCTGGTCTTCTTAAGCAAGAGAAGAACTAGGGAACTCCCTAAGAGGAGGCTCCTCATACACAACCTCTATTACAACAAAAGATGTAGAGTTTGGAGAAAGTGTAGTGGAGGTATGGAGGACTGATGTTGAAGTAGGAGCTTCTGGTCTAGCATTAGCCTCATTGATGGGGAAGTGAAATAAAGACTCAACAACCTCTATTTCCGCATCAGTGAGTGGGATCTGAGATGTGGTTTCTGCTGCACTAGGTGCAACAAGTTCATGTGGACAACTCATTGTTGGCTCAACCAAGAGGTAATTTGACTGATCAGAACCAATGGAAACTTGAGATTGCTCCATTGGTGATGAGGAAATATGTGGGGACGAGGAAAGAAGATGGGAGGATGGAGGCTCCATAAAGGAGTTGAGTATTGGATGTTCCCTCTGAATAAAGGAGGGAACATCAAATGAGGACTCGAAGTGCGCTCCACTCAGATGAACTGTTTGGTCGTGTGCATTGACATGCGTGGGTACATGTGATGGTGCAGACTCTGTACAGTATGTCCTGGGTATGGGACTATGTTTAATAGATGTACCTTGTAGAGAAGATGCATCTAAGGATGTGTTTTGTCCCATATTAACCTCTGCAGCCTGTTGAGAGGATGCAGGGTGACTTGCAGCAGTTGTCTTTTTGCTCCTTTTTGTCCTAGGTACAACTGGAAGAACAACTACTGTGGGTTCCCTCTCCTCACTGCCCTCTTCCATAGCCTCACTGGTTTCTACCCTATGGGTTCAGGTTTTTCTTTTCTTTTTACCCTGAGGGTTTTGAGAACCAGATGGTGTTGGTGTGACGACCCCAAAATCTCATACCGGACTTCGGACATTGTCAAAAATTGACAAGAGAACAGTAATAACATCCAAGCATGAATATCAATAAATAAGAGAAAAAGATAGTATTCTCTATTATATTCATCCAAAAATAAAATTCTAACAGCGGGAGTTTATGAGGGGCGAACACAGGCCTTACAATCTAAGCATTTCAATAATCGCCTCACATTTCACTCTCCCCCTGAATGCCATCCATAAGAGGGCAATTAGGAAGCGTTCATCATGTCATCCTTGCTTTGCCTTTGACAAACGGCTCGGCCTTCTTGCCATGCCCTGTAAAACATTACATAATAACAACGTGAGTGATTAAGCTCGTAAGTATATAATCAAGTATTGGTGGGTTTTAAAGTATGGATAATCTATTAGCTTAAGTGTTTATAAGGTTGGACGGAAACAATGTCCATGCCTCTTAAAATCTTGGAGGAAAAAACATAGATTCTAGGGTCCCCAAGTGATAACAAGGGATTTGACCCTTTAGCAAAAGAATAATGAATCATTTCACATGCGCCTTATATCCATGTTTGTTTGGCACACGTGCCCTTAGGAACTTCATATCAAACAATATATCAGCTAGCCAGCCTGACCACCGTTAGACTTCAACATAATATATATGTAGTCGAAGTAGAAACCTTTTATTTACTAGGGTTCAGTCACTGATGCCTCAGCTTTCGTCCCCTATCATTCTTAGGCCCCGGGTGCCAGGCAGATGCAACCCACTAGCCTTTAGTTTCCCACAAGAATATACTTTACGAGTATGGGGCGAGAAAAATTATGTATTTGTCTATCTGTATAGGATTTACCTTGGCACGTTAGTGAATTTGAATAGCTAATATTCGCCCAAAAAATGCTTGATTCTATTACAACATTTTCACGTACATCGGACCAAAAGATCATACGTTATTTAACTTTGAAGAAATTTAATCATGAATATTGACATAATAATATCTTCGATACATTACGCATATCGAAAGAATGATCAAACGTATTAATTGAAAAAAAGTAGAGTGAGTATATAGTTGCCTTGGTCCTTTGCAAAAAATCAAAATTCAATTCACTTGTGAGTGAGAAACTCTGTAAAACATGCATATAACATGAGAAATTTTACGCCTTTGGCAATGATATGAGAAAACTGCACATGTGATGTTCGTGAACTTTTAATGTCTAATTTGACATCTGAAAAATTTTAAATTAATAACATCTTAAAATAATTTAAGAAAATAATATTTTATACTTTCGAAGACAACTGCGCAACAATGGATAAACGTTGACACCTAAAAGTGGTCATCAGGGGCTAAGAATGACCATTGGGGGATAAATTAACCATCAATGGATAATTTATACGTCAAGGGATGACTGGTCATCAGTGGATAAGTTTACCCATCAGAGGATGACTCTCGGTATATACAGATTACATACATATAATTTAAAGCCATAATTTAAATAAAATCAATCTTATTAATATATTAAAATCACTAACATTTAAATTATATCTCCTTAATGAATGTTCTTAGTGTGCGACCCTGTAGGTTATTATTACGTTGGCAATAATTTTAAATCATATTATAAAATTATAAACAGTGAGTGTCATCTAGTAATACATCACTGTTACCCAAATAATAATAAAGTTGTTGATTCGACGCAACCTTTTCGTGACCAATGTTTCAATGTAATTTAATCCTTTTAACCTTGATATCTAAGATTAAATTCAAGGCATGGATGTGTCATCCTCTTAACAATTTAATCTCAGTTTTCTTGATCAATGAGTACACTATATGAAACAAATCTCTATTTGAGCATGACCATGCATTTCATAGTCTCACTCAATCAAGAGGCCTATAGATATCACCCCTAATTTATAGGAGGGTTAAATTCCATCTACATCATTCCCATTTCTCACATAACTCATGATGCATCCAACAATCACCTTTATCGTCCACCCGGTTAAAGGTGACTTTTGGCAATGTCAAAACACATAACTCCTTATGTAAAAATGTCATGACTTCAGGTCGAAGGACCATTACATCATTGTCACTATGAGAATTACTTATGACATATAGCATAATGCTCCATGTAGAATTCTCATGGTGGGTCTGTCCCGTACACTGTTCTCTAACATGGTATCTATGCATCAACTTAATATATCTCGTATATATTTATGACCAATGAGATGTGGCCATCAGTCAATCCACATACTAGTCCCAATGTATTATTGTTGTCCCACTAACAATAATACTCGATTAGGGACATTTAAGAATAATGATATATATAACATACTTATATGATCTCATATTCAAGTCACATACTTGAATCCATATAATTAATATCATTCTTCTAAGGACATTTATTATGTTAACACTTATATAACACAGTAAATAAAACATAATAAAAAAATTATCATTTAACCAAAACATAACATAAATATAGTGTCACAATCATTACATAATTGGCCACTAGGGCATACACTCCAACAGTACTACCCTCTTCTGATCAACAACTCTCAATAGCACAACCCTTAGTCTCCCAAAAGACTAAGGGTATTAAAAGAAAATCCTTAGAAGTGACCACAACAACTGCGAAGGAGCAAGGAGAGCGAGTGGTTGGCTTAAGGAAGAGAAAGAAGAAGAAGAAGAAAGCCATAAGAGATGACCCCAAACCAAGCCAAACAGTATCATCCCAAAAGGATATCTGACCTTAATAAGGAACAAAACACATTTCTAGTTGTCTCCTCTCAAAAGGATTCAGTTATTGAACATAGTCCCCAACCAGGGACACAAGTGAGTGAGGCACAAACACTAACCACAGACCTTGATGAAACACTGATTAGGGTCTTTGAAATCCACTTAGATATCAGATACAGTGAGTGCACACACTATTTCCTTTGATGGATCACCTCCTCACTCCATGATCCAGCCAACACTCCCCTCTGTACCTCTCCCTTCTTTCTTTTTACCTCAACTTTCTTCAGATATTATGACACAAACTCTGAGTGTCATGACATCAGATCCTCCAACCTCTCACTTCTTAGAGGAGCCCATTCGAAATGATTCAGTGATTGAGAGTCATGATCTTTTAATGACTAATTCCTTTCTTAATGACCAAATCATTGATGATTAATCAGGGGATATAGGAACCAATGTAAATACTTCCTCTATAGATACAACTAGTTTAACAAACCCAAGACTGAATTTCTGGCTAAATTTCTACTTTCTCTGGCTGAATTTCTATTGGATAACAGACACAAGAGCCTAACATATATGCACTCCATCAACATCATAAATGTCAGGGTAAAGAGCAACAAAGAGAAGACAATTGTCATCCAAATGAAAAGTATGTCTGAGTTCACAGTCACTCTTGACTGGTTCAAAAGGATGGATGTTGAACAACTTACACTAGCCAAGCTAGCAGTGTCCAATACATCAGATCTTAACAGAGACTTGAGGGGGTTGCTTGAGAAGCTGAAGAAAGCCATCAATAACAACAGAACCTTTCCCACAACCATGGAAAAACCACTGAAGTTATACTACAAGGTTGTTGATGGGTAAGAGAAGAACATAAAGGCCATTGATGTTGATGAGCTTGACTTTGAGGAGGTGATGCATGTTCTAAGCCAAATTTCTTATCACAAGAATGAACATGTCATCAAGTTCAGAGCCTTGCTAGTCAGGAATGTGTTGAAAGAGATTAAAGAGACTAGGGCTAATGATGGGATCTCAATAGTTGTAAGGGATGTTCCCCCAGTAAAAGGATTCAAAGAATATCAAAAATGATCACAAACCCCATGGGCATTAAGTTCAAGAATTCCAAATGAAAGATTGTTACCTTTTAAGAGTCACAACTTGTTGTAGCCAACTTGAAAGAGATTGGATCTGTCCTTGAAGCTTTGGAACAAAGAAAGAATGCCAACATTGTCAACTTCAGAAGACTGCTTCAGAAGGAGCTCAAGTCATTACAGGTTGGTGGGGAAGATAAAAGACTCAGGCTTCCAGACCAAAATCCTGACCAGAGAAAATAAGGTCTTGGAAGTGACTCTCAACTGATTGAATCAAGTCATCTAGAAGTGACTCTCAACCAATTGAATCAAGTCATCTATTGCCCTTTGTTACTGGTTAGAAAAAGAAGGATCCTGAAGTCCAACTGTCAAACACTTGTATCAACTCTGTGAAGATTTGTATATAGTTATTGTTTCTTTTTGTACAAATACACTTAGATCAATGCAATTGCATTTCTCATTCATTATTCTTTATAGTTTGGTTTTGACATCGTCATCAGTAAAGAAATTAGATTTATGGTTATCCAATTGATAATCATAAATAAGGGGAGATTGTTAGGCATAATGATGTTGATGATGATATAAGAATTATTTAAAAATTGTGCACTTGTAAATACTCAAGGTAAGTAATAAACCTTAGTATATTTGCACAAATAAGCAACCACTGATAGACGACTTACTGTGTCAGGGGAAAGTCTTAACTGCACTAGGCAGGTCATTAGGGCATATCTCTAGGACTTGTTTATGTTAGGAAATGTCTGATTATACTTAATGATTAAGTATTTTGCACATCAGACATTCAGAAAAAGACCAAAAATAGTATCAATGATTAAAGACATACGTATTTGAAAAGACATCGATGGATAAATTTGTTAGGGGATACCATTAGGGGATGGCTTAAATACTGTGTCAGGAGATGCCGTTAGTGGATAAATTCATCAGGGATAGTGTTAGGGGATGTCATCAGTGGATAATTTGACTGTCAGGGGATACCATCAGGGAATAGCTTAACCATCAGGGCATACCATCAGCAATCGAGCCTGTCAGGGGATATCATCAGGGAATAACCTGAACATTGCATCAATGGATGACATTAATGGATGACATTGGGTCTTAACATCAGGGGATCAAGAAGCACTGATCTAATTCCACATTAGGGATTAACATCAAAGGATAGTGAAACACTAATCAAGTCTACATTAAGGCTTGTCATCAGGGGATCTAGAAGTATTGATCAAGTCAACATCAGGGCTTGTCATCAGGGGATAGTTAAGACATAATTCACGCATCATCAGGGCTTAAGAGATATGCCTTGATACTTGGCAAAGAAGCAACATGTATAACTAGGAAGATATTCCTTGAAATCTAGTGGTCTAATAATAACCTTTACACTAGAAACGCATGGAGAACAGGGAATGAAAAAGAAACAACACTAGCCAATAGTAGTCTGACACATGTATTTTCGAAAAGACAATGACAAGACATATTATGGCTACCTTGAAAAAGAAGCATGACAAGCACATGAGTTCTATCTCTATTTTCCTACATATGGAAGAGTTGTTACACGCTACCACCAATAGTTGAGAGAGAGAAACACAAATCTAGAAAAACTTAGAAATATCTCTGTCAACATTCATACACTAGAGAGAAGTTTTGTAATATTTCTTGAGAGAAATATTCAGAGAGAAGTCGTAGCTAGTGTGTGATATAAGAAGTTATAATCACTTACAAAATTGTAGCTGGTTAATCACTTTGTGATTATATAGATTCCCAAAAAAAACCCAAGTTATAATATAACTATTTTAACTTGAATCTTTGTATGTTTATTTTAATTTCAATAAGGTTTTTCTATATATTCCAGCTATTCTAGTTTGTGCTTATTTAATATAGCAAAAAATTTGTGGTGATTGCATTCAACCTCCCCCCGCCCCCCCCCCACCCACCCACCCACACACAAACACTTTAGCTTATTTTGTTCTAACATAACTTCATCCTCATCATTTTTCTCTAAATTTCATTCATCATCTCTATGTTCCTCTTAAAATTGATTACCCCTAGCTTCAAAGTCCCATCCATGATTTCTCCTATTCTTATACAGTATGGATTTTCATAATCACATCCCAAATTTATGTTTCCTCATTCTATAGTGAGCACATTATCTATATTTCTTATTTCTATTGGTTGTTTATGTTGGGGCTTCAAGCACATAAACACAGTGGAAGCGATAAATTAAAATAATTTATTGAAACCCTAAGCAAGATCCATGCAAAATAGGAAATACAGATCTGATAGAAGAGTACCTGTTCAAGCTATAGATTCTGAATTTTGGTGGAGATAGTGATGAACCACAAGCTCAATCCAACTGAACCAAGCCTCTAGAGGTATAACTCAATGAAGGAGATGAATGACTTCCCTTATATGGTACTAGCCAAAAGGAAATCAAAGAAAAACTTTTATCTCACTCTCTTTGTTTGATCTACTTTTATCTCACTCTCTTTGTTTGATCTATTTCTTTCTTCTCTACTCTTTTCTATACATAGCATAAGAAAGAACTGAAGGTTGTGTATATCTAGTATATATCTCTATCAATGTATACGTCAAACATATCTCATAAAGGAGATAAGAGGAAGAGGAGTATTTATAGACAACTAACCTCCACTTCCACCACCCTTTTCAACCAATAGATCATCATATATAAATTTAGATTCAATGAACCTAGACATATGTGGCTAACCTCCTCTTCCACCACCCCTTTCAACCAATAAATATTCATATATATCATATATATATTTTGATTCAATGAACCTGGATAGAGGTGAAGGGAAACAAAAAAGTGTATCATTCAAGAGTAAACCAGCAACATCAATCACTGACCCGTTACAATTGTTACATATGGATTTATTTGGTCAAGTGAATGTGATATCTATCTTTAGAAATAGATATGCACTAGTTATTGTGGATGATCACACGAGGTATACTTGGGTAAAATACCTCTTTACAAAAGATGAAGCTGCTCAGTTGATAATTGATCATATCAAGAAGATAGAAACTGAGTAAACTGAGTCAGGAAAAACAGTAAGGGTTATAAGGAGCGATAGAGGAACAGAATTCAAGAATTCCCAAGTACTTGAATTATGCATTAAAAAAGGAATAACACATCAATTCTCAGCTCCAAGAACCCCTCAACAAAATGGAGTTGTTGAGAGGAAAAATAGAACCCTTATTGAAACAGCAAGGACTATGTTACAAGAGGCTAAGCTTCCCACATATTTTTGGGAGGAAGCTATAAGCACTGCTTGCTTTACACAGAATAGATCCTTGATAAACAAAGCATACAACAAAACACCTTACGAGTTAATGACTGGGAGAAAACCAACTCTCAAGTTCTTACATGTGTTTGGTTGTAAATGCTTTGTACTAAGAGATTCATCAGAATCAAGAGGAAAGTTTGACAATAAATCTGATGAAGCAATCTTCTTAGGTTATTCTCTGTCAAGTAAAGCATATAAAGTATATAATCTAAGAACAAAAGTCATTGTGGAATCAATACAAGTCGTGTTTGATGATAAAAAGTTTCCAGGAATGATTGGACAAGGATTGCATGAACCTCTTAGTTTTGAGAATGAATTGGATGCATGGGAATATCCATCAGAGACTACTGAACAACTCCAAGATAGTAATGATCCCAACTTAGTTGAGGGGGAGCTAACAGTTGTGCATGAAGTGCCAAGATCTAATAATTTATCAGAGAATAGATTATTAGATGAAACTCAAGAGACTGATGACATTAGTAATCCTTCGGAGACTAATGTTTCACCAGAGACTAGAGTCACTGATGCACAATCTGAAACTCCAGTGACACCGGAGCAAATAGAAATAAACAGCTCAGGGGGAGCTGATAATACAGGAGTCAATGGTTTAGGGGGAGCAGTCTCTGATCATGAAGCTAGAATCGATAACACCAATCTAGACAATGAAGCCTCAACTTCAAGATCAAATCTGCCACGTGCAATTCCATGGTTGAGAGACCACACGCTAGATTTGATAATTGGAAGTTTAAAGGATGGAGTCAAGACTAGAAGTGCAACTCAAAATAAATGTTTATATCTCAGTTTTCTTTCAAAGATTGAGCCAAAAAAATTGAGGAAGCACTTCAAGATCCTGACTGGATAATTGCCATGCAAGAGGAGTTAAACCAATTCACTCGAAACAAAGTCTGGAGACTGGTACCCAAACCAAGGAATAGATCAATAATTGGTGCCAAGTGGGTCTTCAGAAATAAATTGGATGAAGCTGGTACAATTACAAGGAACAAAGCAAGACTGGTTGCAAAAGGATATTCTTAAGAAGAAGGAATAGACTATGATGAGACTTTTGCACCAGTAGCAAGACTTGAAGCTATAAGAATCTTCTTGGCATATGCAGCCTACAAGAACTTCAATGTGTACCAGATGGATGTCAAAAGTGCTTTCTTGAATGGAATATTGGAAGAGGAAGTCTATGTCTGCCAACCCCCAGGTTTTGTGGATTCCAAATTTCCAAATCATGTCTACAGGTTAGACAAAGCACTTTATGGCTTAAAACAAGCACCAAGAGCCTGGTATAATACTCTATCTCAATTTTTGCTTGAAAATAAATTTGTTAGAGGTATCATAGATAAAACCTTATTTTATAGAAAGCAAGGCTCAGACATAATATTGGTGCAAATATATGTAGATGATATCATATTTGGATCTACAAATGAAAAACTTTGTGAAAAATTTTCAAAACTTATGCAGTCTAGATATGAAATGAGTATGATGGGAGAATTAACATTTTTCTTAGGTTTGCAAATAAAACAATCAACTGATGGAATATTTATCAGTCAGTCCAAGTATATCAAAGACTTATTGAGAAAATATGATTTGGTTGATTGTGCATCTGCAAAAACACCCATGCCTACTGCCACTAAGCTAGATAAAGATTTAAAAGGAAAGAAAATTGATATTACTAGCTATAGAGGCATGATAGGCTCTCTTTTGTATCTAACTACAAGTAGACCAGATATAATGTTTGCTACATGTTTATGTGCTAGATTTCAAGCTGACCCTAGAGAGTCACATTTGATTGCTGTAAAAAGAATTCTCAGATATCTAAAGGGTACCCCAAACCTTGGTTTATGGTATCCCAAAGAATCTAATTTTAAACTAATCGGTTATTCAGATGCTGACTATGCAGGTTGCAAGCTTGATAGGAAAAGCACAAGTGGAAGCTGTCAACTTCTTGGAGGCAGACTTGTTTCTTGGTTCAGCAAGAAACAAAATTCAATTTCTACTTCAACAGCAGAAGCTGAATACATCGCAGCTGGGAGTTGTTGTACTCAAATCCTATGGATCAAGAATCAACTCCTAGACTATGGTATGTCATTATCCAAAATTCCTATTTATTGTGATAATACTAGTGTCATAGCAATAACAGAAAATCCAGTGCAACATTCAAGAACAAAACACATAGATATTAGATATCACTTCATAAGAGAACATATAAGTGAAGGTAATATCGAATTACACTGGGTAACAACTGATAAACAACTTGCAGACATATTCACAAAACCTTTAGATGAATCTACCTTTTCTAGATTAGTTTCTGAATTAGGAATGTTGAATTATGCCTCTAAAAGTTGATTAATTTTTTTTTAAACAAGTTGTTTAGTTGTATGCAGCTAGAATTTAATTTCTAGAAAGAAACTGTTTTATTTTATTAAAACAGAATTTTAGAAGCTAGAATTAATTTTCTGGATTGCAGCTGTTTTTAATTAAACAGAATTTGTGAAGCTAGAATTAATTTTCTGGATAGAATAACATGAGCTAGAGTAAGCAAGAGACTATTTTAATCCTTGATAGTTGTTTTTAATTAGTCCCCGACTAAATTAAAAAATTGAACTATCGGAGACTACCTTAGTCCCCGATAGTTAATACTATCAGAGACTAACTAGTCCCCGATAGTTAATACTATCAGAGACTAACTAGTCCCCGATAGTTAATATTATCAGAGACTACATTAGTCCCCGATAGTCAGCACTATCAGAGACTAATCTTCTTCTAGTCTCTTACAAGTGAACTTACCAGAGATTAGGGCAATCTCTGATCGAGGGTAATATGGTAGTTATCTCTCCCACGATCAAAAATGGTTCACTACCCATAAGAATTGCAAACGTTTCAAACAATTTGATAAAACAAAATTCAAACATCTTTGCAATTACAAACACTCAAGCTCTGAAATTATTTTCTCTCTGCAAATACTCTGCAATTTAACCCTTTTTCAAGTTTTCTTCCAAAGTTCACAGATCTCTGAAAATGGCCGCTAAAATAGTTCTGTTCAAGTTTGGAGATGTTGATATCATTAAGACAAACCATGCAGGGGTGGCTGATAAGCATGTCTTTGAAGCCTAGTACCACCCCTTTGTGGATTTCCTTCAACACTCCAGTCTTTCGTATGCCATTTACGAAGCCCCCATTCAAGCCGCTGAGGTTATCACGGCTGTCTGGTCCACTGCTACCATCCAGGGTGAGAAAACTGCCTCCCCTGTGGTAAGTTTCAGGTATGCAAACTCTGTTTATAATATAGATCATACCGTAGTTAATAATGCTTTACATTTACCTGTTCATGAAAACTATGACTCACTTGCTTCTGATGAAGAAATTGTTTCTATGTTTAAAAATTTACATTATTCTGCAAAAATTACTTCTGTTGGGTCTATAACACGACCCCATCTTAGGCAAGAGTGGTCACTATTTTTTGACATAATCACAAAAGCATTTTCTACTAAGTGCAGCGGCTATGATGCTATCACTACACTCACACAACAAATCGCTTTTAGTGTGCTGTATGATAGACATCTTAACATTGGGCTCTTAATTCTGCAAAATTTGTTGATAAAACTTAAAACCAGTAAAAATAAAATTTATTATTCTAGGTTTTTGATGATGATTGCTAATTATCTAATTCCTAACCTTGATATTACTGGTATGCAGGTTTTATCAACTGTTTTGCAGAGTAAAAGAATATTTACAGTTGTGAAGCATAAATCTGCAAAGGTAAGAGTCCCTTTATTTTTTCCTCCTGTCATGAGATCTATTCTCATTGACAGGCTTCCAAATCTTTATTCTTTGCAATTTTTTGAGGATATTGAAAGCCAAACCCCTATTAATCCTCCAACCACTTCACATCAACTGTCCATAACCCCCTCCACAGTCTCTCAACAGACTGTGGTTGTAAAACCAAAGACAATCACAAAACTCCCAATTAAAAGAAAAATAATTGAGGGAGCAAGTGAGGATGAGGGAGAACCAGAAGCTGAAGTTCCACTTCAGAGAAAGAAGAGAGTTATAACCCTTAGCCAAGCCCAATCCAGTGCTTCTCAAAAAGCATTGGAGGTTATAAGGACAAACAGTGAACTGTCACCATCCTCCCAAAAGGATGTTGACATTGAAGAAAGTTCCAAACCAGGAACATACTGTACAGAGTCTGCACAACCTCTTGTTCACCAACAAGAGGAAACCCAAAGAGAGATAATAAAAGAAAAGAGTGACACAAGGAGTGCACACACAGACTCATCATTTGATGTTCCTCAATTTTCAATATCTGAGGAACAGCCAACACTCCCCACTGTACATTCTTCTCTTGATTTTTCCCAAGAGGAGCCAATAATCGAGACAAGCTCTCAAACAGATTCCATGGATAGAACCCTAGCCCAAGATAAACAAAGGGAACCCACTATCCATGCTGTCACAAGCACTTCTCAAACCCCCACTTCTGTAGGACAGAGTGACACCATCCATATGAGTGAGGTTGTGAGAATAATTAGTGAGAGCCAGGCTCCTGCCCTGGAAAAAGGAGAGACCATACACATACAAGAGAGTCAAGCTTTAGATAGCTTGGAAAAAGGAGAGAAAGAGAAGCTGGGTGCCCAACCCCAGGCAAAAGGAGAAGGTGTGAGCAAGGATGAGATCCTTGAACAAAAGAAAAGAGATAAATTTTCAGCAGGTATATTTTTACAACCTGCTGAAACCAGCTCACAAGCAGCTCAGGTTTTTTCTGCTCCCTCCATCAATGTCCAAACAGAAGAACCAGAAATTAGATCAAGCACAGGGGATGCAGCTTTACAAGTCATATCTGAGATGTCCAATGCTGATTTTGAAGAGTTATATGGTCTACAACAGAGACAAGATCATATTTCTACATTGAAGATAAGCCTAGCAGATGAACCTGTGCTTGAAGAAGCTCCAGAGAATAATGTTGATGAATGACTTGATGCCTCTTATGCCAACACTCTGGAGGAAGCAGCCGCCCAGTTGAGGCAGGACTATGTGACCAACATAAGGTCAATTGCTGCTGCACCATCCGCGAAGGACATTCTTGAAGAAGTAACCAAGGTAGATAAGAAACACACAAAATTTCACCACTTCTTGGTTACTGGCATTAATGGTGCAGTGTAGCAAATCAAGGAAAGGATGGAGTTGGAGACAGACAAGATTAGAAGGTGCTATGAAGGACACTTGCCAAGGAGGACTGTCACAGCAATTGATTCATTAGTCAAAGATAAGTCCAAGACTAACAGTCGCCTTCAAGCCCTCGAAGCAAATATCCAACTCCTGATCCAAAAGCAAGATCGAATGGAACAACTTTTGCTACAGGCAATTCCAACACTAGCCACCTCCTCTAAACCCCAAGATGCTGATGTCAAAAAGGGTGAGAGTGGTCCATTCAAAACTGCTCCTGTACATTCACACAAGTCTAGTTCTGTCCTTGATCCAGAATTGCAAGCAATGTTGGACAGTATCCTAAAGAAGCATTCTGATCTTGCAGCAGCAGCAACAACAATAGCAGCAACAACAACAACAATTCCAACAACAGCAACAACAACAACTTTTCCTTCTTCCTCTGCACAAGCCCCAAAATCAAAAGACAAGGGCAAGGGAGTCATGGTTGAGGAACCAAAGAAAAAGATTTCAACTCAACCAGGACAACCTAAGCTGTTGGGGGATGCCATGAAGACTGCTCACTTTCCTACTCCTATTGAAATTGAAGTGGAAGGGAAAGTTGAGTTAGTCAATCCTCGTGATCTAAGATTAATAGATTCTGATGCATTATTAGCTCAGAAACTTCAAGAGGAGGAGGATATGGCAGTAGCAAGGGAGGAGGAGGAGGCAAAGAAGAAGAAAACTTCAACAAGGAGATCAAGTGCACAGAAGGCAGCCATTACCAAAAAGAAAAATAAAGAGATGGAAGAGGCAGAAAGAAAGTCAAGGAGGAAACCTTTGGTCCAGGAATCTGCAAAGAAACCTGTGATCAAGGCAACCATTAAGAAGCCTACTTCTCAAGATCCTCCAAGGTCAACCGAGACGGCCTTGGTGGCTGTAAGTGGATCAACAAAACCACGAACAGTTTCATCAAGGAAGTCCTATAAGGTTTAAATGGCTAGCACTGAAGAAATAATCAAGGACCTGAAGAAAAGTACAAAGAAGATTGATCTTATCAAGGGTAAAAACAATGAAGAGCTTCTCCATGTTTTTTTAAAAGATGGAGAGTCTCTGAAGTTCAAAAAGCCAGCCTTGGAGGGACAGAATAAAGAAGATCTGGAGTGGTTGTTGACTGTTGTGCTTGAGACTTCTAATCTCAACATGAAACTTCGAAGCCAAATTCAGAAGGTGATGAAGATGGAGCATAAGGTGGATTCAGTACCGGAAGCTAAGTCTAAGCCTTTGGGATTGTGGTATGAGACTTTTCATGGAGTGAAGGTTTTCTTTGACTACAACATAGACATTAACAGTATCAGTGAGAGGCACATTGAAGGATTTCTTACTCTCCTCAAAGATGCTGAAGAAGAAATTGAGCTTGTATTGAAAAATCTGTTGAAAAATAGGCTGGAGTTACTGAGGAAAAACAGAAAAGAATGGCTGGAGTTGTTGAAGAAAAAATGAGGTAAAATTGTTGTGTTGAAGTTGTTTGTTGAAATAAGTTGTAATTTTTTTTTATTTTTGAAGCCAGACTTATCGGATTTAAACCTGAGTCTTGGTGGAAGCTGAACAACAGATCAAAGATCTTAGTTCAGAACACATTTGTAGTTAGAAATTCTTTATTCTTTTTCTAAGTAATTGTAATATTGAGTTTTGACATCATCATCAACCTTGAAATTATGCTTATCATTCTGATATTCATAATTAGGGGGAGATTGTTAGGTTTTAGAACATTTGATGATGATTGTCTTTAGATTACTTAGAGTACAAATGTATAGAAAGTGTTAATTAGTAACACTGAAGTTTTGTAGCTAGCAGTTATCTCTTTGTTTGTAATTTATTCATTATTTGTAAAGAGATAAAATTATTTCATATTTGTAAGTAACCGCTGGAATGATGTATCGAAGCTTCAGAAAGTCAAGATGTGTATTTGATCCGTTAGAATTTGCAAAAAGGCTTGTCGGAGACTAGGAGAATTGGTCAGGGACTAAAAAGATTTTATCTGTCGGAGACTAGTTTTGCCTATCGGAGATTAAGTCTAAAGGAGTCGGAGACTAAAGCTTACGTCATCGGAGACTAAAGCTAAATGCACCAGAGACTAGTAATGACGTCACCAGAGACTAAAGATGAAGCATCAGGGACTAATCGTGATTTATTTCCTGAAAGATACAGAGTTCGAATTAAAAAGGAATCTCTTCCACGTAAAGTAAAATATTATTGAAGACGTAGCTGGTAAGGAAACTAACCAGAAATCTGTTCTTATCAAAAAGGAAAGATTGTATTTGATTCGAATAAGGAAGCTAAATTTTATTCAGAATAGGAACTGAGTTAATGATAATTCAGTTGTAATAGAAGCTGTAATTAGTTTTTACAGAGAATTGTAACTTCGAAGCTGTATAGGTTTTTCATAGTTTTGTATCTTTTCCTATACATAATAGAAAAGAAGCTGACGATTACATTATTGTAATTGTTAGGATTTGTATTCAATTGTAAATCAATAAGGCAATTGTTTATAAATTGATTTGTGTTCTTGTTCTTTATATTCCGCAAGAAAAGTTAATTTCTTACAGAACAAGTAACTCAAAAAGATTTCAAAGAACTTGTATTCAACCCCCTTTCTACAAGTTCTCGGCATCTCACTGGGAAAACAATTGGTATCAGAGCCTGTAATTGAATTTATTCAATTAACATGTTCCAAGAGATGGCCAATGATAAAGCAAGCAGCTCTAGCATAATGACGTATGCGGGAAGTCGTGATGGTGGTACTAGAATTCCCATACTTAAAAGAGAAGAATATCCTATGTGGAAGCAAAAGATGTATATGCACTTAAGAGCAACAGATCCAGATTACATTGATAGGATTGAGAAGGGTCCTTATCTACCCAGGAAATTTATTCCTGCTAAAACTGTCGAAGGATCTGTTGTTGCAGAACACTTTGAACTTGCTCCAGAAAGTGATTATACGAATGAAGACAAGTTGCAAGTGTTAAAGGATGCTAAGGTAATGAACATACTTTATAATGGAATTGATAAAAATATGTTCACAAGCATCATAAATTGCACTACGTCAAAACAAATCTGGGACACCATCAAAGTCCTGTGTGAAGGGACTGACCAAGTCCGAAAGAACAAAAGATCATTGTTAACACAACAATATGAGTTCTTTCAAGCAAAGCCTGGTGAACCAATAACATCAGTATATGATAGGTTCAACACTTTGCTCAACGACTTGAAAATACTTGGGAAGTCCTATGATAGGATGTCAATACTAAGTTTATGAGATCTCTTCCACCAAGTTGGGATCCAAAGACAACGGCAATAAGAGAGGCTCATGACTTGGATATCCTCACACTGGACAGGCTCTACGATAATTTAAAGACCTATGAACTTGAAGTAGAGCAACAACAACACATGCATGGCAAGGATAGAGGAGCTGCGTTGATGGTTGAGACAAGCAAGTCTCAAGAGAAGCTTGATGTAGAATCTTCTGATGCTAGCTCGACTGATCAGGAAGATGAACTGGATTCTGATGATGACATGGAGGAATTCATGGCGTTTATGGTCAAACAGTTCAAGAAGTTTAGAGCAAGCAGGAAAGGAAGAAAATCATCAACAAAACCTAACCCTAAACGTGAAGGTCAAAAAGTCACCTTCGACTTAAAAAAGATAAGATGCTACAATTGTGATGGGTTAGGGCACTTTGCCAATGAGTGCAGGAAGCCTAGATCTAGTGATAGATCTAAGGATGAGAAATCAAGGAAAGACTTTGCTGACAAGAAAGTTAAATCCAAGAGCAAAGCCTTGATTACTGAGGGAAAAGATTGGATTGACAGCGACTCTGATGAATAAGTTGTCAACTTTGCCCTAATGGCTCATAGTGACGAGTCAAGTTATTCTACAAAGGTATGTGATGCAAATCAGAATTTTAATGTGCTTAATTTACTTGATACTTCTAGCATTGAAAGCATACAAAAAGATATGTCTGATTTGCATGTCAGTTTTAGGTCTTTAACTATTGAACATATCAATGTAAAAGAATCACGTGACAATCTCTTGAAAAGAAACAAGTTTCTTGAAGAAAGATTGGCACAATTTGACACTATCAAGTCTGATTTGAACAAAGCTCATCACATGATTGATACTTTGAAAAAGAGGGAATATTACTTAGTAGAGCAACTTGAAATTGCTCAAGCTAAGATTAAACAGTGGAACACTTCCCCTAAAAAGTTAACAGACTTGGTAGAGTGTCAAACAATAGGTCAAAAATCTGAACTAGGTTATGATGAAAATCTAGACAAGAGTTCAGATTTAAATGATCTAGTCGAAGCTGCAAACTCCTCAATTAGCAAGCCAAATATTTGAATTTTTAAGATATTTGAAAAGTTGTTATATTTGATGAATTTTTAAAAATATTTATGATTTATATAATATTTTTTAATAAAATAATCAATCCGATTTAACCACCGGTTCAACCCGGTTGAACCGTGAACCACTAAGTTCACCGGTTCAATGTCGGTTCGGTTATGATAACATTGTGTGTGATATTTTTAATTGGTTTTGAAATATGGGGTGTAAATTGTAGCTTACTCTTATATGTGTGTGTGTGTGTGTGTATTACACATTATATAACAATAAATAATATAATATATTTTATTTATATTATCATATTTAATAAATTATTATAATATATAATATAAAATCATATATTTTTATATATTATGTAATGTATATTATACTAAATAATAATAATTATTAAATATTATGATATATATATATATATGTGTGTGTGTGTGTGTGTTATATTAAATTATATTATAAATATATAATATCTAATATCTAATAATAAATATATAGGGCATTAACATACATACATACATATATGTGTGTGTGTCTAAAGAATTCCCTGAGCTTTGGACAAAATTCCCACGTAGTCACCCTCTTTTAAAATAACCACACTTGGTACAATAAGATTATAAAATTGTCACCGTTAGATATTCCCGTTAATAGCTGACGGAATCGTTAAAAATGTCATAATTTAATCATGCGGGCCACGGAGGAATGAGGATGTTTTAGTCATTTTTCATATGAAATAAGTTTATGTATGTATGAGCAATTTACACGACACGTAAGTCATTCATCTCTCAAGTTCAGCAGTTAGGGTTTTAAAATTACTCCATTCTATTAAATCTTCATTCAATTATCAACACAAGAAGAAGAACAATCAAAAGGATTCGTGAAGATGAGTTGGTGTCAATTACAACCTGATGATTCAACAATTATGCAAGGATTGTAACATAATTTTGAGAAACTTTATTAGAATTGGGTGGATTAACAGAATTGGGTGTGTAGACACCACAAATTTTATTTTTTAAAAAATAATAAATAAACAATCGCAATAAATAAAAATAAAGTAGAATTTTACATTTATGTTATTAATATTATTATTAGCTTTAACGATTATTATTATTAAAGATTAATATTTTATTTTTATTATTATTGTTATTACTATGTTTATTATTACTATATTATTATTATTATAATATATATATATATATATATATATATATATATATATATGATGTGATTTTTTAAATTTTATTACAGGTTTATAAGAGAAGCCTAGGAAAAGGAAATGAGCCCAATACAAAAAGTAATAGAAAAAACAGAAGGAGACGAGGCTCAAGAGTGGAATTTTTATTCAAGCCCACAAGGAATGGCTCGAAGAAGGTTGGATGGTAAAATATATTTTCAGGATTTGAGTCCATTGGTTTTCATTGCTGGAATTAATAGAAAGGAAATCCGAAAAGGGGCAGCCTCTTTCATGGCTGTCTTCCTCGGAAATTCCCCATCCGGGTCTCGTCATCATACATGGTCTTTTTGTCTTTTTTTTTTCATCTAAGGATTGCTGTTCTTCAAATTAAATTGATGTTGATGTTTAGTCCATGATGCCGAAAGTTTATATGGATTTTAAATGGAATTTCCGTGGAGTGCAGTTCTTTGGTGGCTGCATCTCGAAAACATTCTCTATTTCTTTCCCTTTCCATGGTATAATATATATATGTGTAAATTGTAATTGGAATTATGGTGTTGGTAATAGCGTTGATTGCTGTTCATAGCATATTGATGGTATAAATTTGACTTGAAACAAATATGTCTTCAAGTCAATCACGTTAGACGTGATCGAACATTTATTTTATAATCTTATTCATTTATTAATAAAAGAATTATTTATTCAAAGTCTTTTATTTATATGTTTAAATTGTTAAATATATTAACTCATAGTTTAGAGTTATATTTTAGGATCATGATGAGATCATGCTAATGAGATCTAAAATATATTAACTCCAAACTAAAAATATTCCTAATCGTAGGATCACTAATAAGGGTGTTAGTGAATCCGAAAAGATTAGTACATACTGTGCTTGCTCTTAACAAGAGGATGCTTGATCTCATAATCATTTGTGTGACGACATTAAAGCAAGTATGTAGGTGCTTATTAGAGAATAAGTTCACTGAACGTGACTCGCTTAAATGAACACCTAATGGAGTTTTATCTGTTTGTCAATAGGAGTTCATCTAGTGATAGTTGTACACGTGATCCTTAGACTTGAGATCGTTGCGGTTATCTTGTGTACACTAAATTATACTTTGTCATATATCTTAACTCAAATAGTGTATATAAGTGTATGTTCGGGTATAATAAAGTGTACATGGAGATAAGTGAATGATCAACAAAGAATCTACCGCTTCCAGTAAAGGGAGAGAATGTCCTATGCGATTCCATTAGTGACAACTCGGGAATCTCTAGCCAGAGTGAAATGATAATTATAATGTGTTTCTAATTGACATTATATTGAGTTGTGAATCTATGAATCGGAATGCATATGATTAAATAAAATAAGACTTGACAGTAATTCCATGTCTTATATTTAATCGGGATATTGTGTGGTAAAAGGATTGAATTGTACGGTTACTATTCACTGAATTAGGTTCTTTGTGATTAAACGGTGATTTCATATTATCCGGATAGTCATGATATGCTGAGAGATATCCCTCATGATGTAGAATAAGTATAATTAATATAATTAATTATATTTAATGAATTAAAGTGTTTAATTCGTATAAATAAAATTATAATAGTTTTAATTTAATTTATTTCTACAACCGGCTTAATATTGAACCTAAAGGATCACACCATAAAAGAGAAATAATAAATTATTAAGATATTGGGAAATAATAATAATTAAGTAATTTAATTTATACCATGGTGGAATAAATTAAATGGCTTAATATTTATAATTTAGTATTTTAGAAATACTAATTATAAATAAATAAGAATTATTCTTATATTATTATTATTTAATAAATAATCCAATTCCTAAGTAGTCTAGGAATTAGATTAGAAAGTGGTGTTATTATTTAATAATAAAGAATCCAATTTCTAAATGGTTTAGGAATTAGATAATGGAGTTTTATTATTATTTAATAAATAACCAATTTCTAAATGGTTTAGGAATTAGTTAGGGGTTGTCTATATAAGGAGACTTATAATAGATTAAACCCTAATTGAAATAATAATTGGTAGCCTCCATAATATTTGTCACCAAAATATTGTGAGAAAAATCCAATAATCTTCATAATCAAAATTCTCTGGTGAATCACCTTTAGAGTACTACACACTTGAGTAGTAAACGTTGGATCCAGTGGAACAATCAAGAACGTGGAATAAATTGCAAGACGGATCAAGGTGATCGATTGGAGCGTGAAAGATAAAGATTGCGGTGTTAATTCGTGCGTAAAGATTCTACATCAACGTCGTCGAATTTACAACGAAATGATTTTAATCCTTCCTTAATTAATAATATTGTATAAGGTGATTCCTGGGATTGTAGAAAAATTTTAAATTGCTATTTTTATGCTTTCGCTTCGTTGTCTATAATTTTTTGCACTAACAGGACTCACGTTGCATCTGCCTAGTCATATTTATGATATCAGAACAATGTTATATAATGTTTAAAGCTTGTTGCCAGTTTGACTCAATTGATATATGTTCATATGCTTATTATATCTTGATCCATTTAAATTTACATCAGTTCGGTTGTGATATGTATGTATGTATGAAAGTCAAATTACCGAGTGGATGGTGATATTTCAGTTGGCTTAGAATATTTTAGCATGAGTTTTGAGTTTTTAATTGGCATAAATCTTCAGGTCTAGGATTGGGTTCTGCTGGTTTCTTGGTATTTAAAGGATAAATGATATATCCATATGTTGATATTTGAATGTTTTTTTTTTTGTTAGGTTTGTTTCCTTTGTTCTTACTCCCCTGATCTCTATGGTTCTATCTCATTTGAAAAGGAGAACAAAAGTTTTGTTGCCGTTGTCCTTGTGTTTGGTTAATTTATATGATGGTTGAATATTTGTGGAAAGAGGGTTAAATACAAATATAAATTTTTATTTGTTTAATGTGAAGATTAAGAGATAATTCAAGAACAATTTATGAAATTAAAAAACGAGTTCAATTATCTTTGAAACAATAAAACTTCTTTTATTGAATTTGAACTTGAGTTACAACCTAGTAATCACAACTTGATACCAACTTCTAAAAAATCTGTTCAATGATAAACAACTACAAATTCTAGAATATATTTCTAACTACTCAAGTTCTAATAACTTGTTGCGTTATTACAATGAATCTCTCTCTCTCTCTCTCACACACACACACACACATTTGTAATAACAATAATAATGTATCGCATATTATCTATCTAATCTGAATTTAAGACAATCTTAGCTAGATTCAAATCAGCTACCAGACCTTTTTAATCCTAACGCAATTTTGTATTGGATCTTTTGATCGGCTTCTTGTTTGCAACTCCAAATCCTACTCAAATTTGGATTCCACTTGTGGTCGAAGATAAATCTTTATATGTTGATGGCTTTATCTGCTGATAAGCTTATCTGCCGATGAATAACTTTATTCGCTAACGGTCATTTATCCTTTAACGAAGACTTTATTTTCTGATGACCTTTTATCCTTTGATGCAGATTATCATTTAATGAACAAAATATCCACCAAAGCATAGATTTAACTTCTGACTGGTTACTTAGATTATTTATTCACTGATAAACAAATTACATCGTCGGAGGATAAATATCCACTAAATCTAACTATTGTCCAATAGTGACGAAATAATACATCGGAGGATAATACTTACAAAAATTCAGTTTCAACAACTTATCTGTTAATGTTTATAAAAACCATCAGTAGCTACTGTACAATTTACAAACCTATCAATTCTAAGTATAAGCATCATCATCAAATGCAATATTCCTAATAATCTTCCCCTATTTATTAATATCAACGTGATAATCATAAATCAAGGTTGATGATAATGTCAAAACACAAAATCTATAAAACACTACTTAGAATTGAAAACTAAAGAATACATTATTCACAAATGTACTTGAATTAAGGTCTTGAACATTAAACTCAACTTTTCCTATACTAAGGTTTAAATCCTTTAAGTTTGGCTTCTCTCAATTTATTAACTTGATCTCTAGTCTCCTTGACCCTTTTCTGTAGCAACTTTCTGAACTTGATCTCATCTTCATCGTTGAATCATTGAGTAATGCAATGAACCATTTAAGTTCATCCAAGCTTGCTATTTTGATTTGCTTATGGTAGTAAAAGAAAACGAGATCTCCATGAAAATTCTCATAAAGCAATTCATAAGACAAAACTTGGACTTGTGGTACTTTAATCAACCTCTCTAACTCTCTGATCTTCTCCGTGGTCTGATTTCTAAACTTGACGTTGAGTGGAGAGTTGCATGGAACTACTGTAAGTAACCACTCTAAATTAACAAATGATCTCATCTCCAAACTTGGCATATCGAAGTGCATTATTTCACCATCATTCTCGGTAATCTGAAGATATTCTTTGTCACCCTTATTCACCTTAACATTGATGACCTCAACACTTTTCGTAAGAGCTTCTTTGAGTTGAACCGTGTTGGCCATTCCTACGGTAGATGTTTGAGCACTTGGAGCTTTTTGAGTCGACTGAGATTCAGTAATAGCTACCAATGCTTTTGACTTACTTAAGAGGTATCGACATTCTTCCGCCAAACCTCATAAACATTTAATCCCTAGAAATTTAATTTTTTCAAGGCTCACCCTTACATGATTATATACTTGCGGGCGTAAATCGCTCATGTTGTTATTATTAAAAGTTTTACAGGTTGTATAGGTTATTGGTGCAATAACCGAGCAGTTTTTGAGGTCGTCATAGTTGGTATCAGAGCCCAAATACCGGCTATGAGACTGCATTACAAGGATTTTCATCTTTGGACTATTGGGGATAGGGTTACTTCGCCCGGATCGCCTTCACCCGCCCCCCGAGCGAGATATATGAGGCTTATTTTATTGGCCTCGATGTGGTAGAAATCTCTATCTTTGCTTCTCTACCAGAGGATAGAACGCGACTTTTAGAGTCTTAAAGAAAAATGAAGGAACCTTAAGGCATAAGGATAGGAAAGTAGGACGTAAAGACAAATAGACGAATAGACAAATGATGAGCATCAAGTAAACTCTACCTACTTCTTGATGCTATACGATTTAGGGGATAAAAATTTCTAAGTCCAAAACCTAAATGAACTGCAATACATGTCATGTATTGCACTAGTATTTATGTCAAACTCTATACTTATGATGAACCTTATTATGATACTGATATAGGTTATGTTTACCTTGTAGATGAGTTTGAGGCGAGACAGTAAGGGCAAGGCTCCCTTCTCCAACGAAGTATGTTCCTAACTACAACACCCTTACTCCACACCTGGGATGTCCAAGTGATGTTCTTACCACTTGCTACTTTGCCACTGTCACCGACAGTCTTACCAGTCACATTGCCTGACATCCTACCCACTGCATCACCATCAAAGGTGCCCATTCATATGCGTCGTTCCATTTCACACCAGAGGACTAGTAGACTCGTGGACCTTTGGAGGGTTTCATACCAGGATTTCACTCATATGGATGGCATTTAGAGGAAGAGTGAAACCAGGATTTCTCTCATGTGGAAGACATTTAGAGGAATAGTGAAACATGATGCTATAATAGAAATGTCTAGATTGTAAGGCCCGTATAGGCTCCTCATAGACTTTCGTTGTTAGAATTTATTTTACATAATGTAATAGAAACTAAATTTCTCTTAATTAATGTTATTTATAATTGAATGATGTTTTATTGTTGTTGTTAATTATTAACTGTGCCCAAAGTCTTTATGGGATTTTTGGGGCCGTCACAATTGGTATCAGAGCTCAAGCATCGGTTATGAGCCACGGTCTCTACCGGAGGGTAGAATGTGAAGTTTAGAGTTTTAAGGAAAAATAAAGGAACCTTAAGGCGAATAATTATCTGCTTCTTTTGTCAACGGATAATTATTGTTGGGTATAAATGATGATGATGCTTAGAGTTTTGTTTGTGCATTTGTACATACTCAGGGTGTTCTACAAACCTAAGTATATGCACACATTTTGCATCCACTAATGATCAAGTTAGTCAACAAGGGATGAAGTATTACACACTAGGTAAGTCATCAATTGAAACTTCTAAATGACTTGATAGTGAAGAGGGATGTCTGTTGTTACTCAAAAAAACACTTAAGTATTCTGCACATCAGACATTCCAAACAAAATCAACAAAGCTTCAGTGATTAAAACTGTCAGGGGAACCCATCAGGAGATGACAAAGGCAGACCAACCCATCAGGGTATGGCAGTGGCAAGCCAAACTCGTCAGGAGGAACGCGTCAGGGCAAGACAATGACATGCCAACCCGTCAGGGGAACTGTTTATCCCGTGTAAGTAATTGTAGAAGGGGGGGGGGGGGGTTGAATACAATTACAAACTTTTCTTCAAAACTAAACTGTTATGAACAAATAAAACTTTACTAAAATGATAAAACAATAGAACCAGTAAAGCAAAATTGCAAGATATAAATTGTAATCAACAATAAAGAATGATATTGTCAACTAAATTGAATCTTTACAATTTCTTCTGTTTACAAAAAAAACAGCTTCTCAAGTTGTAATAACTTGCTTCTTTTTCTGTAAAAGCTAATTACAACTGCTAACTCTCTTAATATGTATGGAGATGTTGTTCTGAAAGATATGTGATTTGAGATAAGATATATTCTTGATGTTAATTTCAGAGTTCTCAGCTCTCAGATTCACTCATTTACCTCAGCTGCCCCATGTCTATTTATAGACACAGCTTCCATATACTCCAAGCTTCTATACTGAGCTTTTTACCAAAATATCTCTGTAGTTTCTTGGTACTTGTAGATCTGCCACACAACCTTTTTCATTATTCAGCCTCCCTTGGATGCCAACTTGTTTATGTGACTTTTCTAGTGTATATTTACTGCACCAGCTTCCATTTTTCTTCTTGGAGTACCCAAGATAAGATATCAGTATTAACTTATCTTTGTGGGCTTCTCTGGACATAATTAGTCCAACTTCAATGAACTTCTTGCTTCAAGTTGTTATAAGTTGTCTTTGCGGTATTTCAACTTGCTGTTTTGCAGGTTTCATGCTTGCGGCTTTGTAGGTTTCATACTTGCAACTTGTTGTGTGTGTGTGTGTGTATACCTTATTTCCTTGAAGTTTCCTTGGTAGCCAATCTCTCCTTATTGGACAACCATCCTTATCTTTATTTCCACTGTCTTTAGTCATATGTCATCCCTTATGTCAGTGAAAATTTATTCTTTGATGGATACTCTCTGGTTGCTTCAACATTAGTCTCTGATGAACAAACACTTAGTCTCTGGCAGACAAAAACTTAGTCTCTGATAGACAGAAACTTAGTCTCTGACAGACAAAAACTTAGTCTCCGACGGTTCAAAAACTTAGTCTCTGACGGTTCAAAAACTTAGTCTTCGACGGTTCAAAAACTTAGTCTCTGACGGTTCAAAAACTTAGTCTCCGACAGTTCCAAAACTTAGTCTTCGACAGTTCAAAAACATAGTCTCTGACAGTTCAAAAACTTAGTCTCCGATAGACAAAAGCTTAGTCTCTGATAGACAAAAGCTTAGTCTCCGATAGGCTAATTTTGCTTGATCAACTTTGACATTTGTTGAACTCTCCAAGTGCATTCATTGTAGTCTCTGATGCTTTCCTGCAGTTTCTTGATAGTAGATTCTCACAGTGCATTACTGCAGGTACTTGTACATTTACAAAATTTAACAATTCTAAGTGTTATACATCATCATCAAATGTGTTTTCCCAGTGAGATAGCCGAGAACTTGTAGAATGGGGGTTGAATACAAGTTCTTTGAAATCTTTTTGATTAGTTGTTCTTCAAGAAATTAATTATAACTTGCGGAAATAAAGAACAAGAACTCAAATCAATTTATAAACAATTGCTTGTATTGACTTTAACAATTGTATAAAAATTCTAACAATCACAACAATGTAATCGTCAGCTTCTTTTATATTCTGTATAGGAAAAGATACAAATAATGAAAAACCTATACAGCTTCAAAAATTACAATCTCTGTAAAACTAATTACAGCTTCTCTCTAAACTAAATTCTCAGTTTTCCTATTCTAAATCAATATTGATTCAGCTTCCTTATTCGAATGAAATACAATCTTTCCTTTTTGATAGGAACAGATTTCTGGCTTGTTTCCTTACTAGCTATGTCTTCAATAATATCTTGATTTACGTGAAAGACAATCCTTATTCAATTCGAACTCTGTATCTCTCAGGAAATAAATCACGATTAGTCCCTGACGCTTCACCTTTAGTCTCTGGTGACGTCATCAATTAGTCTCTGGTCTTTTAGTCCCTGATGACGTCAG
>CM025788.1:24878970-24898061 GCA_014636745.2 Centella asiatica
TTATATGGCCCAAACGACAATGCCAGAGATAAGTCGGATTAGAATCTTTCGATTTTAGCCGTTTAGTATTTATATTATAGATAGGCATTTGTAAATCAAGAACATAAAGACCATTAAACATTTGTGCTACTCCATAACACATTTCATTTAAATAAAAGGAACAACTATTGTTCTTTATTATAAACGAAAAACCTTTCTTGTCTAAACAAGAAACAGAAATAATATTCCTACTTATAGCAGGCACATAATAACAGTCTTCAAGTTCTAATACAAGCCCAGTGGGCAAAGACAAATGGTAAGTTCCTACAGCTAATGCAGCAACTCTTGCTCCATTTCCAACGCGTAGGTCCACCTCGCCTTTAGCCAATGGTCTACTCCTTCGCAGTTCCTGCACATTTACACAAATGTGAGAACCACATCCAGTATCAAATACCCAAGATGTAGAAGTAGATAAATTGACTTCTATAACATATATACCTGAATTGGAAGTCCCACTTCCTTTCTTCTTCTTTAGATCTTCCAGGTAAGCATGACAATTCCTTTTCCAGTGTCCAGGCTTTCCACAGAAGTGACAATTACCTTCTTTAGCTATCCCACCTTTAGGCTTCAAAGCCTTATTGGATTTGGATTTGGCAACAGATTTAGATCCCATCTTCTTCTTTTTGCCTTTTCCATTTCCTTTGGCATTCCCCTTTTGTACCATCAACATGGGAGAGGGTCCTGCCTTTTTCATGTTGTTTTCAGCAGTTCTCAACATGCTCAACAACTCAGTAAGTGGTTTCTCAATCTCATTCATGAGGTAATTCATGACAAATTGAGAATAGCTATTGTTCAGAGATTGTAAGACAAGATCAGTTTGAGCCTCCTGAGTAAGTGGAAAGCCCAACCTATCTAGGTACTCAATATACCCAATCATCTTAAGAACATGTGGACCGACTGGATCACGTTCTCCCTGCTTGCAATGATACAATGCTTTGCTTGTATCATACCTCTCCTGCCGAGCATGCCCCTCGAACAACTTCTTAAGATGTTCAATCATGTCATAAGCATCCATCAACTCATGTTGCTTCTGAAGCTCAGGGTTCATGGTTGCTAACATAAGGCATCCCACGTCCAGAGCATCATCCTGATGCTTCTTGTAAGCATTCAGCTCTGTACGTGGTGCAGTGGTAGCTGGTGCAGCAGGAATTGGTCCATCCAGGACATAGAGCTTTCGCTCCTGCTTGAGGACAATCCTCAAATTCCTATGCCAGTCTAGGAAATTAATCCCATTCAGTTTTTCCTTCTCAAGGACTGATCGCAATGCAAGGCTGCTATTGTTGTTGTTTGCCATTAATATCTACAATTCATAAATGCAAAATAAATAAGTAAATTTGCAGAAATTTTAATGTTATGTTTTTGATAATGGCACATTCAAAATATACCTCCCACTATTTTATTCAAATTAATAGCCCTCACCATTAATTCGGAATTATTTCTTTTAAATACTTCTAGTGAGCCAAGATCCATATTTCATTATGCCCTAAGTTAGCTTTGGCTAATCGCTCAAAACATAATTATTTAGGTAGACAACACTTTGTCAATTATATCATATATAACTCTTGGATAGTTTGTCGAACAACATTTGTTCAAGCTCAACTAATGAACTTATACAAACTCTATGCCTCTAGACCCACAATCCTATTGTGATAGCCTAGTTAAGTCAAGCCCAATTTTAACATTTTGGATATCACAATTATCCTATCGCACCATGCCAAGATAAATGGGGTACTTTGCTTTGGCAAACCTACATCCATCGATCAAGGCCTTGATGAGTGTTAATCATTGGAAGGCATCTGTTTAAGACTTAATAATTTTATGAGGGATTTTATTAATTAAATTAGATCTCACCAACTATAACTTTTAAGCATGCACATTTATTCATTATATCATATATAAGCATAAATAAAGTGCAAAATTTAATTGTGACACAGTTATGGCCAAATCCTATGCCAATCTTTCCAAGCTAATGAAAAGATTGAAGGTCAGTTTAGTGTGGTAATTGATCTTCAATCTTGGCAACTTTCTTGAAACTCCGTTTGCATGCATCCTTTTCTTTATCTCCATCTTCTGCTGGTCATCTTTATAGATTACATAATAATGAAACCTATACTATTATATTCTATATTGTACATTACATTATAAAAGGAAACCTCGAGTTACATTCGAGGGGAGTAAGATGAGAAGAGAATATTACATCCAGATATAAGAGAAGGCACGACATGCAAGCCGTATTTCAAAACCAAAACCACTAACCTATGGGTCATAAGGCCATAACTGTGCACCATGCATATCATAATAAGCACATAATAACATGATTTAAACAATTAAAATAAATAAAAAAAATATATTTTTAATTAATTTTTAAATTATTAAACCATATTTAGGGAACACGACAATCGTGCGCTACGGCGGGGGGTCAAGGGGGCACCCCCCCTTGCCGGGGTCCTAGGGGTCGGGAGGCCCCTAGCGGGGTCCAAGGGGCATGGCCCCTGGCGGTGGTCTCGCTGACCGATCAGCGAGCTAGGGTCTAAGGGGGCAGCGCCCCCTGGAAAAATTTTATAAGTCACAATCTGTATTGTGCAATTTTTTTTTTCTCTATCGGAGACTAAATATTAAGCCTGTCGGAGACTAATCTTATTAGCTCGTCGGAGACTAAATATTAAGCCTATCGGAGACTAAAAATTATGCCTGTCGGAGACTAATCGTATTAGCTCGTCGGAGACTAAATATTAAGTCTGTCGGAGACTAAATATTATGCCTGTCGGAGATTAATCGTATTAGCTCGTCGGAGACTAATTATTAAGTCTGTCGGAGACTAAAAATGACGTCATCAGAGACTAACATTTAACCTATCGGAGATTAAATGTGACGTCATCAGAGACTAACATTTAGCCTGTCGGGGATTAAATGTGACGTCATCAGAGACTAACATTTAGCCTGTCGGGGATTAAATGTGACGTCATCAGAGACTAACATTTAGCCTGTCGGGGATTAAACGTGACGTCATCAGAGACTAACATTTAGCCTGTCGGGGATTAAACGTGATGTCATCGGGGATTAATCTCTCATCAGGGATTAATGATTCCTTCATCAGAGACTACGAATTTTAACATACGAAATTCTGAAACAATTCCAGAATTCGAAACATATCTTATATGTCCAGAATCGTATAACCCTTCATCATCCCTGCATCCCATCTCCCGACTTACATATCAAATATGCAGAATACCCCATAAGCATGTATCATCGATAATCAGAATACGTAATTCCAGAATATCCATACATGCAGAATATCATATATATTCAACTTAAAATCGGTAAACTTGTATTAACTGCATATATCAGGTATATCGAATACAATTAAACACATAAATCCATATTAACGTTTCGCATATAGCTCTGATACCACTGTTGGGTTTCGTACCAGCAAACGCAGCGGAAAAATACGGTTTTAAAATAAAACAAAACGAAACCCAAACCCGAGGATCTATGCGAAACAGTTTGATACAGATAGTTCAAGATTTTACCGATTAAAAGTGCGAATCTGAAACTTTGGTGAAGGTGTTGATCGTCTCCAAATCTTTAACGCAACCCAACTGGACAGCGTCTCTACGGTATCCACACGAACACCCGCGAACCGTCTTACGATTCGAGCAAAGAGGATAACAGTACTAGCTGTAAATAATCTGTATCTCTTTTATCTCTCTTAACCTCTCTTATGAGCGGCTACGTCAAAACGTTAGTTTTTAAGAGAAAAATTCTATATCTATCTCTCTCTACTAGAATAGCTGATATATCATGTATATATAGCCTTCTATAGAGTAGATTCCAAAACCTAATCTAATTAGGAGATTAGAATCCGAATCCTATATTCATTAGATATATATTTAATCAAGTCTCACTTAATTAATATATGTACAAATAAATATATATTCGTATTTCCTTCTAAAGGACTCTTCTTCATACAGATTACATATATATATATATATATATATATATATATAATTTAAAGTCATGATTTAATTAAATCAATCTTATTGATATATTAAAATCATTGACATTTAAATTATATCTCCTTGACGAATGTTCTATGTGTGTGACCCTGTAGGTTATTATTACGTTGGCAATAATTTTAAATCATATTATAAAATTATAAACAGTGAGCGGCATCTAGTAATACATCTTTTTTTTTTTTTTTTTTTTTTTTTTTTTTTTTTTTTTTTTTTTATTGTGACCAATGTTTCAATGTAATTTAATCCTTTTAACCATGATATCTAAGATTAAATTCAAGGCATGGATGTGTCATCCTCTTTATAATTTAATCTCAGTTTTCTTGATCAATGAGTAAACTATATGAAACAAATCTCTATTTGAGCATGGCCATGCATTTCATAGTTTCACTCAATCAAGAGGCCTATAGATATCACCCCTAATTTATAGGAGGGTTAAATTCCATCTACATCATTCCCATTTCTCACATAACTCATTATGCATCCAACAATCACCTTTATCGTCCACCCGGTTAAAGGTGACTTTTGATAATGTCAAAACGCATAACTCATTATGTAGAAATGTCATGACTTCAGGTCGAAGGACCATTACATCATTGTCACTATGAGAATTACTTATGACACATAGCATAACGCTCCATGTAGAATTCTCATGGTGGGTCTGTCCAGTACTATGTTCTCTAACATGTACCTATGTATCAACTTAATATATCTCGTATATATTTATGACCAATGAGATATAGCCATCAGTTAATCCACATACTAGTCTCAATGTATTATTGTTGTCCCACTGACAATGATACTCGACTAGGGACATTTAAGAATAATGATACTTTACATACTTATATGATCTCATATTCAAGTCACATACTTGAATCCATATAATTAGTATCATTCTTCTAAGGACATTTATTATGTTAACATTTATATTACGCAGTAAATAAGACATAATAAAAGTAATTATCATTTAACCAAAAAAAACATAACATAAACATGGTGTCATAATCATTACATAATTGGCCACTAGGGCATACACTCTAACAAATATATCCATTCCTGATGTCAATCCAAACAATGTAGAACCCCCTTCAGCAGATAGAGTTAATTTCCTGGACAACAGATCAGGGAATACTCTATTAGGGGATCATTCATCAGGACATGCACCATCAGGGGATAACTTGAACCTTGAATTATCCACCAATTCAGGGGGAGAGTTTTCAGAAGTTGGGAGCACAGGCTTAGGGGGAGGAGATGATAGTCAAGCAAGCTCATCAAGACACATCTCTAATCCCAAATAGGCCAGAAGTCACACAACAAATCTGATTATTGGTGACCCAAGCAAAAGAGTGCAGACTAGGAAAGCAACATCTAATGAATGCCTATATGCTTGTTTTCTTTCTCAAAATGAACCAAAGAAGTTTGAAGAAGCTGTTCAAGATGCAGATTGGATCTTGGCTATGCAGGAAGAGCTAAATCAATTTGAAAGAAATCAAGTATGGAAGCTTGTACCTAAACCCAAAGAAAGGATCATAATAGGTACTAAGTGGGTATTCAGAAATAAGATGGATGAAGCTGGCATTGTTGTAAGAAACAAAGCAAGACTGGTTGCAAAAGGATATCTTCAAGAAGAAGGGATTGACTTTGATGAGACCTTTGCACCAGTAGCCAGACTTGAGGCTATAAGAATTTTCTTAGCCTATGCAGCACATTCTAATTTTAAAGTATATCAAATGGATGTGAAAAGTGCTTTTCTAAATGGGAAATTGGAACATGAGGTGTATGTCCAACAACCTCCAGGATTTGAATGCTCAAAATTTCCAAATCATGTCTACAAACTGGAAAAGGCACTTTATGGACTGAAGCAAACACCTAGAGCTTGGTATGATACACTGTCAAAGTTTCTGGTGGAAAACAAATTTTCAAGAGGTATCATTAACAAAACATTGTTCTTCAGGCAACACCAAGGTCATCTAATTTTGGTTCAAATTTATGTTGATGATATTATTTTTGGATCCACTGACACAAGACTGTGTGAAAAGTTCTCCAAACTCATGCAAAGCAAATATGAAATGAGCTTAATGGGTGAGTTACTTTACTTCTTGGGACTGCAAGTTAAGCAAGTCTCTGATGGAATCTATATTCATCAGACAAAATATGCCAAAGAACTTCTCAAGAAATTTGATATGGAGGGCTCAAAAGTAGCAAAGACACCTATGGCCACTGCAACCAAGATTGACCCTGATAAGAATGGAAAGAAAGTTGATTTGAAGACTTACAGGGGAATGATTGGATCATTGCTGTATCTAACAGCAAGCAGGCCAGATATAATGTTTGCAACATGTCTTTTTGCAAGATATCAAGCTGACCCAAAGGAATCTCATCTCATTGCAGTGAAAAGGATCTTGAGATATATTAAGGGCACTACAGAGTTGGGACTTTGGTATCCAAAGGAGTCTGGATTTGAATTGCTAGGATATTTTGATGCTGACTTTGGAGGATGCAGGATTAATAGAAAGAGTACAACAGGAAGCTGTCAATTTCTAGGAGGAAGGCTTGTATCTTGGTTCAGCAAAAAGCAGCATTCTATTTCTACATCTACTGCTGAAGCTGAATATACTGCAGCTGGAAGTTGTTGTGCACAAATTCTATGGATGAAAAATCAGCTGATGGATTATGGTCTGAACTATTCCAAGATTCCAATAAGGTGCGATAACACAAGTGCCATTGCCATTGCTGAAAATCTAGTACAACATTCTAGAACTAAGCATATAGAAATCAGATATCATTTTATTAGGGAACATGTTATGAATGGGAATATTGAATTACAGTTTGTACCTTCAAATCAGCAGCTGGCAGACATATTCACCAAAGCTCTTGATGAAGCCACATTTTCAAATCTTGTGGGAGAGCTGGGAATGGTGAATTATGCGTCAGGGTCAGAGTCAAATTCATAAGATTTGGTATTTCTAACTCATTTCATAAGTTCTTGATAAAATCAATTGATATGTGGTTATATATGTTCAAATTGTAAATATGTATATACTTGTATTTTCTGCATTTTGTTGTTTTGTTTTTGTTTTGTCTGATGCATCAGGGTCAGGGCTTCCTTAAGGACGCATCAGGGTCAGGGTATCCAACTTGTGCGTCAGGATCAGGGTGTCCGGATCTCTAGTCAGGGTCAGGGTGTCCGGATCTCTCGTCAGGGTCAGGGTATTCGACTCGTTCGTCATGATCAGGGTGTCCGTCTTGTGCGTCAGGGTCAGGGTATGTACATACAGTAAATCATCAGGGTAAGTTTAAATTTTTTTTACTGCATCGGGTTTCTAGGTTAGTTAAGTGATGACAACTCATCATTAAGTTCTTCTCTCACTGATGACGTGTCATCACAGAAACTGAACTGACTCCCTGATAGCGTATTTTTAGGAGAAGTTTTCAAACGTCAATAGGTGGGTATTAATACTCTATCTCTCCTACTTTTTGAAACTCCCCAAAACATTTAATCTATACTTGATATTTGCTAGAGTTTTTTTTTCTCTCGTCTTTACAGAAACCCTAGAACTCCAAATCTTCAAAGCATCCATGACACGTCAACAAATTCAGAGGAACTTGATAGTCCCACCCACAAACTACGTGGGCTTCTCTGACATTGATGAGGTAAGTGATTGCTTTAAACCGATAATGAACTATCTGCTCAACTCTGAGTATAGTATAGCCATCTTTACCGATGAAGAAATGTCGGGGGAGGCACTGTCACAACTTTGGACAAGTGCCAAGTTCATGTACTCCACCACCAAGCCTGATGTGGTCAAGGGTATCTCATTTAAAGTTTCGTCTGCGAAAGGGAAAATAACTCCTTCTAGACTTAACTCTGCTTTGGGGCTACCCACTCAAGATCTGGTGGATGTACCCAGTGATGCAGATCTGCTGGATTTCTTGAGGGAACTGGGCTATAACGCTGCTCCCAACGCAGTGTTAAAGTTCAAGGATCTCAAGAGGGTGAACGTGAAGAGGGAGATTTCTTATCTCTTCGACACCATCACTAAGGTGTTCTCAGGTAAGTGTTCTAACTTTGAGGTCATTACCTCTTTAACTTTGAAAATAGCATACGCAATAATTAAAAATGTAAATATAAATATATGTAAAATTATTTTTGATGATCTTGTAAATAAATTAGGTAATTTTAATAATAGGAAAACTGAAGTATATTATGCAAGATTTTTGTTTATGATTATTAAAGATCAGATTACTAATTTTTCTTTTGAGAATGATATACCTGTACAGACCTACAAGCAAACAAAGAAACTGTTTGTAGAAATAATAAAGAAATCTTTTACAACCGAACCGTTTGCACTCCCATCGCATATGGTACAGGTAGTAAATTCTACACCTTCTACTTCTCAAACTGTACATTCTTCACCTTCATCTACTATGGCAGAGAAAACAACCACCTCTCTGCCTACCCAAGTAGAACAACCAATTTCTTCACAACCACTCTCGACAGCCCAACCCACAGTCTCCCAAAAGACGGTTGGGATTAAAAGAAAACCCAGTGAAGTTACCACAACAACTGAGGGGGAGCAAGGAGAGAGAGTGATTGGCTATAAGAGGAGATTGAAGAAGAAGACGGGAGCCACAAGTGTTACCCAACAACTTGACCAGGGCGTATCCTCTCAACAGGATATAGCCTTTGATAAGGAATTAAACATATTTCTAACTAGTTCCTCTCAAAAGGGATTAGTTATTGAAAATAGTCCTCAACCAAGGACACAATTGAGTGAGGCATATACACTGACCATAGACACTGATGAACCTACCATCAGGGTCTCTGAGAGCCACTTGCAGAAATCTGACACAGTGAGTGCACACACCACTCAAGATGTTGTAGCTCAGAAGCTTCTCAATAAGATCAACATGAGTCATAAGCATTCTTCTACAACATCTTTTGATGAATCACCTCCTCGTTCAGTGATTCAGCCAACACTCCCATCTACACCACTTCTTTCTTTCTCTGTTCCTCAAATTTCTTCAGATATAATGACACAAACATTAAGTGCCATACAATCAGATTCTCCACATTCTCAATTCGTGGAGGAGCCAACACTCTCTGACACAGTGTTTGACAGTCACTATTCTCACATGGTTGACTCATTTTTACTTGATACAAACACTAGTGATCAAGCAGGGGACATAAATTCCACTGTACATACTACAACCATAACTCTTTATGTACCCCCAATTGTATATACTTCCTCTATAGAAACCTATACTTCTCCAATTATACATACTCACTTTATTTCTTCTCCTTCTCCTATCACAACTGTCGAACCAGAATCTGTAATTACTTCACTTGAACTGGTCACATTTGATGATTTCCAAGACCATAGGAGCCCCTCTAGGACAATTTTGAGTGAGACTGAGAAAATACTTAGTGCAGAGAGGCAAAGTCAAACCTTTGAGAGGACTTTGGCAAAAGGAGAGCAAGAGAGTACTGCCTTAGTAGGCAAAGAAAAAGGAGAGAATTTGAGTGATGCCTTAGATGGCAAAGCAAAAGTAGAGGATGAGAGAGATAAGGATGAGATCCTTGTAAATAAAGAACAGAGAGAAAACACAGATACTGTAAATATTACTTCTTCTTCTGCAAGTGATGAAGATGATGCTCCACAAGATGATTTTTCCCAGTTCATTGGAGTTGATTTATACTTTCGACAGAACCAAATGTCTGATACTGTACAGTTATTGAAGTAAGAGTTAGCTAGGACTACTGATCCAGTTTTGATCAAAGTGTTAAAGTCACAGATCATGATTGGTCAGTCAATAGATATAGAAAACCAAAAATTGTATACACATTTTTCCACAAAGTTACAAAATATACAGCAAGTTGTCGACTCTTTGGTCACCAGCTAGATTCTACTCCGGATGAAGAAACAAGTTGACAATGTTGACCACAAGCTTGCTGATCTTTCTACTCAAGTGAACAGCATGGAAACTCTGCAAAAATCCATGGCTGACACCATGCAACAACTTCTTCAAGTCACATCCCGACTCTCAACTCCCACTGATGATGCTGTCAAAATGGGGGAGAATTCAACCAAGCAATCGTCAGGGGATGTTGCTGAGAAAACAAGTCAACCATCAGGGGATGTGACTACTTCTGTTCCTGCTCCAAAACCCAAGGACAAAGGCAAAGGCATCCTGATTGAGGAACCCAAGAAGACATCCAACACTCAATCAGAGCCTAAGCTACTTGGAGACGCCATGAAGACAGCCCACTTTCCAACACCTGTTGAAGTTATAATTGATGGGAAAATGGAGCTGGTCTACCCTCAAGATAAAAAGCTAGTAGAAGCTGATGCAATCTTTGCACAGCAACTTCAAGAAGAAGAGGAGAGGGAAATGGTATGGGAACAGGAGGAAGAAATGAAGAAGAAGAAAAATGTCAGGCCTAGGACCTCCAGGAAACCTCAGCCTAGAAGATTACAGAACCCTAAAAGTGCATCAGGGGATAAAAATCAAGATAAATCTAAAGACCCTGATGTCACTACAAAGAAGTCAGATGAAGCCAAGGACAAAGCACCTTCTCTTGTTACCAAAGAATATGGTCCACCCACTCTAGCTGAATTTCTTAGAGAAGAAAGGCGCAAAAACCTGACATTTATGTTCTCAATAAAAAGCATAGATGTCAGGTTCAACAATAGAAAGGATCGGCTAATTACAGTTCAATTGAAGAGTGGGTCAGAATTCAATGTAGCAATGGACTGGTTCAGGAGAATTGACGCTAAGCAATTAGGATTGGTTCTAAACCTGATTCCAAGATCCTCACAGGCTAATAAAGACTTAAGGGGGATAATCGATAGGCTGAGGAGTGCCATCAACAATGAAAGGCGCCTGCCCACAGCATTGGAAAGTCCACTAAAGTTATTTTATAAATCCACTGATGGGCAGGAGAAAAGTATAAGGATTAAAGAAGTTGATGGCCTAAACCTGGAGGAAGCGATGCATGTTCTGAGTCAAATTGCAAATCATAAGAACAAACATGTCATCAAATTCAGAGTCCTGCTGATTCAAAGAGTACTGAAAGAGATCGAAGAAACCAGAGCTGATGATAGGAACACTGCAGTAAGGGATGTGCCACCAGTAAAGGGATTCAAAGTCTATCCTAAAATGATCACCAGCCCCATGGAGTACAATTCAAAAATAAAAAAGGGGAGATCATTACCTTTTACTGGTCACAATTTGCTGCAGCCAACATTCAAGAAATCAAGACAGTCCTTGAAGCTTTGGAAACAAGTAGAAATGTCAACATAGTCAACTTCAGAAAGCTTCTTTAGAAGGAACTAGAGTAGCTGGAGACAGGAGCAGTAGACAAAAGACTCAGAATTCCTGATCGAAACCCAGAACAAAGAAGACAAGGCCTTGGAAGTGACTCTCAACCTATTGAATCAAGTCATCCATTGCCCTTTGTCTCAGCAAAAAGGAAAAGGGATTCCGATGTCTAAGTACAACATTCTTTTTGTAATAGATGTAGGTTATGCTTGTACAGAAATTCTTTTATTAATTCATTCAAAATTCTTTCATTTATTGAGTATTGGTTTTGACATCATCATCAGTGCATCTAGGGATTTATGGTTATCAAATTGATAAACTTAAATAGGGGGAGATTGTTAGAGATAAATGATGATGATGATGATTATGTAATAAATTGTGCAACTGTAAATACTTGAGGTATTTTATAAACCTTAAGATCAGCACAAGTTTTGCATCCACTGATGATAAACATATTCATCAGTGGATGGTCAATAACTTCACAAGACAAGTCAGAAAACAGGAACATTCAAAGGACTTGACAAAGTGAAGAAGAATGTCTGATGCTACTTGTAAGCAATCAAAGTATTCCGCACATCAGAAATTCTAATCAAAGTTACGTTGATTAAGTTCCATCAGGGGGAACCCATCAGGGGAACCCATCAGGGGAACCTGTTAGGGGAACCTGTCAGGGGAACCTGTCAGGGTATGACGAGGGCAGACCAATTCATCAGTGAAAAACTTCAGGACATGTCAGTGACAGGCAAACCCATCAGGGTAACCCATCAGGGAAAATGACCAACATGACATCAGTGGAAGCCATCAGTGTATGCAGTCAGTCATAACCATCAGGATCAAGAAGCACTGAGTATAATTCAAGTGAAGGTTGAAGCCCTGATCTAGTCAATAAGCATCAGGGGATCCAGAAGCACTGATCAAAGTCCGTCAGGGCTGGCAGTCAGTGGATCGTTGTGACAGCATGCACCCGTCATCAGTTCTTACACGGAAATCAACGTAACGTGTTACAGAAGCAAGAAATATCAACTAGAAAGATATTTCTTGAAGTTTGTTTTTGATCCAATGAGAACTCTTTCGCACTAAATGAACACAGATCAGGGGAAGAAAAAGAAGCAACAAAGCATGCAGCAGTCTGACACATAAAGGTTCGATGTGACATACTTGCGGCTAAGTTGAGAAAAGCAGCACGTCTCAAGCACGTGATTTCATCCCACTGATTTAATATATAAGCAACGGAGTTCTCATAAAAGAAGAAGTATTATTGATTGAATCTATCCAACAGATCAAACAAACACCGAAGCACACAAACATTAGAAAGAAGCTTTGTAATAGATCTTGCGAGAAATATTTCAAAGAAAGTTAGAAGCTAGTGAGTGTGAGAAGCTGTGTATTTAAACACAGAATTTGTAGCTGTAAATCACATTTGTGATTATACAGATTTCCAGAAAAACCCAAGTTTTAATATAACTATTTTAACTTGAATCTGTGTGTTCATTTCTTATAGTTTTTCTGTTTGTTACAACTATTTTCCAGCTAGCACTTCTAAGTTCAAAAGAGTGAAAAGTTTAAGGTGTTTGTATTCATCCCCCCCCCCCCCCTTCTACAAACACTTGTGCTTATATTGCACTAACACTATATTTTTCTATTGTCTCCTTAACTATTTTAGAGGAGTTGGTCCATTCTTTTATGATGTCCTGCTCCTTCTTAAGTTGTGCTCTTAGCCATTCTTCTATTTGTTTAGCACAAGCAAGATCATCTAGTGCCTTTTTGCACTCTTTCCTGACTTGTTCAAGAACACCTAGCTCAGACTCTAAGAAAGAATTTCTATTCTTTAACAGTTCAATGGTTTCAATGAGTCTAGCATTTTCTTTTACAGAGCATCTATATGTTCCTTTTAAATGGTATATTTCTTTACACATGTCAGTTAAGCTTTCTTGGCAATCAAATAATGACATAATAGAAGAAATAGTCAAGTCAGTTACCTGAGAGTTCTTGGAATTTGGACTTCCAAAAGTGTTACGGCTATCAGAGGAGTTGGCCATCAGTGCCATGTTGACATATTCTTCATCCTTTGATTTTGAATTAGTCCAATCCTTGCCTTTTGTGATTAGTACCTTTCCCTTGCCCTTGTTGTTGTTGAGGAGATCATAGTATTTTTTTTTATAGTAATCCTTATCTCTTGTAGCGTCCCTGGGCTCCCTTGTCTTTTTGTCAGACTTGAGCTTCCTACACTCACTAGCAAAGTGTCCAAGAGTATCACAGTTGAAGCACCTGATGTGAGAACTCGAAAAATAAATTGAGTTTTGTTGTAAATTATTTCATATTATGATTAGTTTTGTTGTATATTTGATTCGTACTATGAATAATTTACTTTATATATGAAGATTTAAATTCTTTTATTTAATTATTTTTTTTTATTATTATTCGGTGTGAATAATAAATTCATATTTTAAATGAAAATTTTATGGCAATGTGATGTCCTAAAGTTTATAAATATATATTTGCACTCAAAGCCTTAAATTATTATTTTTACCCAAGTATTATCAAGTGTGAGTATATTTATCATGTGGAAGGCAACATACAGGCACAATATCCGTTTTAAACCAAACACTGCTGTGAGACAAAAGGTTTAATTGACCTGTGTTAGAGTTGATGCAAGTGGTCCGTCAACCAGGTGGTCTACTCCAACAGTACACTAGATTGTTGGCTATGGTAGATGACTGAATGACTTCTAACGGCTATTACACCCACCCTTTCTAACCAACCACTTCTTTCTAAAGCTTGTCACTGCCTTTTACAGCCAACGACTGAAATCTAATTTCAAACAATCCATCCGATCTTGTTGCTCGACAAGTGAGATATATATATATATATATATATATATATATATATATATATATATATATATATATCATTTGGATACAACCCTAGTCACACTTTCATAAATTTTCGATACAACAAATCCACCCATAAAAATCCAGGTTCACTTCCAAAGAGCAACTGTCCTTCTCGAAGAACAATCCAAGCTTTTACTTTCTCCTTTGCTGCCACAAAGGTAAGAGCACTATATTAAAGTCCTGCTCTGTTCCTGCACTTTTTGTTCTGTTATGCATGCCATGTTTGTGAAAATACTAGGTTCACTCACTTGCAAATGTATGATTTAATGCATGCTTTTAACATCTGATATTAATGCTTTTCATTTCGAAAGCCACCCAAAATGAGAATAAGATATGTTGACGACCACCTAGTAGACAAACCTTTAACTTCCAAATATTTTTTTTTATATATCAGTAGCTAAACACCACACCTGGATCCTTGTTAATCAGAGTTCTTGTAGCCTAGCAGTGTCTAAAAGTATTAGTAGACAATAAGAATGTTGCACAAAGAGTGATGAAGTCACCATTGTATCGGAGACAAGTCTTAGCTTAGTCTCCGTCAGTGTGAAGTTTGTTTTTGTCTGTTTAAAATAGTCCCTGGGAGATTTCAAGTTAGTCTCCGATGGTATTGAAGTTAGTCTCCGACAGTATTGGAAATTAGTCTCTGATAGGCTGATGATGTTAGTCTCTGATGAGAAAATTTCCTTAGTCTCCGATGAGAAATTAGTTCCCGAAGAGTTCGGCGATAGCCAATAGAGTTTGATGTTGGCTTGAGAGTTCAGCGATGACTTGCTGAATTCGGCACTGGCTTGCGAGTTCAACGATGACTTATGGAGTTCGGCGCTGAATAAATTATGCATCGAGGAGTTCAGCAATGACGTAACAAGTTTGGCGATGAAGTAGAGTCATCCCCTGATGGTCAAGAGTCAGTCCCTGATGATCGAAGACCATCCCCTAATAGTCGAGGATCATTCCCTGATGATAGAAGACTATCCCCTGACGGGTAGTTTATCCCCTGATGACCAGTCATCCACTGACAAGTAATTTTCCACTTATGAGAATTATCTCCTGATGGCCATCCCCTGACGGCCACATCGCATCCCATGATGGACGAGACTGAAACCCCTGATGACCACTTTTATGCTTCAACGTTTATCCACTGATGCGTAGTATGCCTTCAAAACTATAAAATACTATTTTCTTAAATTATGTTAAGATGTTTTAATTATTTATTAAACCTCAACGGTTCCTATGTCAAATTTAAGACATTAAAAGTTTTCGGACATCACGTGCATTTTCTCATAACTTTATCAATGAAATAGATTTCTCATGTTATATGCATGTTGTTATAGAGTGTCCCACTGTCAAGTAAATTGAAATTAATCTTTTGCTAAGGACCAAGGCAAGTATATATTCAATCTGATGCCTCTTTCAATTAATACGCATGATCATTCTTTTGATATACGTAATGTATCCAAGATATTTTTATGTCAATACTCATGATTCAATTTCTTCAAAGTTAAGTAACGTATGATCTTTTGATCCGATGTACGTGAAAATGTTGTACTAGAATCAAGCATTTTTTTGGACGAATGTTAGTTATTCAAATCCGCTAACGCACCAAGACAAATCCTATACAGATAGAAAAAGACTTAATTTTTCTTACCCCATACTTGTAAAGTATATATGTGTGGGTAACTAAAGGCTAATGGGTTGCATCTTCTTGGCACCCTAGGCCTAAGAATGATAGGGAACAAAAATTTAGGCATCGGTAACTGAACCCTCGCAGACAAAAGATTTCTGCTTCGATTACATATGTCATTATGATGAAGTCAGATAGTGGTCAGGCTGACCAGATGACTCACTATTTAATGAAGAGAGGGAAAATGAATGATTCAAGATTTCTTTCAAGTAAAAGGGTTAAATCCCTCGAGAACCCTGGAAGCTATTTTTTTTCCTCTAAATTAACTAGAGGTGTGGACATTGTTTCCGTCCAACCTTATAAACACTTAAGCCAAAAAAAATTTCCTACTTTAAAACCCACCAATACTTGATTATATACTTGCGAGCTTAAATCACTCATGTTGCTATTATCTCATGTTTTACAGGACATGGCGAGAAGGCTGAGTCGTCTAGTAAAGGCAAAGCGAGAATGGCATAGTGAACACTTCCTAATTGCCCTCTTATGGATGGCATTCCGAGGAAGAGTGAAGCGTGAGACGATCATCGAATTGTTTAGATTGTAAGGCCCGTGTGGCCCCCCCATAGACTTCCGCTGTTAAACTTTCATTTTGGATGAATGTAATAGAGAATACAAATTATTATCTCTTATATAACGATATGCATGCTTGGATGTTATTACTGTTCTCTTGTAAATTTTTGACGGTGCCCGAAGTCCAATATGAGATTTTTGGGGCCATCACACCTTAACTTAGATCTGTCAACCTTGCCAGATTGACTTTCTTTTTTTGATGAAAAGACATTGTTGAATCCAGGCTTTCTCCTGGCAAAATTAAGCTTTTTGAATTTTCTAGCTATTAGAGCTAGAACTTCATCAATGTCTTCTAAATCTTCAGGTGTGCAGAGTTCTTCCTCTACCTCTGCATCTTTAGCTTCTTTATCATAATTTGATTCCTTAATGAGAACTCTTTTCCTATCAAGCTTCATATTACTTGTTTCTACTGTAAATGTAACAAGCTTCTTTTTCTTGAAGTCAGGATTTAGCATGCTTCTCTATTGTACTTCAAGCTCATAAGTTTTGAGATTACCATAGAGCTTGTCGAAGGACATGGTATTCATGTCCTTAGCTTCCCTTACAATAGTTGTCTTGGCATCCCATGTCTGTGGAAGTGACCTTATGAATTTAATATTTATGTCTATATTCTCATAGACTTTCCTATGCAATCTAAGATCATTGATGAGTCTGTTGAATCTATCATATAGTTGAGTAATAGATTCTCCATGTTTGACAGTGAAATACTCATATTGTTGGATGAGTAATGACCTTTTGTTGGCCCGTACTTCTTCAGTTCCTTCACATAATATTTGAATGGTTTCTGTTAGATATAAATAATGATGATGATGTTTAGAGAATAATTGTGCATCTGTAAATACTCAAGGTGTTCTATAAACCTTAGTATTCTTGCACAAGTTTTGAATCCACTGATGGTCTAATTAGTCATCAGGGGATGAACTGTTCTACACTAAGCAAGTCATCAGTGAAAACTTCTAAAGGACTTGATAGTGTAGAAGGAATGTCTGTTACTACTTAAAAGCACTCAAGTATTCCGCACATCAGACGTTCCAGACAAAGCATCAGTGATTAATTCTGTTAGGGGAACTCATCAGGGGATGACAATGTCAAAACCAACCCATAAGGGGATGACAATGGCAAACCAACCCATCAGGGGATGACAGTGGTAGGCCAACCCATCAGGGGAACCCAATAGGGCATGACAATGACAAGCCAATCTATCAGGGAAACCTGTCAGGGGAAATGCTCAACACTGCATTAGTGGAAGCCATTAGTGGATGCTGTAAGTCTTAACGTCAGGGGATCACGAAACACTTGGGTAACTCTACAACAAGAGATTAACTCAAGTGAAGCATGAAGCATCGATCAAGTCTTAAACAAGACTTGTCATCAGGGGATCCAGAAGCACTGATCAAGTCCACATCAGGGCTTGTTATCAGGGGATAGTTATGACTACATACGCTCGTCATCAGGTCTTACACACGAATCATTGAAGCTTGTTACAGAAGCAAGAGATATAACTGGAAAGATATTTCTTGAAGTTTAGTGGTCCAATGACAACTCTCGATCATTAAATGCTCGAAGATCAGGAAATGAAAAAGAAGCAACTAAAGTCATCAGCAGTCTGACACATCATTCCCAAAGGACATCGATGTGACATATGTGCGGCTAAGTTGAAAAAGTAGCACGTCTAAGCACGTGAGTTCAACAACTGATCTTCTAGATATGCAAAAGAGTTCTCATTACAAATAGATATAGAAGAACATCCAAAAATATATGACAACCAACAGAGAAAAGCACACAAACGCTAGAAAGAAGCTTTGTAATATATCTTGAAAGAAATATTCAAAGAAAATAAGAAGCTAATGAGTGTGAAATAGAAGTTGTAATTCATTACAGATTGTAGCTGATTAATCACATTTGTGATTAAACAGATTTCCAGAAAAACATCAAGTTTTAATACAACAATTTTAACTTGAAGGCTTGTGTGTTCATCTTAACATTCACTATAGTTCTTCTGATCTTGTAGCAATTTCCAGCCGTGCTTAACAAGTTATTCTAAGACCAAAAAAGTCTTGAGTGTTTGTATTCAACCCCACCCCCTCTACAAACACTTGAGCTTATTTAGTTCTAACAGTTTCCCATATCTCCTTGGAACTTTGGCAGTTGATGACACTATTGAACATATCATTTTCCAACCCATTGTAGAGGATGTTCATGATTTTTCTATCTTTTAGGGCTTCCTCTTTTTTTTCTTTGGAAAGCTCATTTGGCTTTTTAGGTACAAATGTCTCTGGGGTTGGATGTCATCAACAATACCTTGTGGCACAACTTTTGTGGGAATAATAAGTCCATCATTGAGGATTTCAGCATAATAAGAATCAGTTGCTTCCAAATGCAAAAACATTCTCTTCTTCCACAAGAAGTATTCTTCCCTCTTGAGTATTGAAATTTTGACATTTCCATCCTTCTGTTCCATCTTTTGATCTCTTGATCGGTATTTTAATCGATAGGCTTTGATACCAATTGTTTGTCCCACAAGATGGTTTGTAAAAGGAGGGGGGGAGGGGGGGAGGGTGGAGGGGGGGG
>CM025788.1:24903098-24915227 GCA_014636745.2 Centella asiatica
TGTGCTCAAATCCTATGGATCAAGAATCAACTCCTAGACTATGGTATGTCATTATCCAAAATTCCTATTTATTGTGATAATACTAGTGCCATAGCAATAACAGAAAATCCAGTGCAACATTCAAGAACAAAACACATAGATATTAGATATCACTTCATAAGAGAACATGTAAGTGAAGGTAATATCGAATTACACTGGGTAACAATTGATAAACAACTTGCAGACATATTCACAAAACCTTTAAATGAATCTACCTTTTCTAGATTAGTTTTTGAATTAGGAATGTTGAATTATGCCTCTAAAAATTGATTAATGTTCTTTTTAAACAAGTTGTTTAGCTGTATGCAGCTAGAATTTAATTTTTGGAAATAAGCTGTTTTATTTTTATTAAACAGAATTTTAGAAGCTAGAATTAATTTTCTGGATTGCAGTTGTTTTTAATTAAATAGAATTTGTGAAGCTAGAATTAATTTTCTGGATAGAAACTGTCTTATTTTATTAAAGCAGAATTTTAGGAGTTAGAATTTTCATTCTGGAAAAATTTTATAAAATGAATAATCAAATAGTTGATTATTAAATAAAATGAGCTAGAGTGTGTAAGAGACTATTTTAGTCCCTAATAGTTGTTTTTAATTAGTCCCCGACTAAATTAAAAATTTGAACTATCAGAGACTAACTAGTCCCCGATAGTTAATACTATCAGAGACTAACTAGTGTTTGATAGTTAATACTATCAGAGACTACCTTAGTCCCCGATAGTTAATACTATCAGAGATTACCTTAGTCCCCGATAGTCAACATTATCAGAGACTAATCTTCTTCTAGTCTCTTACAAGTGAACTTACCAGAGATTAGGGCAATCTCCGATTGAGGGTACTATGGTAGTTATCCCTCCCACGATCAAAAATGGTTCACTATCCTTAAGAATTGCAAACGTTTCAAACAATTTGATAAAACAAAATTCAAACATCTTTGCAATTACAAACACTCAAGCTCTGAAATTAATTTCTCTCTGCAAATACTTTGCAATTTAACCCTTTTTCAAGTTTTCTTCAAAAGTTCACAGATCTCTGAAAATGGCCGCTAAAATTGTTATGTTCAAGTTTGGAGACTTTGATATCATCAAGACAAACCATGTAGGGGTGGCTCATAAGCAAGTCTTTGCAGCCCAGTACCACCCCTTTGTGGATTTCCTTCAACACTCCAATCTATCGTATGCCATTTACGAAGCCCTCATCCAAGCCGCTAAGGTTATCACGGCTATCTGGTCCACTGCTACCATCTAGGGTGAGAAAACTGACTCCCCTGTGGTAAGTTTCAGGTATGCAAACTCTGTTTACACTATAGATCATACTGTTGTAAATAATGCTTTACATTTACCTGTTTATGAAAACTATCACTCTCTTGCTTCTGATGAAGAAATTATTTCTATGTTTAAAAATTTACATTATTCTGCGGAAATTAGTTCTGTTGGGTCTATAACACGACCCCATCTTAGGCAAGAGTGGTCACTATTTTTTGACATAATAACAAAAGCATTTTCTACTAAGTGCAGTGGCTATGATGTTATCACTACACTCACACAACAAATCACTTTTAGTGTGTTGTATGATAGGCATATTAACATTGGGCTTTTAATTCTGCAAAATCTTTTGATAAAACTTAAAACCAGTAAAAATAAAATTTATTATTCTAGGTTTTTGATGATGATTGTTAACTATCTAATTCCTAACCTTGATATTACTGGAATGCAAGTTTTACCAACTATTTTGCAGAGTAAAAGAATATTTACAGATGTGAAGCATAAATCTGCAAAGGTAGTAGTTCCTTTATTTTTTCCTCCTGTCATGAGATCTATTCTCATTGACAGGCTTCCAAATCTTTATTCTTTGCAATTCTTTGAGGATATTGAAAGCCAAAACCACCCCATTAATCCTCCAACCACTTCACAACAACTGTCTATAGCCCCCTCCACAGTCTCTCAACAGATTGTGGTTGTAAAATCAAAGACAATCACAAAACTCCCAATCAAAAGAAAAATAATTGAGGGAGCAAGTGAGGATGAGGAAGAACAAGAAGCTGAAGTTCCACTTCAGAGAAAGAAGAGAGTTATAACCCCTAGCCAAAAGCAATCCATTGCTTCCCAAAAGGCAGTGGAGGTTATAAGGAAAAACAGTGAACTGTCACCATCCTCCCAAAAGGATGTTGACATTGAAGAAAGTTCCCAACCAGGAACACACTGTACAGAGTCTGCACAACCTCTTGTTCACCAACAAGAGGAAACCCAAAGAAAGAAAATAAAAGAAAAGAGTGACACAAGGAGTGCACACACAGAGTCATCATTTGATGTTCCTCAATTTCCAATATCTGAGGAACAGCCAACACTCCCCACTGTACATTCTTCTCCTTTTTCTCCCACTCTTGATTCTTTTGATATACATATGATTGATTCTCTTGATTTTTTCCCAGAGGAGCTAATAATCGAGACAAGCTCTCACACAGCTTCCATGGATAGATCCCTAACCCAAGATAAACAAAGGGAACCCCCTATCCATGCTGTCACCAGCACTTCTCAAACCCCCACTTCTGTAGGACAGAGTGTCCCTCTCCAAATGAGTGAGGCTGTGAGAATAAATAGTGAGAGTCAGGCTCCTGACCTGGAAAAAGGAGAGAACATAAATATACAAGAGAGTCAAGCTTTAGATAGCTTGGAAAAAGGAGAGCTACAGAAGTTGGGTGCCCAACCCCAGGCAAAAGGAGAGGGTGTGAGCAAGGATGAGATCCTTGAACAAAAGAACAGAGATAAATTTTCAGCAGGTATATTTTTAAAACCTGTTGAAACAAGCTCACAAGAAGCTCTGGTTTCTTCTGCTCCCTCCATCAATATCCAAACAGAAGAATCAGAGATTAGATCAAGCACAGGGGATGTAGCTTTACAAGTTATAACTGAGATGTCCAATGCTGATTATGAAGAGTTATATGGTCTACAACAGAGACAAGATCATATTTCTGTATTGAAGACAAGCCTAGCAGATGAACCTGTGCCTGAAGAAGCTCCAGAGGATAATGTTGATGAATGGCTTGATGCCTCTTATGCCAACACTCTGGAGGAAGCAGCCGCCCAGTTGAGGTAGGACTATGTGACCAATATAGGGTCCACTACATCTGCACCATCAATTCAAGACATAATGGAAGAAGTAACCAAGGTGGATAAGAAACACACAAAGTTTCACCACTTCTTGGTTACTGGCATCAATGGTGCAGTGAAGAAAATTGAGGAAAGGATGGAGTTGGAGACTGAAACACTTATCAAAGACACCTGCCAAGGAGGACAATTACTGCCATTGATACACTTATCAAAGACAAGTCCAAGACTGACAGTCGACTTCAAGCCCTTGAAGCAAACATCCAACTCCTGATCCAAAAGCAAGACAGAATGGAGCAGCTACTGATGAAGGCAATTCCAAATCTGGCCACCTCTTCTCAATCCAAAGATGCTGATGTCAAAAAGGGGGAGAGTGGTCCATCCGATGTTCCTGTACAAAAGCACAAGTCTGGTCCTGTCCTTGATGCAGAATTGCAAGCAATGATGGATAGGATCTTAAAGAAACATGCTGATCTTGCAGCAGCTACAACAGATACAACACAACTTCCAACACCAGCAACAACAACAACAACAACATCATCAACAGCAACATCTCCTCCTTCCATTGCACAAGCCCCAACAATGAAAGATAAAGGCAAGGGTGTTTTGGTTGAGGAGCCAAAGAAATCAAAATCTGCTCAACCAGCACAGCCTAAGCTGATGGGGGATGTTATGAAGACTGCTCACTTTCCCACTCCAGTTGAACTGATAGCGGATGGGAAAGTGGAGTTAGTTTATCCTCAAGAACAAAAGTTGATAGAATCTGATGCACTATTAGCTCAGAAACTTCAAGAGAAGGAGGATATGGCAGCAGCAAGGGAGGAGGAGGAGGCAAAGAAGAAGAGACTTTTATCAAGAAGGTCAAGTGCATAGAAAGCAGCCATAACCAAAAAGAAGAATAAAGAGATGGAAGAGGCTGAAAAAAAATCAAGGAGGAAACCCTTGGTTCAGGAATCTGCAAAGAAACCTGTAACCAGGGCAACTATCAAGAAGCCTACTTCTCAAGATCCTCCAAGGTCAAATGAGACTGCTTTGGTGGCTGTGAGTGGACCAACAAAACCACAAACAGTTTCATCAAAGAAGTCTTACAAAGTTAAAATGGCAAGTGCTGATGAAATAATAAAAGCCTTGAAGAAAAGTACTAAGAAGATAGATCTGATCAAAGGTAAAAATAACAGAGAACTTCTTCATGTCTTTTTGAAGGATGGAGAGTCTTTGAAGTTCGAGAAGCCAGCCTTGGAGGGACAGACTAAGGAAAATTTGGAATGGTTGCTGACTGTTGTATTTAAAACTTCTGATCTCAACATGGATCTTCGAAGCCAGATTCGAAAGGTAATGAAGGTGAAGCATAAGGTGAATACAGTGCCGGAAGCTAATCCTAAACCTCTAGGATTTTGGTATGAGACTTTTCATGGAGAGAAAGTCTTCTTCAATTATAACAGAGATATCAATAGTGTAAATAAGAGACATATTGAAGGATTTATTAGTCTACTCAAAGATGCTGAAGATGAGATGGAGATTATTCTGAGAAAACTGTTGATAGAAAGGCTGGATGTGCTGAAGAAAAATAAAAGATGAAGTTGTTGAAGTTGGAGGTATGTTGGTTGTTAAATAAGCTGTAATTTTTATTTTTGAAGCCAGACTTATAGGATTTAAACCTGAGTCTTGGTGGAAGCTGAACAACAGATCAAAGATCTTAGTTCAGAATACATTTGCAGATAGAAATTCTTTATTCTTTTTCTAAGTAATTGTAATGTTGAGTTTTGACATCATCATCAACCTTGAAATTATGCTTATAATTCTGATATTCATAATTAGGGGGAGATTGTTAAGTTTTAGAACATTTGATGATGATTGTCTTTAGATTACATAGAGTACAAATGTATAGAAAGTGTTAATTAGTAACACTGAAGTTTTGTAGCTAGCAGTTATCTCTTTGTTTGTAATTCATTCATTCTTTGTAAAGAGATATAAATATTTTTATTTGTAAGTAACTGCTGGAATAGTGTATCGAAGCTTCAGAAAGTCAAGATGTGTATTTGATCCGTTAGAATTTACAAAAAGGCTTATCGGAGACTAGGAGAATTGGTCAGGGACTAAAAAGATTTTATTTGTCGGAGACTAATTTTGCCTATCGGAGACTAAGACTTAAGTCATCAGAGATTAAGTCTAAAGGAGTCGGAGACTAAAGCTTACGTCATCGGAGACTAAAGTTAAAAGCATCAGAGACTAAGCTGACGTCATCAGAGACTAAGCCTTAACGCGTCAGAGACAAAACAATTCTATTGGAGACTACACAAGCTGATGTCATCAGGGACTAAATGCACCAGAGACTAATAATGACGTCACCAGAGACTAAAGATGAAGCATCAGGGACTAATCGTGATTTATTTCCTGAAAGATACAGGGTTCGAATTAAAAAGGAATGTCTTCCACGTAAAGTAAAATATTATTGAAAACGTAGCTGGTAAGGAAACTAACCAGAAATCTGTTCCTATCAAAAAGGAAATATTGTATTTGATTCGAATAAGGAAGCTGAATTTTATTCAGAATAGGAACTGAGTTAATGATAATTCAATTGATATAGAAGCTGTAATTAGTTTTTACAGAGAATAGTAACTTTGAAGCTGTATAGGTTTTTCATAGTTTTGTATCTTTTCCTATACAGAATAGAAAAGAAGCTGACGATTACATTATTGTAATTGTTAGGATTTGTATTCAATTGTAAATCAATAAAGCAATTGTTTATAAATTGATTTGTGTTCTTGTTCTGTATATTCCGCAAGAAAAGTTAATTTCTTACAGAACAAGTAACTTAAAGAAATTTTAAAGAACTTGTATTCAACCCCCCCTTCTACAAGTTCTCGGCATCTCACTGGGAAAACACCTCACGCTTCACTCTCCCCCTAAATGCCATCCATAAGAGGGCGACCAGGAAACGTTCATCATGCCATTCTCACCTTGCCTTTATCCTGTAAAACATTTGATAATAACAACATGAGCGATTTACGCTCACATGTATATAATCAAGTATTGGGTGAGCTTTGAAAGATAAAAAATTTATTGGGCTTAAGTGTTTATGAGGTTGGATGGAAACAATGTCAACATCTCTTAATAACTTGAAGGAAAAAAGATTTTAGGGTCCCCGAGTGATAGCGAGGGATTTGACCCTTTACTTAAAAGAATAAAGAATAATTTCACATGCGCCTTATAACCATGTCCATTTGGCGCACATGCCCTATATCAAACAGTATATCAGCTGGTTAGCCTGACCACCATCTGACTTCATCATAATAACATATGTAGTCGATATATAAATCTTTTATTAGTGAGGGTTCAGTTACCGATGTCTCGATTCCCATCCCCTATAGATCCTAGGCCCAGGATGCCATGTAGATGCATCCCACTAGCCTTTAGTTACCCACAACGGATATACTTTAGAAGTATGAGGTGAAAAATAGGTTTTTCTACATCTGTATAGAATTTACTTTGGCGTGTTAGCAAATTTGAATAGCTAACAGTCGCCCAAGTATACTTGATTCTAGTACAACATTTTTTACGTATATCGGATTAAGAGATCATACGTTATACGTTACTTAACTTTGAAGAAATTGAATCATGAATTTTGACATGATAATATTACATATATCGAAAAATGATCATACGTATTAATTGAAAAAAAAATAGAGTGAATATATACTTGTCTTGAGTAATTAGTAAATCTTAGAATTAACAACTCGTGTAGGAAATAATTCTGTAAAACATATATATACAATAATATGAGAAATCTCAACTTAATTACACATGAGGATGCACATGCGGAGTGTTCGTGAAATTCTCAAGTCTGTAATTGACTAATTAACTCATCATTCGTTAATTGGGATTCGGTTGGAACTGAATCGGTGTCTGAAAGATTTGTGGACTTGATAATACATCGTGCCTAGGCTCTAGATAATTTAAATTTTATTGTTGGAGGCCTTAGATTAATTAATTAATATTAATTAATCAATTTTTTTTGTTTAAATGATTTTATTAATCATTTAACATTTATTAAAACTTGTTCCTTAATTATTATTTAATTATTTTAATTAAACAATAATCATTTCATAAGTAAATCTTAACCCTAAAAGATTTATCGGTCTTTCATTATTTATTAAACATTTGTTCTTAAATTATGATTTAATTTTTTAATTAAATAATAATTATTTATCAATTAAGTAATTTATTTCTTAATTACTTTTGAATTAAATGATTTATTGATCATTTAATAATTATTTATAATTTATTCATTAATTATTATTTAATTACTTTAATTAAATAATAGTCGGTATTGATTTATTAATTTAATTAATCAAGAATTAATCTTTAATAAATCTTAACTTAAATTATTTATTTAATCATTTAATATAATTCTATAGTTTATTCCTTAATTATTATTTAATTGTTTTAATTAAATAATAATCATTTATGAATTAATATTTCGTCACTTAATTGTGGTAATTAAGAAACTCTAACATCATAAATTATTTTTTATTTTTAAATTATAAAAATTTTAATCATGTAAAAAGTTTATTTACATGTCGAAATAATTATTGAAAACTCATTTATTTAATAATTTAAATTGTATAGGTATTTTATTCTTATTTTATTTTATTTTTAAATTTGGATTTGGGCCAAAAATAAAATAAAGTGAATTGGGTCGAATTTAGGTCAAAATTTGGGTCGCGGACCAGGTTAGACCGACCCGTCTTCTTCTTCTTCTTTAGATGTTTACCCACACCAACGAGACAAAAAAGAAAAGAATGCACTCATACGATTTTTATTACGATTAACGTCTCATAATTTTTATAACGTCACATTTGTTATAATTTGTCGTTAATGGACGTGCGCGTATCGATTGGCGTGGAATGCACGTATACCTAATCGTAAAATCTATCGATCGTTGAAACGAAACGAAATTTCATAATAAAATGAATTTAATTGAAATACATTTTATTTGAATTTATGGGTTCTCACATTGCGAGACATACACCTCTTCTTGTAATCTTCCATTTAAGAAAACACTCTTAACATCTATCTGGTACACTTTGAAATTTGCATGTGCAACATATATAACGAATATCCTGATTGCTTCCAATCTTACTACTGGTGTAAAGGTTTCATCATAGTCAATCTGTGACGACCCCAAAATCCCTCACTGGATCAGGGCTTCGTCATAAGAAGGAAAAGATAACCATACATCCATTCAAAGATTAATTACTGAAAGAAACAGTGATAAGGAGTTATTATAACCCAAAATATTACATTTACAGCGGAAGCTATTTTGTTTCTATCTTGTAATACAAAATATCCTATCCCAGATCATCTTCCTTCCCTCCCTTCCTAATGGCATCACAAGGCTAGCCAGCTTCAGTAATCAATCATTTTTGCCTTCCCCTTATCCGAGGGTTCAGCCTTAACTTCTTGTCCTGCAAGACATTAAAATTCAACAAACATGAGCGATGTACGCCCAGCAAGTATATAGACAGTTTAGGGAAAAGCGAGATTGAAATGCTTCAAAGAAATTCATTTCTGTTGGAAGGCTTGATGGAACGATATCAATGCCTTTGGATTCCTTAAGAAATCTTTAGGGTTACTGATGATATTCAATTGTGTAACCCTTCTTAGTGTCAAGCATAACTTTCTTGGAGTAAAAATATCCTTCGGGGGCTATACCCGTTGGATCTGCTAACCATACGGTATACAGCTGGCCTAACTGTGCCCGCATGATCCCTCTGGTGTGAACGTACGTAGTCACATAAAATTCCTCTAGGTTAGGTGAAGAACAAATCAGCACCTTTCCTTTCCTCTTGCCAACTATGTGGCATTTCCCAATTAAGGGACATAACATTCTCATTCATTTGCACAGATATAAGATTGAATAATATCAGATAAATCAAGGCTCCTTTATATCCATGCATTACATTTATCATGCTAGCGGAAACTAAGCATAGCATTTTGTTTCACAAGGAAATTTAAATATAAAGGATGTAATTTTGTACGCATGTCGAATCAATTGGTCATGCGCATAACTGAAATAAACGTCAGAGTAAGGATATACTTGCATTATCAAGCATAATAATGAAGGTATACTTCCTTTAATTTGAGATAAATATAAAAGTGTAGATATACTTGCCTCAGTCCTTTGCACAAAATTCAAATCAATTTACTTGCGAGAAAAGATTCTGTAAATCACGCAAGTAATATCTTAATACCTTGATAATAATTTATGGAAGAAAATAGATATGAGATGTCCTTAGACTTTACTGACTTGAATCTAGTATGATAACATTGTGAAATAACCTTAAGAAAATAATGTTTTGTAGCTTTGATAACAAACTGTGCATCGGGGATTAATCCCCTTAGCCATCAGAGACTACGGGAAAGTATCAGGGACTAATACGTGTACTGGACGCGCCAGAGACTAAACGTGTCGGGGATTAAAAACTCATCAGGGACTGATGACGTCACTTTAAATCTATCGGGGATTAAGGGTGACGTCATCGGAGGCTAACTTCTTATCAGAGATACTGGTGACGTCATCAGAGACTAAACTTTAGCCTATCGGGGATTAATCCTGACGTCATCGGGGACTAACTAACCCATCAGGGATTAAATAACCCATCGGAGAATAAATAACCCATCGGGGAATAAATAACCCATCGGGGAATAAATAACCCATCGGGGAATAAATAACCCATCGGGGAATAAATAACCCATCGGGGAATATCAGAATATCATATCGGAGACTTCGACTATCTCATCAGGGACTAGCAATATCCCATCAGAGATCAACAATATCTCATCAAAGATTAACTGCAGAGACTGCTTCTGCTACAAAAGAAGACTTTAACATGAACATCTCTGATTATGATGTCCCATGATGATGCAAAGAGCATTAATCTTAGCATAAATTTTCGATGTTATGCATGAAAGAAAACTGAATAGAACACTAAGTTCTTACCTCTTCGTTCTCAAAGTGGAATCAAAGCTTTTCTGAGAAAATTCTCCGAAAGAAAATCTCGGAAGTTTTCAGAGATAACAATTTTGATGAAACTCTTAGGAGAGAAATTTGGTAAAGAGTTAGAATATCACTTCGGATGGGGTATTTATTGAGTTAAAAAGCAGTAAACTACGATTAAACTTGAAATAAGATAATTGGTTGATTTGGACGGTAAATACGGCTGCTCATCATGATCTCTTAGCAGCTAAGTACGTATAAGCAGCTGCTGTCCTTCATGCACAAACTTGCCACCTAAATCATACACGTAGTTATAAAGCTACGTAATCCTTTCACTCTCCTCCTTGTAGATCAAATAATCTTATATGGGATTTGCTAATCCCCTTTAATACCTTCTCAAGGATTTAACCTTATAATCATGAGTACCACATTATTATTCAATTCTTTTTGAAAATATATGAATTTATCATTCATATTCGAAAGAATTAGACTTCATGCATAAATAAGATAACATAAAATAAAATTTGCCACAAAATATATTATCTCATATTATAAAACAAATTTACAATTTTCGGGTTCTCACATCCTCCCTCCCTTAAAAGAAGTTTCGTCCTCGAAACTTAACTATGGAATAAATGAGGGTACTTGTTAATCATAGCACTTTCAAGTTCCCAAGTAGCTTCCTCTATACTATGGTTTCTCCATAGCACTTTTACAGAAGGAATCTCTTTATTCCTTAGAATTTTGACCTGTCGATCCAGAATCTGGATTGGAACCTCTTCATAATTTAGATCTGATTGCAGCTCTATTGGTTGATAATCAATTACTCCTCCATAGTCTGCCTTGTAAGGACGTAACACAGATATGTGAAATACATCATGAATGTGGCCCAAGGCCGGTGGCAGTGTTAATTGATAAGCCACTTCTCCAATCCTTTTTAATATTTCGAAAGGTCCTATATAGCGAGGACTCAACTTTCCTTTCTTACCAAAACGTAGTACGCCCTTCCAGGGTGATACTTTTAATAATGCATAGCTTCCAACTTCCAAAGTTTGATCCTTCCTATGTTGATCGGCATATTGTTTCTGTCGATCTTGAGCTGCCTTCATTCTCATTCTGATTATCTTAATTGCTTCTTCAGTTTGTTGAACTATCTCCGGTCCAATTAACTTCCTTTCTCCTACTTCATTCCAATAGAGTGGAGTTCTACATTTTCTGCCGTACAATGCTTCGAATGGTGCCATGCCAATGCTAGCATGATAACTATTATTGTAAGCGAATTCAATTAGTGGCAGATGGTTATCCCAATGGCCTTTGAAATTGAGCACGCAAGCTCGTAGCATATCTTCTAATGTCTGAATTGTACGCTCAGATTGACCATCAGTTTGGGGGTGGTAGGCTGTGCTCATATCCAATCTTGTCCCCAAATACTCCTGGAAACTCCTCCAAAACCTCGAGGTAAACCTTGGATCACGATCAGAGACAATGGATACTGGCACTCCATGTCGACTTATAATTTCTTTAACATATAACTTTACCATTTGATCCATCTTGTAAGTATATTTGATGGCTAAAAAGTGTGCCGATTTGGTCAGTCTATCAACTATAACCCAAATGGCATTCATTCCTCCAAGCGTGGTTGGTAATCCAACTACAAAATCCATTGTGATGAATTCCCACTTCCACTCGGGGATTTCCAAGGGTTGGAGTAATCCACTTGGTTTCTGGTGTTCTGCTTTGACCCTTTGACATGTTAAGCATCTACTTACCCATTCAGCTATTTCTCTTTTCATATTGGGCCACCAAAAACTTTGCTTCAAATCTTGGTACATTTTTGTGCTCCCTGGATGTATGGAGAACAGTGAATTGTGAGCTTCATGTAAAAGTTCTTGCTTTAACTCTACTTTCGCAGGAATCCACACGCGACCTTCATATCGCAACAATCCGTCGTTATGCATGCGACACTTGTCCTTCTCTCCTTTAA
>CM025788.1:24915327-24942985 GCA_014636745.2 Centella asiatica
TATAATTAAACGCCTTTGAATAAATAATTCTTTTATTAATAAATGAAAAAGATTACAAAATAAATGCTCCATCATGTCTAACGTGATTAGCTTGAGGGCATATTACTTTCAAACTCCACTTTCCCATCCACTATCAGTTTAACCGGAGTGGGAAAATGAACTGTCTTCATGGCATCCCCCAGTAGCTTGGGCTGTCCTGGTTGAGTTGATATTTGCTTCTTTGGTTGCTTAACCATGACCCCCTTGCCTTTGTCTTTTGATGTTGGGGCTTGTGCAGAGGAAGAAGGAGAAGCTGTTGTTGTTGCTGTTGCTGTTGTTGTTGTTGTTGTTGGAAGTTGTGTTGTTGTTATTGCTGCTGCAAGATCAGAATGTTTCTTTAGGATACTGTCCATCATTGCTTGTAATTTAGCATCAAGGACAGGACCAGACTTTAATTTTTGTACAGGAACATATTGTAGGAATTGACCACTCTCCCCCTTTTTGACATCAACATCTTTAGGGTGAGAGGAGGTGGCCAAATGGGGAAGTGCCTGCATCAATAGTTGCTCCATTCTGTCTTGTTTTTGGATCAGGAGTTGGATATTGGCTTTGAGGGCTTCAAGTCGACTGTCAGTCTTGGACTTGTCTTTGATAAGAGTATCAATGGCAGTGATAGTCCTCCTTGGCAAGTGTCCTTCATAACACCTTCTGATTTTGTCTATCTCCAACTCCATCCTTTCCTCCATTTTCTTCACTGCACCATTTATGCCTGTAACCAAGAAGTGGTGAAACTTTGTATGTTTCTTATCCACCTTGGTTACTTCTTCAAGAATGTCTTTAATTGATGGTGCAGCTGTAGTTGACCCTATATTGGTCACATAATCCTACCTTAAATGGGGGGCTGCTTCCTCCAGAGTGTTGGAATATGTGGCATCAAGCCATTCATCAACATTGTCCTCTGTAGGTGATTCAGACACAGGTTCATCTACAAGCCTTGTCTTCAATGCAGAAATGTGGTCTTGTCTTTGTTGTAGACCATATAACACTTCAAAGTCTGCATTGGACATCTCATATATAACATTTAATGTTGCATCCCCTGTGCTTGAACTGTTCCCAGTTTCTTCTGTTTGGATACTTGTGGAGGGAGTAGAAGAACCTTGAGCTGCTTGTGAGCTTGTTTCAACAGGTTGTAAAAATGCACCTGCTGAAAATTTCTCTCTTTTATTTTGTTCAAGGATCTCATCCTTGCACACACCCTCTCCTTTTGCCTAGGGTTGGGCACCCAGCTTCTTTTGCTCTCCTTTTTCCAAGCTTTCTAAAGCTTGACTCTCTTTGTTGTGTATATCCTCTCTTTTTCCAGGCCAGGAGCCTAACTCTCACTTCTCACATCCTCACTCATATGGATAGGTGCACTCTGTCCTACAGAAATGGGGGTTGGAGAATTGCTTGTGACTGCATGAATAGGGGGTTCCCTTTGTGTATCTGGGGTTAGGGATCTATCCATGGAATGTGTTTGAGAGCTTGTCTCGAGTATTGGCTCCTCTGGGGAAAAATCAAGCGGATTTAAATGTGTTATATCAAAAGAATCAAGTATGGGAGAAAAAGGAGAAGAATCTACAGTGTGGAGTGTTGGCTATTCCTCAGACATTGAAAATTGAGGAACATCAATTGATGACTCTGTGTGTGCACTCCTTGTGTCACTCTTTTATTTTATTATCTCTCTTTGGGGTTCCTCTTGTTGGTGAACAAGAGGTTGTGCAGACTCTGTACAGGGTGTTCCTGGTTGGGAACTTTCTTTAATGTCAACATCCTTTTGGGAGGATGGTGACAGTTCACTGTTTTTCCTTATAACCTCCATTTCCTTTTGGAAAGCAATGGATTGCTTTTGGCTAAGGGTTATAACTCTCTTCTTTCTCTGAAGTGGTACTTCAGTTTCTTGTTCTCCCTCATCCTCACTTACTCCCTCAATTATTTTTCTCTTTATTGGGAGTTTTGTGATGGTTGTTTGAGTCTTTACAACCACAGTCTTTTGGGAAACTGTGGAGGAGGCTATGGATTGTTGTTGTGAAGTGGTTGGAGGATTCACAGGGTTTTGGATTTCAATATCCTCAAAGAATTGCAAGAATAAAGGTTTGGAAGCCTGTCAATGAGTATAGATCTCATGACAGGAGGGAAAAATAAGGGAACCTTTACCTTTGCAGATTTATGCTTCACATCAGTAAATATTCTTTTACTCTACAAAACAAGTGGTACAACTTGCATGCCAGTAATATTAAGGTTAGGAATTAGATAATAAGCAATCATCATCAAAAACCTAGCATAATAAATTTTATTTTTATTACCGGATTTAAGTTTTACCAAAAGATTTTGCAGAATTAAAAGCCCAATGTTAAGATGTCTATCATACAACACACTAAAAGTAATTTGTTGTGTGAGTGTAGTGATAGCATCATAGCCACTGCATTTTGAAGTAAATGCTTTAGTTATTATATCAAAAAACAGTGACCACTCTTGCCTGAGATGGGGTTGTGTAATAGACCCAACAGAACTAATTTCAGCAGAATAATGTAAGTTTTTAAACATAGAAAAAATTTCTTCATCAGAGGCAAGAAAGTCAAAGTTTTCATATATTGGCAAGTGTAAAGCATTATTAACTATGGTATGATCTATAGTATAAGCAGAGTTAGCATACCTGAAAATTACCACAAGAGAGTCAGTGTTCTCATCCTGGACAGTAGCTGTTGACCATATAGCCGTGATAACTTCAGCGGCTTGGATGGGAGCTTCATAAATGGTATAGGATAAAATGGAGTTTTGAAGAAAATCCACGAAGAGGTGGTACTAGGCTTCAAAATCATGCTTGTTAGCCACCCCTGCATGGTTAGTCTTGATAATATCAAAGTCTCCAAACTTGAAAACAACTGTTTTAGCGACCATTTGAAGAGATCTGTGAACTTTGAAGAAACTTTGAAATAGGGTTAAATTGCAGAGAATTTACAGAGAGAAAATAATTTCAAAGCTTGAGAGATTGTGATTGCAAAGGTGTTTGAATTTACTATTATCAAAGTGAGAAACGTTTGCAATTCATAGGATATTGAACCGTTTTCGATCGTGGGTAGGATAACTACCAGATTACCCTCGATCGGAGATTGCCCTAATCTCTGATAAGTTCACTTATAAGAGACTAGAGCCAATTAGTCTCTGATAGTTCATTTTGATTGAGTCAGAGACTAACCAAAAACTACATCGGGGACTAAGGTAGTCTCTGATAGTTCAATTTTTAATTCAGTTGGGGACTAATTAAAAACAACTGTCGGGGACTAGTTAGTCTCCGATAGTTCAATTTTTAATTCAGTCGGGGACTAATTAAAAACAACTATCGGGGACTAGTTAGTCTCCGATAGTTCAATTTTTAATTCAGTCGGGGACTAGTTAAAAACACTATCAGGGACTAAGATAGTCTCTTTCTCTTAAGCTTTCAAAATATTTCCAACAATCAAGTTAATAATTATTAGCTTCAAAAATTCTGTTTAATTAAAACAGCTTCAACCAAAAATTAAATTCTAGCTTCTCTCAACTAAACAACTTGTTTTCAAAATTTAATCAATTTTTAGAGGCATAATTCAACATTCCTAACTCATAGACTAATCTAGTGAAAGTAGATTCATCTAAAGGTTTTGTGAATATGTCTGCAAGTTGTTTATCAATTGTAACCCAGTGCAATTCAATATTTCCTTCACTTACATGTTCTCTTATGAAGTGATATCTAATATCTATATGTTTTGTTCTTGAATGTTGCACTGGATTTTCTGTTATAGCTATGGCACTAGTATTATCACAATAGATAAGAATTTTGGATAATGACATACCATAGTCTAGGAGTTGATTTTTGATCCACAAGATCTGAGCACAGCAACTCCTAGCTGCAATGTATTCAGCTTCTGCTGTTGAAGTAGAAACTGAATTTTGTTTCTTGCTAAACCAAGAAACAAGTCTGCCTCTAAGAAGTTGGCAGCTTCCACTTGTGCTTTTCCTATCAACCTTGCAACCTGCATAGTCAGCATCTGAATAACCAATTAGTTTAAAATCAGATTCTTTGGGATACCATAAACCAAGGTTTGGGGTACCCTTTAGATATCTGAGAATTCTTTTTACAGCAATCAAATGTGACTCTCTAGGGTCAGCTTAAAATCTAGCACATAAACATGTAGCAAACATTATATCAGGTCTACTTGCAGTTAGATATAAAAGAGAGCCTATCATGCCTCTATAGCTAGTAATATCAATTTTCTTTCCTTTTAAATCTTTATCTAGCTTAGTGGCAGTAGGCATGGGTGTTTTTGCAGATGCACAATCAACCAAGTCATATTTTCTCAATAAGTCTTTGATGTACTTGGACTGACTGATAAATATTCCATCAGTTGATTGTTTTATTTGCAAACTTAAGAAAAATGTTAATTCTCCCATCATACTCATTTCATATCTAGACTGCATAAGTTTTGAAAAATTTTCACAAAGTTTCTCATTTGTAGACCCAAATATAATATCATCTACATATATTTGCACCAATATAATGTCAGAGCCTTGCTTTCTATAAAATAAAGTTTTATTTATGATACCTATAACAAATTTATTTTCAAGTAAAAATTGAGATAAAGTATCATACCAGGCTCTTGGTGCTTGTTTTAAGCCATAAAGTGCTTTGTCTAACCTGTAGACATGATTTAGAAATTTGGAGTCCACAAAACCTGGGGGTTGGCAAACATAGACTTCCTCTTCTAATTTTCCATTCAAGAAAGCACTTTTGACATCCATCTGGTACACCTTAAAGTTCTTGTAGGCTGCATATGCCAAGAATATTCTGATTGCTTCAAGTCTTGCTACTGGTGCAAAAGTTTCATTATAATCTATTCCTTCTTCTTGAGAATATCCTTTTGCAACCAGTCTTGCTTTATTTCTTGTAATTGTACCAGTTTGATCCAATTTATTTCTGAACACCCATTTGGCACTTATTATTGATCTATTCCTTGGTTTGGGCACCAATCTCCAGACCTTATTTCTTGTGAATTGGTTTAATTCCTCTTGCATGGCTAATATCCAGTCAGGATCTTGAAGTGCTTCCTCAATTTTCTTTGGCTCAATTTTTGAGAGAAAACTGAGGTATAAACATTCATTTTGAGTTGCACTTCTAGTCTTGACTCCGTCCTCTAGACTCCAAATAATCAAATCTGGTGTGTGGTCTCTCAACCATGGAATTGCACATGGCAGATTTGACCTTGAAATGGAGGCTTCATTTTCTAGATTGATGTTGTCCAATCTAGCTGCATGATCAGAGACTGCTCCCCCTAAACCATTGACTTCTCCATTATTAGCTCCCCCTGAGCTGTTTATCTCACATTCCTTGGTGTCAAGATAGTCTCTGATTGTGCATCAGTGACACTAGTCCCTGGTGAATCATTAGTCTCCGATGGAATACTAATGTCACCAGTTTCTTATGTTTTATCTAATACTCTATTCTCTGATAGAGTATTGGTCCTTGGTACTTCATGCACAACTGTTAACTCCCCCTTAAGTATGTAGGGATCATTGCTATCTTGGGGTTTTTCAGTAGTCTCTGATGGATATTCCCATGCATCCAATTCATTCTCAAAACTAAGAGGTTCATGCAATCCTTGTCCAATCATTCCTAGAATCATTTTATCATCAAATACAACTTGAATTGATTCCATAATGACTTTTGTTCTTAGATTATAGACTCTGTATGCCTTGCTTGACAGAGAATAACCTAAGAAGATTGCCTCATTAGACTTGTTGTCAAATTTTCCTCTTGTCTCTGATGAATCTCTCAGTACAAAGCATTTACAACCAAACACATGTAAAAACTTGAGAGTTGGTTTTCTTCTAGTCATTAATTCATAAGGTGTTTTGTTGTATGCTTTGTTTATCAAGGATTTATTCTGTGTAAAGCAAGCAGTGCTTATAGCTTCCTCCCAAAAATATGTGGGAAGCTTAGCCTCTTATAACATAGTCCTTGCTGCTTCAATAAGGGTTATGTTTTTCCTCTCAACAACTCCAATTTGTTGAGGGGTTCTTGGAGCAGAGAATTGATGAGTTATTCCTTTTTCAGTGCAGAATTCAGTAACTTGGGAATTCTTGAATTCTGTTCCTTTATCACTCCTTATCACCCTTACTGTTTTTCCTGACTCAGTTTCTATCTTCTTGACATGATCAATTATCAACTGAGTAGCTTCATCTTTTGTGTAGAGGTATTTTACCCAAGTATACCTCGTGTGATCATCCACAATAACATTCACTTGACCAAATAAATCCATGTGTAATAATAACCAGTGCATATCTATTCCTTAAGATAAACATCACAATTGTAGCGGGTCAGTGATTGATGTTGTTGGTTTGCTTTTGAATGATACACTCTTTTGTTTCCCTTTCTGGCATGAATCACACAATCCATCTTGTGAAAACTCCAATTGTGGAATGCCAGCTACCAGTCCTTTTGTCACAAGCTTGTTGATGTTCTTGAAATTCAAGTGGGAAAGCTTCTTATGCCAAAGCCAACTTTCATCAGTTAAAGCTTTGCTATAGAGACATGTGATTTGATCAGTGAAAGAAATAAGGTTTGCAACATACAAATTTCCTTTTCTTTTCCCTATCAATATCACATTATCAGATTCTTTGTCACACACCAAGCATTGATCTTCTTTGAAGGTGACATTGAATCCCTTATCACATAGTTGACTCACACTCAGTAAATTGTGCTTTAAGCCATCAACTAGTGCTACTTCAGTGAAGATGACATCTCCATGTTCAACACTGCCATATCCCCTTGTATGGCCTTTGTTGTCATCTCCAAAAGTGACTTTTGGACCACTTTTCTCTTCATACTGTTTTAGCACTGTCCAAGTACCATGTTTTCTTCTTTTTGCCCTGAACAGTAGAGAGTAACTAGTTTGAGATTTTTGGAACCCAGACTTTCTTGGGTCCTTTCTCACTAGTTGTAGACTCAAGACTTGACTAAGATTGAGTTGATTGTCTTTTAGCAGTTTTGACTTTAATTGGACAATCATTAGTCTTGCTACTTGTTTGTGAGAGACTGCCAAACTTAGGTTTTTCATTGTTATGTAAAGATTATTTAACCTTTTTACAGGTGATTTATCTTTTATTCTCTTTGAAGGTGTAGTCTCCGTTATAGAAATTTTATTTTTGCTCCTACAGTTAACAGCTATGTGGTTGGGGTTACCACATACATGACATGTCTTTCTAGGAGCATCAGGTATTCTAGCATAATTTGTATATTTGTTAATGCCAATTTTTCCATTCCTATTTTTCTTATTTCTGCTTAACTCCACTGACTTTTCAGCCATTTTATCTGGAAGATTTTCCAATTTTTTACTTAATTGTGTCTTTGTCATGAACCCAATATTTAACCTTTTATTCTCACTCTTATCAACAATATTCACTGTCTTTTGATCAATCTTTGATATTGCAGTGACTTGTTGATATTGAGTGTTAATAATTTTGGGTTCAATAACATGAGAGACAAAATTAATTCTTTTTAAAATATTTGGCTTACTAGTAGTGGAATTAACAGCTTCAACTTGATCATCTAAATATGAACTCTTGTCTAAGTTTTCATCATAACCTAGTCCAGATTTTTGACCTATTGTTTGACACTCTACCAAATCTGTTAACTTTTTAGAGGAAGTATTCCATTGTTTAATCTTAGTTTGAACATTTTCAAGTTGCTCTACTAAGTAATATACCCTCTTTTTCAAAGCATCAATCATATGATGAGCTTTGTTTAAGTCAGATTTGATGGTGTCAAACTGTGTCAATCTCTCTTCAAGAAACTTATTTCATTTCAAGAGACTGTCACGTGATTCTTTCACATTGGTATATTCGATAGTTAAAGATCTAAAACTAACATGCAAATTAGACATATCTTTTTGTATGCTTTCAATGCTAGATGTGTCAAGTAAATCAAGCATATTAAAATTCTGATTTGCATCACATACCTTTGTAGAATCACTTGACTCGTCACTTCGAGCCATCAGGGAAAAGTTGACAACTTCTTCATCAGAGTCGCTGTCAATCCAATCTTTACCCTCAGTAATCAAGGCTTTGCTCTTTGATTTGGCTTTCTTGTTAGCAAAGTCATTTCCTTGATTTTTCATCCTTAGATCTATCACTAGATCTCGGCTTCCTGCACTCATTGGCAAAGTGCCCCAACCCGTCACAATTGTAACATCTTATCTTTTTTAAGTCGAAGGTGACTTTTTGACCTTCATATTTAGGGTTAGGTTTCTTTGACGATTTTCTTCCTTTCCTGCTAGCCCTAAATTTCTTGAACTGTTTAACCATGAATGCCATGAATTCCTCCATGTCATCATCAGTGCCCAGTTCATCTTCTTGATCAGTCGAGCTAGCAATGGAAGATTCCTCATCAAGCTTCTCTTGAGACTTGTTTGTCTCAACCATCAACGCAGCTCTTTTGTCCCTGCCATGCATGCGTTGTCGTTGCTCTACTTTGAGTTCATATGTCTTCAAATTCCCGTAGAGCCTGTCCAGTGTGAGGATATCCAAGTCATGAGCCTCTTTTATAGCTGTTGTTTTTGGATCCCAACTTGGAGGGAGAGATCTCATGAACATGGTGCTGACATCCTCATTATCATAGGACTTCCCAAGTATTTTCTAATCGTTGAGCAAAGTGTTAAACCTATCATAAACTGACGTTATTGGTTCACTAGGCTTTGCTTGAAAGAACTCATATTGTTATGTCAACAATGACCTTTTGTTCTTTCGGACTTGGTCAATTCCTTCACATAGGACTTTGATGGTGTTCCAGATTTGCTTAGATGTCGTGCAATTTATGATGCTTGTGAACATATTTTTATCAATTCCATTATATAGTATGTTCATCACCTTAGCATCCTTCAACACTTGCAACTTGTCTTCGTTTGTATAATCACATTCTGGAGCAAGTTCAAAGTGTTCCGCCACAACAGATCCATCGACGGTTTTAGCAAGAATAAATTTCCTAGGTAGATAGGAACCCTTCTCAATCCTATCAATATAATCTGGATCTGTTGCTCTTAAGTGTATGTACATCTTTTGCTTCCACATCGAATATTCTTCTGGTTTAAGAATAGGGATTCTAGTACCACCATCACGACTTCCCGCATACGTCATTATGCTAGAGCTGCTTGCTTCATCGTTGGCCATCTCTTGGAACGTGTTAATTGAGTAAATTCAATTAAAGGCTCTAATACCAATTGTTTTCCCAGTGAGATAGCCGAGAACTTGTAGAAGGGGGGTTGAATACAAGTTCTTTGAAATCTTTTCGATTACTTGTTCTTCAAGAAATTAATTATAACTTGCGGAAATAAAGAACAAGAACTCAAATCAATTTATAAACAATTGCTTGTATTGACTTTAACAATTGTATAAAAATTCTAACAATCACAACAATGTAATCGTTAGCTTCTTTTCTATTCTGTATAGGAAAAGATACAAACAATGAAAAACCTATACAGGTTCAAAAATTACAATCTCTGTAAAACTAATTACAGCTTCTCTCTAAACTGAATTCTCAATTTTCCTATTCTAAATCAATATTGATTCAGCTTCCTTATTCGAATCAAATACAATCTTTCCTTTTTGATAGGAACAAATTTCTAGCTTGTTTCCTTACCAGCTACGTCTTCAATAATATCTTGATTTACATGGAAGACAATCCTTATTCAATTCGAACTCTGTATCTCTCAGGAAGTAAATCACGATTAGTCCCTGACACTTCATCTTTAGTCTCTGGTGACGTCATCAATTAATCTCTGGTCTTTTAGTCCCTGATGACGTCAGATTGTGTAGTCTCCGATAGAGTTATTTAGTCTCCGATGCTTTAAGGCTCCGTCTCTGATGACGTCAGCTTAGTCTCTGATGCTTTTAACCTTAGTCTCCGATGACGTAAACTTTAGTCTCTGACTCTTTTAGACTTAGTCTCTGATGACGTAAGCCTTAGTCTCCGATAGGCAAAACTAGTCTCTGATAGATAAAATCCTTAGTCTCTGACAAGTTTTCCTAGTCTCCGACAAGCCTTTTTGTAAACTCCAACGGATCAAATACACATTTTGACTTACTGAAGCTTTGATACTCCATTCCAGCAGTTACTTACAAATAAGAAATAATTATATCTCTTTACAAAGAATGAATGAATTACAATCAAAGAGATAATACTGGCTACAAAACTTCAGTGTTACTAATTAACACTTTCTATACATTTGTACTCTAAGTAATCTAAAGACAATCATCATCAAATGTTCTAAAACCTAACAAAATGCTATAATTCCTAACAATCTCCCCCTATTTATGTTTATCAATGATAAGCATAAATCAAGGTTTGATGATGATGTCAAAACACCAACCTTATAACTCCATAACTTAGAATTGAATTAAAACATGTAAAAACATAAATGTACAAAAACACAATCAATGATGGTTTTGTTGTTTTCAGTTCTTCAAAGCCCAACCATCATTCTGTTAGACTTTTTAACAATTCTCCCCCTGTCTTCATCAGAATTACTTTGTTTCCCCTGCCTTGATCATTCTCCCATTCTCCCCCTTTTTGACATCAGCATCTTAATGTTGGAAGGTAGGAATCATCAGTAGAGGTTGACTAGAAGGAAGAAATTGTTTGAGATTTGTTTGAAGACCATTGATTATGAAGTGTTGGAGCTTCATGTTGTACTTTCTTTTATCAATACTTCAAAAACATACTGTGAGTACAGCTGCACATGATCCATGTGTGATCAAATATTCTGATATTAATTGTGTTGCTCTTGTGTTGCTTGCATCCAACTAAACAATCACAAATTCTTTTCTCAGTATCCTTTGATTTTTTATCAGAATGGTGATCAGAGAATACATGAGCTACAAAGGTAGTGAGTGAAACAATTTCTCTCTATTCTTTTCTTCAAGGATCTCATCCTTGCTCACACCCTTTCCTTTTGCCTGACTTGTATAAGTCAGCCTCTCACACTTATAAAAAAACATTCTTTAATTTCTTTTTCCTCACCTTTTTCCAGACACAAGGTCTGACTCTCATTTTGAATTCTCCGAGGCTCACTAAATATAAAATCTGCCTGTTGTGGGTGACCTAGAGTGGTGTAGAAAATATAGTAAGAAAGTGTTTTGCATTAGTGAATGTTTGATAAAGTACTATTGTAATATCCATTGATGAGTTGAGAGCTGCTCTTTGTTTCAGCTTCAAAAATTGGCTTCTTTGATGATTAAAATATCAAAGATTCAGAAACCAAGGGAATTAAGAAATTTCCATTGCTTCTTAAGAAATATAAATGAGAGAAGAAGAATGAATAAGGGTAGAATTTTTAATATTGGATGCTCTTCTTGAATAGAGAAAAGAGAAACATCAATGTGACGCCCTATGTGTGCATTAAGTGACATGTTGATCATTGATCAAAGTCTGTTTCTTCTTCTTCTTTTGAGAGGTATTTATAGATGTGATCAGTGTAGACTCAAATACCTGTTTCCTTGGAGGTGGACTATTTTCAATAGATACAGCCTTTTGAGAGGTTGCACCTAGAGATGTGCTTTTTCCTTTTAGAACTTAATATACTTTTGAGAATATATTAAGCAGTCTCCAAGGGTTCTCATTGTTCCTTATTTCTTCCTCATAACTTTCTCTAAATGCTCACCCTCCCCCTCAGCTAATGCTGGTGGTAATTGTTTTGTTTTTACAACCTTTATCTTTTGAGAGATAGAGGATGTGGCTTTTGATATAGACTTGTGTTTAGAGGGTTTTGCTACTTGGGTAGAAGGAGTTGATTCATTACTAACATCCTTTATTGTAGCAGAATTAGAAGAAATAAAGAATAATATAGTAGAGAGTTAAAACAATACCTGAATCAGCTATGATAAGATCCTTAAATAGATGAAGAATATTAAACATAGGGAATCCTGCATAGAATATTAGTTTCTCTACTATATATATATATAATCAGTAGTTAATTATCTACTAACAATTAAACAATTGTAGGATAATTAGCCACTGCTGCAATATCATTAGGTAATAATTATCCTTTAAAAAGAATAATTATTGATTAATGATTTTCAGTGTTATTATCTTTATGAACAATTAATTTTGTCAAAAGATAATTACAACTGCTTTAATCAACTATTAATTAGTCTCTGGAAACTAAGTCATCAGAAAATAATTAACTACTGCTGCAAAATCAGTCTTGCACAAAATTTTCAAATAATCTTATTCACCAAAATTGAGCATACCTAGCTCACTTACCAACCTGTTAAAGGTGGCTTCACCCAATGGTTTGGTGAATATGTCTGCAAGCTGCTTCTCAGTTGGAACAAAATGAAGTTCCACTGTACCATTCATCATATGTTCTCTGATGAAGTGGTATCTGATATCTATGTGCTTTGTTCTAGAGTGTTGCACAGGATTCTCTGTAATGGAAATGGCACTTGTGTTGTCACAATAAATAGGAATATGATTGTATGTCATACCATAGTCCATCAGTTGATTTTTCATCCATAAGATTTGAGCACAACAACTCCAAGTAGCAATGTATTCTGCTTCAGCTGTTGAGGTTGACACAGAATGTTGTTTCTTGCTAAACCATGATACTAGTTTGCTTCCAAGAAATTGACAGCTTCCTGTTGTGCTTTTCATGTCTAATTTGCAACCTGCATAATCTACATCTGAATAGCCTATTAGATCAAATCCAGAATCTCTAGGATACCAAATTCCAAGATTGGGAGTACCCTTGAGATATCTGAATATTCTTTTAACTGTAATCAGATGAGATTCTCTAGGATCTGATTGGAATCTTGCACATAAACAAGTTGAAAACATTATATTAGGTCTACTTGCAGTGAGATATAAAAGAGAGCCTATCATGCCTCTATAACTTGAAACATCAACCTTTTTACCAATTGAGTCTTTGTCAAGTTTAGTGGTTGTTGCCATGGGAGTTTTAGAAATTGTAACATCTTGTAAATTAAATTTCTCTAAAAGGTCTTTTAAATATTTTGTTTGACTGATGAAAATTCCATCTGAGGTTTGTTTAACCTGTAAACCTAAAAAGAAAGTTAATTCTCCCATCATGCTCATCTCATATCTACTTTGCATGAGCTTAGAAAACTTAGAACATAAGCTCTCATTTGTAGAACCAAATATAATATCATCAACATAGACTTGAACAAGTATAATGTGACCAGCATGTTTTCTGTAAAATAAAGTTTTGTCTATGATACCTCTAGAAAATTTATTATCAATTAAAAACTGAGATAGGGTATCATACCATGCTCTTGGTGCTTGTTTAAGTCTGTAGAGTGCTTTGTCTAACCTGTAGACATGATTGAGAAACTTCTGATCTTCAAAGCCAAGAGGTTGCTGGACATACACCTTTTCTTGTATTTTCCCATTCAAAAAAGCACTCTTTACATCCATCTGGTACACTTTAAAATTTGCATAAACAACATAGGCAAGAAATATTCTAATGGCTTCCAATCTAGCTACTGGTGCAAAGGTTTCATCATAGTCAATTCCTTCTTCTTATGAATAACCTTGTGCAACCAGTCTGGCCTTATTTCTTGTCACTATACCAGCTTCATCCAGCTTGTTTCTGAAGATCCATTTAGTACCAATGATTGATTTATTCTTTGGTTTTGGTACTAGTCTCCAGACTTTGTTTCTTTCAAACTGATTGAGTTCTTCTTGCATAACAATTACCCAATCAGCATCTTGCAATGCCTCCTCAACCTTCTTAGGCTCAATCTTTGATAAAAAGTTGAGGTATAGGCATTCATTCTGAGTGGCACTTCTTGTTAACACACCTTTAGTTGGATCTCCTATGATTTGATCCCTAGGATGATCTCTTGCCCATTTTATTTGTGGAGGAAAACTTCTTGAAGAAGAAGCTTCTTGATTATAGTTTCCTTCATGATGTTCAGTGCTCTCAGCTTCATTGAAAACTCCTCCTGAATTAGTGCTCAGATCAGGGTTTAAGTTTTCTCCTGATGATGCATTCCCTGATAAAGCTTCTAGATGACTTGAATTGTCATTAGGGATTACTAGATTTTTCATTGATTTGCACACATCAGCTTCATCATCTAATGAGTCAATTTCAGCATCTGTTAACTCATATTCATTTTTAAACCTTAGTTTGTCATGACTTCTACATTATCATTCATTCCTTCAATCTTTTTATCATCAAAGGCTATATGAACTGATTTCATAACAATGTGGAGTCTAAGGTTGTAAACTCTATATGATTTGCTTGTTAAAGAATACCCTAGGAAAATTGCCTCATCAGCTTTGGCATCAAATTTTCCTAAGTTTTCTCCTTGAATTTTGAGAACAAAGCATCTGCAACCAAACACATAAAGAAACTTAAATGTGGGTTTTCTACCTGTCATGAGCTCATAAGGAGTCTTTTGATGAGCTTTTACAATAATTGATCTGTTCTGAGTGAAGTAAGCAGTAGAGATAGCTTCAGCCCAGAAGTATGTAGGTAACTTAGCTTCTTCAAGCATGGTTCTTGCAGCTTCAATCAAGGTCCTATTTTTCCTTTCAACAACTCCATTTTGTTGAGGAGTTTAAGGAGCTGAAAAGGTATGTGAAATGCCTTTTTCCACACAAAACATTTCCACTGTTGAATTCTTGAATTCAGTCCCATTATCACTCCTTAAGGCCTTGACTTTCTCTCCAACTTCAAGTTCTATTCTTTTAATGTGATCAATGATCATCTGGGGAGCTTCATCCTTGGTATGTAGATACTTAACCCATGAGTATCTTAAGTTGTCATCAACAATTACAAATGTATACCTTTTTCTGGATATTGACATCACATTAACAGGACCAACTAAATCCATGTGAATTAGATGAATTAGTCTTGTTATTGTTGATGCTTCTTTACTTTTGAAGGAAATTTTCTTTTGTTTTCCCTTCTGACAAGATCCACAAAGACCATCTTGAGAAAATTCAAGTTGTGGCATTCCTGTCACCAATCCTTTTCTCACCAGACAATTGATAGTCTTGAAGTTTAGGTGAGACAGCTTCTTATGCCATAGTCAACTTTCATCTACTGATGCTTTGCTGTAAAAGCATGTGTATAGTCCTTCATTTGTTGAGTAGAAGTCAGTTATGTATACATTGTCTTTTCTGACTCCAGACAATGTAACATCTCCAGTTTTTCTGTTGCTTATAAGGCATTGTTCATCCTTAAAGACAACTTGATAGCCTTTGTCACAAAATTGACTACTACTGAATAGATTGTGCATTAGACCATCAACCAGAGCTACATTTTCAATGATGACATTTCCATGAACTACTTTGCCATATCTCATAGTGTATCCAATGCTGTCATCTCCAAAGGACACCTTAGGGCCAGCTTTCTCCTCAAACTGTGAGAGCAGAGACTTATTTCCAGTCACGTGTCTTGAACAGCCACTATCCAAGTACCACAACTGTTGCTTCTTCTTGCCTTGCACACATATGTAAACTAGTTAGATCTTTTAGGAACCCAAGCCTGCTTGGGTTTTGATTTAACAGTTTTAATCACAGGTTTACACTTCGTCATTGGTTGTGTATTCTTTTTCTTTTCTTTCCTCTTTTTAGGAGGTGAAAGATCCACCTTGGTCCTAGGTGGTTTGTGGACAACCTTTGATTTTTGAGGAGATATTCTCCTTGTGTTATTATGAACATTAGGCATAGAGGGATGAGCATAATAACAATTTCCACAGGCTTTGCAAGCATATGATGGATGTTTAAAGTCACCACAATTATAACATGACATATATTGAGGTGATGCAATGTATGAACAAGGAGCTGCAAAAGAAACAAGAGGAGCATGCATGTTATTAGTAATTTTTGTGCATTTAAAAGCAAGGTGGTTGGAGTTCCCACACTTGGTGCATGTCTTCCTAGGTGCATTATGCATTCTTGAATAATTACTGTATTTATTAATACCTAATTTGCCATTCCTGTTTTTCTTAGGCTCAGATATTGGACTGCTTTTTAGCTTCTCTTTTAATTGATTGTTAGAAAACAAACCAATATTTTTAGTAGCCTTTTTCTCTAGCCCAAGTTCCAACGTTTTCTTTACAGAAGTCGAATTTTTACCTTTAGAACTCTCACCTTTTTCAATCTCAGTAGGTTTAACAAATTTGATTGGTTTTAATTTTCCTACTGATTTAGGCTCTGAGCTAGCTTCTAATTCTATATCTTTATCAGTGGTGATGGGTTGTTTACCAACTGATACAACAATGGGCATTTGAGTATCCTAATCCAGCCTTTGATTAGGATTTTGTAAGTTTAAAAGATCCTGCACTTTGTGTGAGGATTGTGTCCATTGTTTTATTTTATCTTGTTCAGCCTTGAGTTTTTCAACTAGATAAGCTTCTCTTTTCAAGGCATTGTCAAGATGTCTCTTAGCATTAAGAGCTTCTGTTTTGGCCTCTTCTAGGATTAACAAATCAGATTCTAGTAAAGTATGTCTTTTAGAAATAATATTATTGGTCTCAGTAATCCTATTGTTTTCTTTTGTAAGAGATCTTAAACTAGCATGCAAGTCATAAATCTCTTTGGCCATTTCTTGAATTGTGGCATCACATTCAACTTTCGAATTGAAGAAATATTAAAGTTATGTACCTTAGATGGTGATGAGTTTTGTGATTCAGCTTCTCCTTCAGAATTGCTTGAGGATTTAGCCATTAAAGCCAAATTTACAAACTCTTCCTCAGCATCAGATTCATCTGAATCCACCCAGTCCTTGCCTTCAGCTATGAATGCCTTTCCCTTTTTCTTGAGAAGATCAAAATACTTCTTTTTGTAATCTACTTGATCATCCTTGAAGTCTTTCTTTTTCCCAGTGCTGGGCTTCTTGCATTCACTGGCAAAGTGACCAAACTCATTGCAGTTATAACACCTGATTTTAGATTTGTCAATCAAGGTTGATTGACTTGGCTTGACAGAAGTAGATGTTGATGTTGATGAGCTTTTCCTGGACTTCCTCCCTCTTTGAAATCTCAAGTTTTTGAATCTTCCAGCAATGTAGGCCAAGCTTTCATCAATTTCATCTAGCTCCTCAGGTGTGTAGCTTCTAACTTCATTTTTTTTAGACTCACTCTCTTCTTCTTCCTCATCATTGGAATCTTCTTTTTTAATGGAAACCTTCATGTGTCCACTAAGCTTCTTTTTCTTTGGCTCTGCAATCAAAGCAACAGATTTGTCTTTGGAGTGTTGCTTATTCCATTGCTGGATTTCCAACTCATAGGTTTTTAAATTTCCATATATCTCATCTAGTGTTAGAAGACCTAGATCTTTGTTGGCTTCTCTGATTGCAGTAGTCTTTGGATCCCAATGTCTGGGAAGAGCTCTTAGAAATCTGTGATTCACTTTAAGCATAGAATACTCCTGGTCATAGGTAGATAAATCATTGATTAATTGGATGAATCTCTCATATAGATCATCAAGAGATTCTCCATCCTTGACAGTAAACAACTCATATTGTTGAATCAGCAGGAGTTGCTTATTCAGCTTGATTTGGTCATTTCCTTCACATAGGACAGTGAGCTTGTCCCAAACCTCCTTTGATGTTTTGCACTTCATAACTTTGTATAGCATGCTGCTATCAAGTGATGTGATAAGGATATCTTTGACCTTTTTATCCTTGGCAGCCTCTTCCTTTTCTGATTGAGTATATTCTTTTGGAGTTTTTGCTTCATACTTGTCAGGTGCAGTAACTCCATCAGAAGTGATGCCAGGTACAAGCTTCTTTATTTCTGGAGGACCTTTTTTAATAATCTCCAAGAATTGGTCATCTTTTGCATCAAGATAACTCAAGATCCTTTGTTTCCAGAATGAGTATTCATCCTTTCTGAGTTGTGGAACTATGGTGTTGTCCTTCGAATTACTCATGATCTCTAGATTGAATTAATCTAGAACTGCTTTGATACCAATTGTTTGTCCCGTGTGAGTAATTGTAGAAGGGGGGGTTGAATACAATTACAAACTTTTCTTCAAAACTAAACTGTTATGAACAATTTAATTTACAAGAATAGTTATAAAACTTTACTGAAATCATAAAACAATAGAACCAGTAAAGCAAAATTGCAAGATATAAATTGTAATCAACAATAAAGAATGATATTGCCAATTAAATTGAATCTTTACAATTTCTTCTATTTACAAAAAAAAACAGCTTCTTCAGTTGTAATAACTTGTTTCTTTTTCTGTAAAAACTAATTACAGCTGTTAACTCTCTTAATATGTATGGAGATGTTGTTCTGAGAGATATGTGATCTGAGATAAGATATATTCTTGATGTTAATTTCAGAGTTCTCAACTCTAAGATTCACTCCTTTACCTCAGCTGCCCTATGTCTATTTATAGACACAACTTCCATATACTCCAAGCTTCTATACTGAGCTTTTTACCAAAATATCTCTGTAGTTTCTTGGTACTTGCAACTCTGTCACACAACTTTCTTCATTATTCAGCCTCCCTTGGATGCCAGCTTGTTTATGTGACTTTTCTAGTGTATATTTACTGCACCAGCTTCCATTTTTCTTCTTGGAGTTCCCAAGATAAGATATCAGTATATAACTTATCTTTGTGGGCTTCTCTGGACATAATTAGTCCAGCTTCAATGAACTTCTTGCTTCAAGTTGTTATAAGTTGTCTCTATAGTATTTCAACTTGCTGTTTTGCTGGTTTCATGCTTGCAGCTTTGCAGGTTTCATACTTGCAACTTGATGTGTGTGTGTGTGTGTGTGTATACCTTATTTCCTTGAAGCTTCCTTGGTAGCCAATCTCTCCTTATTGTACAACCATCCTTATCTTTATTTCCACCGTCTTTAGTCATATGTCATCTCTTATGTCAGTGGAAATTTATTCTTTGATGGATACTCTCTGGTTGCTTCAACATTAGTCTCTGATGAACAAACACTTAGTCTCTGACAGACAGAAACTTAGTCTCTGATAGACAGAAACTTAGTCTCTGACAAAAAAAAACTTAGTCTCTGATAGACAAAAACTTAGTCTCTGATGGTTCAAAAACTTAGTCTCCGACGGTTCAAATACTTAGTCTCCGACAGTTCAAAAACTTAGTCTCTGACAATTCAAAAAGTTAGTCTCCGACAGTTCAAAAACTTAGTCTCCGACAGTTCAAAAATTTAGTCTCCGACAGTTCAAAAACTTAGTCTCCGACAGTTCAAAAACTAAGTCTCCAACAGTTCAAAAACATAGTCTCCGACAGTTCAAAAACTTTGTCTCTGATAGACAAAAGCTTAGTCTCCGATAGACAAAAGCTTAGTCTCCGATAGGCTAATTTTGCTTGATCAACTTTGACATTTGTTGAACTCTCCAAGTGCATTCATTGTAGTCTCTGATGCTTTCCTGCAGTTTCTTGATAGTAGATTCTCATAGTGCATTACTGCATGTACTTGTACATTTACAAAATTTAACAATTCTAAGTGTTATACATCATCATCAAATGTTATAATTCCTAACAGGAACTCATCAGGGTATGACAATGGCAAGCTAACCCATCAGGGAAACCTGTTAGGGGGAATGCTCAGCACTGCATCAGTGGATGCTTTGAGTCTTAACGTCAGGGGATTAAGAAGCACTTGGATAACTCAAGTGAAGGTAGAAGCACTGATCGAGTCTTAAACAGGACTTGTCATCAGGGGATCCGGAAGCACTAATCAAGTCAACATCAGGGTTTGCTATCAGTGGACAGTTATGACTGCATACACTCGTCATCAGGTCTTACAAGCAAATCAATGAAGCTTGTTATAGAAGCAAGAGCTATAAACTGGAAAGATATTTCTTAAAGTTTGGTGGTCCAATGACAACTTTCGATCATTAAATGCACGCAGATCAGGGGATGAAAAAGAAGCAACAAAAGTAACAACAGTCTGACACATCATTCCTAAAGGACATCGATGTGACATATATGCGGCTAAGTTGAAAGAGTAGCATGTCTAAGCACGTGGGTTCAACTACTGATCTTCTACGTATGCAAAAGAGTTCTCATTACACAGGTGTGGAAAAACAACAACACAAAACAGAAAGAAAATCCAATAGGACAACCAAACAAGAAGCCACACAACGAAAACTAGAAGGAAGCTTTGTAATAGATCTATATAGAGATATTCAAAGAAAAGAAGTAGCTAGTTAGTGTGGAAAAAGGAGCTGTAATTTTATTACAGAGAAGCTATAACTTGTTACAGAATTTGTAGTTGTTTAATCACATTTGTGGTTAAACAGATTTCCAGAAAAACATCAAGTTTTAATACAACTACTTTAACTTGAATGCTTGTGTGTTCATTTTAAACTCATTATAGTTTTTCTGATATTATAGCTATTTCCAACTGTGCTTAACAAGTTTTTAAAGAGTGAAAAGTTTTGAGTTTTTGTATTCAACCCCCCCCCCCCCTTCTACAAACACTTAAGCCTATTTTGTTTTAACAATTATCCACTGATGGACATCAAGTGATAATTATCTACTACTTCTTTAACTTGCACAAAAGTTTTGAGTATTTATTCACCATAATTCAGCATACCTAACTCACTTACCAACCTTGTGAAGGTAGCTTCATCTAATGCTTTGATGAATATGTCTACAAGCTGTTTATCAATTGGAACAAGTGCAGTTCCACTTCACCATTAATCACATGCTCTCTGACGAAGTGATACTTGATATATATGTGCTTTGTCCTAGAGTGTTGCGAGGATTCTCTATAATGGCAATAGCATTGGTGTTATCACAATAAATAGGAATTTGATTATACACCATACCATAGTCCATTAGCTGATTCCTTATCCATAAGATTTGAGCATAGAAACTCCCAACAGCAATGTATTCAGCTTCAGTTGTTGAGGTTGACATAGAATGATGTTTCTTGCTAAACCATGACACTAGTTTGCCTCCAAGAAATTGACAACTTCCTATTGTGCATTTCCTATCTATTTTGCAACTTGCATAGTTTGCATCTGAATAACCTATTAGCATTCTAAATACCAAGATTTTTTGTACCCTTAAGATATATAAATATCCTTTTTACAGCAATCAAATGAGAGTCTACTTGTAGTTAGATATAAGAGTGAGCCTGCCATCCCTCTATAACTTGATATTTTAGTTTTCTTTCCTTTCAAATATGTGTCATGTATAGTGGATGTAAACATAAGTGTTTTAGCAGTTGAAACATCTTTTAAATTAAATTTCTTTGTTATGTCTTTGATGTATTTTAATTGACTGATAAAAATACCATCATTGATCGGTTTAACTTGTAGCCTAAAAAAAAGTTTAATTTACCCATCATACTCATCTCATATCCACTTTTCATTAAATTTGAGAATTTAGAACACAATTTCTCATTGTAGATCCAAATATAATATCATCTACATAGACTTGAACAAGTATTATATCACCAACATATTTTCTATGAAATAAGGTTTTATCTACAATACCTCTTGTAAAATGATTTTTAAGTAAAACTTGAGATAAAGTGTCATACCATGCTCTTGGTGGTTGATTAAGTCCATAGAGTGCTTTGTCTAACTTGTATACATGATTGGAAAATTTCTGGTCTTCTAAACTAGGAGGTTGCTTGTGACGACCCAAAAAATCCCTTACCGAACTTCAGGCACCATCAATAATTGACAAAAAAAAGAAAACATTATCCAAGCATGCATAGTAATAAATAAGAGAAAATAATAGAAATTTTTGTTACATTTAACCCCTATTAATATTCTAACAACGGAAGTCTATAAAGGGCCTACATAGGCCTTACAATCTAAACATTTCAACAATCGCCTCATGTTAGGTTTTAGAACATTTGATGATGATTGTCTTTACATTACTTAGAGTACAAATGTATAGAAAGTGTTAATTAGTAACACTAAAGTTTTGTAGCTAGCAGTTATTTCTTTGTTTGTAATTCATTCATTCTTTGTAAAGAGATATAAATATTTTTTATTTGTAAGTAACTACTGGAATAGTGTATCGAAGCTTCAGAAAGTCAAGATGTGTATTTGATCCGTTAGAATTTACAAAAAGGCTTATCGGAGACTAGGAGAATTGGTCAGGGACTAAAAAGATTTTATCTATCGGAGACTAATTTTGCCTATCGGAGACTAAGACTTAAGTCATCAGAGATTAAGTCTAAAGGAGTCGGAGACTAAAGCTTACGTCATTGGAGACTAAAGTTAAAAGCATCAGAGACTAAGCCTTAGCGCGTCAGAGACTAAACAATTCTATCGGAGACTACACAAGCTGATGTCATCAGGGACTAAATGCACCAAAGACTAATAATGACGTCACCAGAGACTAAAGATGAAGCATCAGGGACTAATCGTGATTTATTTCCTGAAAAATACAGAGTTCGAATTAAAAAGGAATGTCTTCCACGTAAAGTAAAATATTATTGAAGACGTAGCTGGTAAGGAAACTAACCAGAAATCTGTTCCTATCAAAAAGGAAAGATTGTATTTGATTCGAATAAGGAAGCTGAATTTTATTCAGAATAGGAACTGAGTTAATGATAATTCAGTTGATATAGAAGCTGTAATTAGTTTTTACAGAGAATAGTAACTTCGAAGCTGTATAGGTTTTTCATAGTTTTGTATCTTTTCCTATACAGAATAGAAAAGAAGCTGACGATTACATTATTGTAATTGTTAGGATTTGTATTCAATTGTAAATCAATAAAGCAATTGTTTATAAATTGATTTGTGTTCTTGTTCTGTATATTCCGCAAGAAAAGTTAATTTCTTACAGAACAAGTAACTCAAAGAAATTTCAAAGAACTTGTATTCAACCCCTTCTACAAGTTCTCGGCATCTCACTGGGAAAACAATTGATATCAGAGCCTGTAATTGAATTTATTCAATTAATACGTTCCAAGAGATGGCCAATGATGAAGCAAGCAGCTCTAGCATAATGACGTATGTGGGAAGTCGTGATGGTGGTACTAGAATTCCCATACTTAAAAGAAAAGAATATCCTATGTGGAAGCAAAAGATGTATATGCACATAAGAGCAACAGATCCAGATTACATTGATAGGATTGAGAAGGGTCCTTATCTACCCAGGAAATTTATTCCTGCTAAAACTATCGAAGGATCTGTTGTTGCAGAACACTTTGAACTTGCTCCAGAAAGTGATTATACGAATGAGGACAAGTTGCAAGTGTTAAAGGATGCTAAGGTAATAAACATACTTTATAATGGAATTGATAAAAATATGTTCACAAGCATCATAAATTGCACTACGTTAAAGCAAATCTGGGACACCATCAAAGTCCTGTGTGAAGGGACTGACCAAGTCCGAAAGAACAAAAGATCATTGTTAACACAACAATATGAGTTCTTTCAAGCAAAGCCTGGTGAACCAATAACATCAGTATATGATAGGTTCAACACTTTGCTCAACGACTTGAAATTACTTGGGAAGTCCTATGATAATGAGGATATCAATACTAAGTTTATGAGATCTCTTCCACCAAGTTGGGATCCAAAGACAACGGCAATAAGAGAGGCTCATGACTTGTATATCCTCACACTGGACAGGCTCTACGAAAATTTAAAGACCTATGAACTTGAAGTAGAGCAACGACAACGCATGCATGGCAAGGATAGAGGAGCTGCGTTGATGGTTGAGACAAGCAAGTCTCAAGAGAAGCTTGATGTGGAATCTTCTGATGCTAGCTTGACTGATCAGGAAGATGAACTGGATTCTGATGATGACATGAAGGAATTCATGGCATTTATTGTCAAACAGTTCAAGAAGTTTAGAGCAAGCAGGAAAGGAAGAAAATCGTCAAGAAAACCTAACCCTAAACGTGAAGGTCAAAAAGTCACCTTCGACTTAAAAAAGATAAGATGCTACAACTGTGATGGGTTAGGGCACTTTGCCAATGAGTGCAGGAAGCCTAGATCTAGTGATAGATCTAAGGATGAGAAATCAAGGAAAGACTTTGCTGACAAGAGAGCTAAATCCAAGAGCAAAGCCTTGATTACTGAGGGAAAAGATTGGATTGACAGCGACTCTGATGAAGAAGTTGTCAACTTTTCCCTAATGGCTCGTAGTGACGAGTCAAGTGATTCTACAAAGGTATGTGATGCAAATCAGAATTTTAATGTGCTTAATTTACTTGATACTTCTAGCATTGAAAGCATAGAAAAAGATATGTCTGATTTGCATGTCAGCTTTAGGTCTTTAACCATTGAACATACCAATGTAAAAGAATCACGTGACAATCTCTTGAAAAGAAACAAGTTTCTTGAAGAAAGATTGGCACAATTTGACACAATCAAGTCTGATTTAAACAAAGCTCATCATATGATTGATGCTTTGAAAAAGAGGGAATATTACTTAGTAGAGCTACTTGAAATTGCTCAAGCTAAGATTAAACAGTGGAACACTTCCTCTAAAAAGTTAACAGACTTGGTAGAGTGTCAAACAATAGGTCAAAAATCTGGACTAGGTTATGATGAAAATCTAAACAAGAGTTCAGATTTAAATGATCTATTCGAAGCTGCAAATTCCTCAATTAGCAAGCCAAATTTTAAAAGAATTAATTTTGTCTCTCCTGTTTTTGAACCTAAATTTATTAACACTCAAGATCAATAATTCACTGTAAAAACAGAAAGTAATCAAAAGACAGTGAATGTTGTTGATAAGAGTGAAACAAAAAGATTAAATATTGGGTTCATGACAAAGACACAACTAAATAAAAAACTGGAGAATCTTCCAGACAAAAAGGCTGAAAAATTGGTGGAGTTAAGCAGAAAGAAGAAAAATAGGAATGGAAAGATAGGCATTAATAAACATACAAACTATGCTAGAATGCCTGATGCTCCTAGAAAGACATGTCAAGTATGTGGTAACCCCAACCACATAGCTATAAACTGTAGGAGCAAAAATAAAATTCCTATAATTGAGACTGCACCTTCAAAGAGAATAAAAGATAAATCACCAGTAAAAAGGTTAGAACATCTTTGCATTAAAACTGAAAATTCTAAGCTTGGCAGTCTCTCACAAACAAGTAGCAAGACTAATGATTGTCCTATTAAAGTTAAAACTGTTAAAAGGCAATCAACTCAATCTGAGTCAAGTCTTGAGTCTACAACTAGTGAGAAAGAACCCAAGAAAGTCTGGGTTCCAAAAATCTCAAACTAGTTACTCTCTACTGTGCAGGGCAAAAAGAAGAAATCATGGTACTTGGACAGTGGTTGTTCAAGGCACATGACCGGAGATAAGACCCTGCTAAAACAGTATGAAGAGAAAAGTGGCCCAAAAGTCACTTTTGGAGATGACAACAAAGGCCATACAAGGGGATATGGCAGTGTTGAACATGGAGATGTCATCTTCACAAAAGTAGCACTGGTTGACGGCTTAAAGCACAATTTACTTAGTGTGAGTCAACTATGTGATAAAGGATTCCATGTTATCTTTAAAGAAGACCTATGCCAGGTGTGTGACAAGGAATCTGGGAATGTGATATTGACTGGAAAAAGAAAAGGAAATTTGTATATTGCAAATCTTATTTCTTTTACTGATCAAATCACATGTCTGTATAGCAACGCTTCAACTGATGAAAGTTGGCTTTGGCATAAGAAGCTTTCCCACTTGAATTTCAAGAGCATCAACAAGCTTGTGAGGAAAGGATTGGTAGCTGGCATTCCACAATTAGAATTTACACAAGAAGGATTATGTGATGCATGCCAGAAAGGGAAACAAAAAAGTGTATCATTCAAGAGTAAACCAGCAACATCAATCACTGACCCGTTACAATTGTTACATATGGATTTATTTGGTCAAGTGAATGTGATGTCTATCTTAAGAAATAGATATGCATCGGTTATTGTGGATGTTCACACGAGGTATACTTGGGTAAAATACCTCTTTACAAAAGATGAAGCTGCTCAGTTGATAATTGATCATATCAAGAAGATAGAAACTGAGTCAGGAAAAACAGTAAGGGTTATAAGGAGCGATAGAGGAACAGAATTCAAGAATTCCCAAGTACTTGAATTCTGCACTGAAAAAGGAATAACACATCAATTCTCAGCTCCAAGAACCCCTCAACAAAATGGAGTTGTTGAGAGGAAAAATAGAACCCTTATTGAAGCAGCAAGGACTATGTTACAAGAGGCTAAGCTTCCCACATATTTTTGGGAGGAAGCTATAAGCACTGCTTGCTTTACACAGAATAGATCCTTGATAAACAAAGCATACAACAAAACACCTTACGAGTTAATGACTGGGAGAAAACCAACTCTCAAGTTCTTACATGTGTTTGGTTGTAAATGCTTTGTACTAAGAGATTCATCAGAGTCAAGAAGAAAGTTTGACAATAAATCTGATGAAGCAATCTTCTTAGGTTATTCTCTGTCAAGTAAAGCATACAGAGTATATAATCTAAGAACAAAAGTCATTATGGAATCAATACAAGTCGTGTTTGATGATAAAAAGATTCCAGGAATGATTGGACAAGGATGGCATGAACCTCTCAGTTTTGAGAATGAATTGGATGCATGGGAATATCCATCAGAGACTACTGAACAACTCCAAGATAGTAATGATCCCTACTTAGTTGAGGGGGAGCTAACAGTTGTGCATGATGTGCCAAGATCTAATAATTTATCAGAGAATAGATTATTAGATGAAACTCAAGAGACTGATGACATTAATAACCCTTCGGGGACTAAGGTTTCACCAGAGACTAGAGTTACTGATGCACAATCTGAAACTCCAGTGACACCGGAGCAAATAGAAATAAACAGCTCAGGGGGAGCTGATAATGCAGGAGTCAATGGTTTAAGGGGAGCAGTCTCTGATCATGAAGCTAGAATGGATAACACCAATCTAGATAATGAAGCCTCAACTTTAAGATCAAATCTGCCACATGCAATTCCATGGTTGAGAGACCACACGCCAGATTTGATAATTGGAAGTTTAGAGGATGGAGTCAAGACTAGAAGTGCAACTCAAAATGAATGTTTATATCTCAATTTTCTTTCAAAGATTGAGCCAAAGAAAATTGAGGAAGCACTTCAAGATCCTGACTGGATAATTGCCATGCAAGAGGAGTTAAACCAATTCACTCGAAACAAAGTCTGGAGACTGGTACCCAAACCTAGGAATAGATCAATAATTGGTGCCAAGTGGTCTTCAGAAATAAATTGGATGAAGCTGGTACAATTACAAGGAACAAAGCAAGACTGGTTGCAAAAGGATATTCTCAAGAAGAAGGAATAGACTATGATGGGACTTTTGCACCAGTAGCAAGACTTGAAGCTATAAGAATCTTCTTGTCATATGCAGCCTACAAGAACTTCAAGGTGTACCAGATGGATGTCAAAAGTACTTTCTTGAATGGAAAATTGGAAGAGGAAGTCTATGTCTGCCAACCCCCAGGTTTTGTGGACTCCAAATTCCCAAATCATGTCTACAAGTTAGACAAAGCACTTTATGGCTTAAAACAAGCACCAAGAGTCTGGTATGATACTCTATCTCAATTTTTGTTTGAAAGATAAAACTTTATTTTATAGAAAGCAAGGCTCAGACATAATATTGGTGCAAATATATGTAGATGATATTATATTTGGATCTACAAA
>CM025788.1:24944067-25001467 GCA_014636745.2 Centella asiatica
TGATCGGTCAGCGAGACCACCGCCAGGGGCCATGCCCCTTGGACCCCGCTAGGGGCCTCCCGACCCCTAGGACCCCGGCAAGGGGGGGTGCCCCCTTGACCCCCCGCCGTAGCGCACGATTGTCGTGTTCCCTAAATATGGTTTAATAATTTAAAAATTAATTAAAAATATATTTTTTTTATTTATTTTAATTGTTTAAATCATGTTATTATGTGCTTATTATGATATGCATGGTGCACAGTTATGGCCTTATGACCCATAGGTTAGTGGTTTTGGTTTTGAAATACGGCTTGCATGTCGTGCCTTCTCTTATATCTGGATGTAATATTCTCTTCTCATCTTACTCCCCTCGAATGTAACTCGAGGTTTCCTTTTATAATGTAATGTACAATATAGAATATAATAGTATAGGTTTCATTATTATGTAATCTATAAAGATGACCAGCAGAAGATGGAGATAAAGAAAAGGATGCATGCAAACGGAGTTTCAAGAAAGTTGCCAAGATTGAAGATCAATTACCACACTAAACTGACCTTCAATCTTTTCATTAGCTTGGAAAGATTGGCATAGGATTTGGCCATAACTGTGTCACAATTAAATTTTGCACTTTATTTATGCTTATATATGATATAATGAATAAATGTGCATGCTTAAAAGTTATAGTTGGTGAGATCTAATTTAATTAATAAAATCCCTCATAAAATTATTAAGTCTTAAACAGATGCCTTCCAATGATTAACACTCATCAAGGCCTTGATCGATGGATGTAGGTTTGCCAAAGCAAAGTACCCCATTTATCTTGGCATGGTGCGATAGGATAATTGTGATATCCAAAATGTTAAAATTGGGCTTGACTTAACTAGGCTATCACAATAGGATTGTGGGTCTAGAGGCATAGAGTTTGTATAAGTTCATTAGTTGAGCTTGAACAAATGTTGTTCGACAAACTATCCAAGAGTTATATATGATATAATTGACAAAGTGTTGTCTACCTAAATAATTATGTTTTGAGCGATTAGCCAAAGCTAACTTAGGGCATAATGAAATATGGATCTTGGCTCACTAGAAGTATTTAAAAGAAATAATTCCGAATTAATGGTGAGGGCTATTAATTTGAATAAAATAGTGGGAGGTATATTTTGAATGTGCCATTATCAAAAACATAACATTAAAATTTCTGCAAATTTACTTATTTATTTTGCATTTATGAATTGTAGATATTAATGGCAAACAACAACAATAGCAGCCTTGCATTGCGATCAGTCCTTGAGAAGGAAAAACTGAATGGGATTAATTTCCTAGACTGGCATAGGAATTTGAGGATTGTCCTCAAGCAGGAGCGAAAGCTCTATGTCCTGGATGGACCAATTCCTGCTGCACCAGCTACCACTGCACCACGTACAGAGCTGAATGCTTACAAGAAGCATCAGGATGATGCTCTGGACGTGGGATGCCTTATGTTAGCAACCATGAACCCTGAGCTTCAGAAGCAACATGAGTTGATGGATGCTTATGACATGATTGAACATCTTAAGAAGTTGTTCGAGGGGCATGCTCGGCAGGAGAGGTATGATACAAGCAAAGCATTGTATCATTGCAAGCAGGGAGAACGTGATCCAGTCGGTCCACATGTTCTTAAGATGATTGGGTATATTGAGTACCTAGATAGGTTGGGCTTTCCACTTACTCAGGAGGCTCAAACTGATCTTGTCTTACAATCTCTGAACAATAGCTATTCTCAATTTGTCATGAATTACCTCATGAATGAGATTGAGAAACCACTTACTGAGTTGTTGAGCATGTTGAGAACTGCTGAAAACAACATGAAAAAGGCAGGACCCTCTCCCATGTTGATGGTACAAAAGGGGAATGCCAAAGGAAATGGAAAAGGCAAAAAGAAGAAGATGGGATCTAAATCTGTTGCCAAATCCAAATCCAATAAGGCTTTGAAGCCTAAAGGTGGGATAGCTAAAGAAGGTAATTGTCACTTCTGTGGAAAGCCTGGACACTGGAAAAGGAATTGTCATGCTTACCTGGAAGATCTAAAGAAGAAGAAAGGAAGTGGGACTTCCAATTCAGGTATATATGTTATAGAAGTCAATTTATCTACTTCTACATCTTGGGTATTTGATACTGGATGTGGTTCTCACATTTGTGTAAATGTGCAGGAACTGCGAAGGAGTAGACCATTGGCTAAAGGCGAGGTGGACCTACGCGTTGGAAATGGAGCAAGAGTTGCTGCATTAGCTGTAGGAACTTACCATTTGTCTTTGCCCACTGGGCTTGTATTAGAACTTGAAGACTGTTATTATGTGCCTGCTATAAGTAGGAATATTATTTCTGTTTCTTGTTTAGACAAGAAAGGTTTTTCGTTTATAATAAAGAACAATAGTTGTTCCTTTTATTTAAATGAAATGTGTTATGGAGTAGCACAAATGTTTAATGGTCTTTATGTTCTTGATTTACAAATGCCTATCTATAATATAAATACTAAACGGCTAAAATCGAAAGATTCTAATCCGACTTATCTCTGGCATTGTCGTTTGGGCCATATAAGTGAGAAACGCATATCCAAACTCCATAAAGATGGGTATTTGGACTCATTTGATTTTGAATCATATGATGTATGCGAGTCTTGTTTGTTAGGCAAAATGACTAAGGCACCTTTCACTGGACATAGTGAACGGGCCAGCGATGTATTAGGCCTCATACATACTGATGTATGTGGACCCATGAGTTCGCTAGCTAGATCTGGATTTTGTTATTTTATTACATTTACTGATGATTTCAGTAGATATGGATATGTGTATCTTATGAAACACAAATCTGAATCTTTTGAAAAGTTCAAAGAATTCAAGAATGAAGTACAAAACCAATTTGGCAAAAGTATAAAAGCCATTCGATCAGATCGAGGTGGTGAATACTTAAGCCAGGAATTTGATAATCTTCTTAAAGAGTGTGGTATTATATCATAACTCACTCCACCTGGAACACCACAATGGAATGGTGTGTCTGAAAGGAGGAATCGAACCTTGTTAGACATGGTACGATCCATGATGAGTCATGCAGATCTTCCGATAAGCTTCTGGGGTCACGCCCTAGAAACTGCTGCCTTTACACTTAACCGTGTTCCTACAAAGACGGTTCAAAAGACACCATATGAGATGTGGACTGGGAAACGTCCTAGTATGTCTTTTATGAAGATTTGGGGATGCGAAGCATATGTAAAACGTCTAGCTTCCGACAAGCTCGGACCTAAATCAGATAAGTGTAATTTTGTGGGATACCCAAAAGAAACAAAAGGGTATTATTTCTACAAACCTTCTGAGAACAAAGTGTTTGTTGCTCGCACTGGAGTTTTCCTAGAAAGAGAATTTGTCTCTAAAGAAAACAGTGGGAGGCATGTAGAACTCGAAGAAATTCGAGAACCACAAAATACCAATGAACCTGAGATGGAACATGAGCAGGAGCCACAAGGTGTTGTGGAAACTGAACCTGCTCAAGTAACACAAGATCCTCGTAGATCTGGTAGGATACGCCATGAGCCTGAAAGATATTATGGATATCTTATCACTCAAAGTGGCGAAGTTATGCTCATAGATGATGATGAGCCTACTTCCTATCAAGAAGCTATGAACGGACCTCAGTCTGAGAAATGGCTTGAAGCCATGAAATCTGAGATGGACTCCATGTATGCCAACCAAGTATGGACTTTGGTTGACCCACCTGAAGGGGTAAAACCAATTGGGTGCAAGTGGGTTTTCAAGAAGAAAACTGACATGGATGGTAATGTACAAACCTATAAAGGGCGATTGGTAGCAAAAGGTTTCAAACAAGTTCAAGGCGTTGACTATGATGAAACTTTTTCTCCAGTAGCCATGGTTAAATCCATCAGGATCTTACTTGCTATTGCAGCTTTTCATGACTATGAAATCTGGCAGATGGATGTCAAAACAGCTTTCCTTAATGGAAATCTGCTTGAGGATGTGTATATGACACAACCTGAGGGTTTTGTCACTCCAAAGGATGCTGGAAAGGTATGTAAGCTACAAAGATCCATTTATGGATTAAAGCAAGCATCTCGGAGCTGGAATCTTCGTTTTGATGAAGCAATCAAAGAGTTTGGCTTTATCAAGAATGAAGATGAACCTTGTGTTTACAAAAGGTTTAGTGGGAGTCATATTGTATTCCTAGTATTATATGTCGATGACATATTACTTATTGGGAATGACATTCCTTCCTTGCAAGCAGTCAAGACATGGTTGGGAAAATGTTTCTCCATGAAAGACTTGGGTGAAGCAACCTATATTCTAGGTATCAAGATCTATAGAGATAGATCGAGAAAAATGCTTGGCTTAAGTCAAAGTACATACATTGATAAAGTGTTGAAACGGTTCAGCATGCAAGATGCTAAGAGAGGTTACATACCCATGTCGCATGGAGTAACGCTCTCTAAAGCTCAATGTCCTAAATCACAAGATGATAAGGATCACATGAGTAAGATTCCTTATGCTTCGGCAATTGGATCTATCATGTACGCAATGTTATGTACGCGTCCTGATGTTTCGTATGCTTTGAGCATGACGAGCAGATACCAGTCAAATCCAGGAGAAGGTCACTGGACAGCAGTCAAGAATATCCTAAAATACCTCAAAAGGACTAAGGATGCATTCTTGATATATGGAGGTGAAGAGGAACTGGCAGTAAAGGGTTACACTGATGCTAGTTTCCAAACTGACAATGATGACTACAAGTCACAGTCAGGCTACGTGTTTTGCCTTAATGGTGGAGCTGTGAGCTGGAAGAGTTCAAAGCAAGAGACAGTTGCCGATTCTACAACAGAGGCTGAGTATATTGCTGCTTCCAATGCATCAAAGGAGGCTGTATGGATAAAGAAGTTCATTACTGAACTTGGTGTTGTTCCTTCTATTGTTGATCCAATAGACCTCTACTGTGATAGTAATGGTGCCATTGCACAATCGAAGGAACCAAGATCTCACCAACGATCCAAGCATATACTTAGGCGTTTTCATCTCATTCGAGAAATTGTTGAGAGAGGTGATGTACATATTTGCAAAATACCGACAGAAGAAAATGTTGCAGACCCACTGACCAAGGCTTTGTCGCAGCAGAAGCATGAAGGTCACACTATTGCTATTGGTATTAGATACATGAGTGATTGGCTCTAGTGCAAGTGGGAGATTGTTAGAGTGTATGCCCTAGTGGCCAATTATGTAATGATTATGACACCATGTTTATGTTATGTTTTTTTTGGTTAAATGATAATTACTTTTATTATGTTTTATTTACTGCGTAATATAAATGTTAACATAATAAATGTCCTTAGAAGAATGATACTAATTATATGGATTCAAGTATGTGACTTGAATATGAGATCATATAAGTATGTAAAGTATCATTATTCTTAAATGTCCCTAGTCGAGTATCATTGTCAGTGGGACAACAATAATACATTGAGACTAGTATGTGGATTAACTGATGGCTATATCTCATTGGTCATAAATATATACGAGATATATTAAGTTGATACATAGGTACATGTTAGAGAACATAGTACTGGACAGACCCACCATGAGAATTCTACATGGAGCGTTATGCTATGTGTCATAAGTAATTCTCATAGTGACAATGATGTAATGGTCCTTCGACCTGAAGTCATGACATTTCTACATAATGAGTTATGCGTTTTGACATTATCAAAAGTCACCTTTAACCGGGTGGACGATAAAGGTGATTGTTGGATGCATAATGAGTTATGTGAGAAATGGGAATGATGTAGATGGAATTTAACCCTCCTATAAATTAGGGGTGATATCTATAGGCCTCTTGATTGAGTGAAACTATGAAATGCATGGCCATGCTCAAATAGAGATTTGTTTCATATAGTTTACTCATTGATCAAGAAAACTGAGATTAAATTATAAAGAGGATGACACATCCATGCCTTGAATTTAATCTTAGATATCATGGTTAAAAGGATTAAATTACATTGAAACATTGGTCACAAAAGGTAACGTTGAATCTATGACTTTATTATTACTTGGGTAACAGTGATGTATTACTAGATGCCGCTCACTGTTTATAATTTTATAATATGATTTAAAATTATTGCCAACGTAATAATAACCTACAGGGTCACACACATAGAACATTCGTCAAGGAGATATAATTTAAATGTCAATGATTTTAATATATCAATAAGATTGATTTAATTAAATCATGACTTTAAATTATATATATATATATATATATATATATGTAATCTGTATGAAGAAGAGTCCTTTAGAAGGAAATACGAATATATATTTATTTGTACATATATTAATTAAGTGAGACTTGATTAAATATATATCTAATGAATATAGGATTCGGATTCTAATCTCCTAATTAGATTAGGTTTTGGAATCTACTCTATAGAAGGCTATATATACATGATATATCAGCTATTCTAGTAGAGAGAGATAGATATAGAATTTTTCTCTTAAAAACTAACGTTTTGACGTAGCCGCTCATAAGAGAGGTTAAGAGAGATAAAAGAGATACAGATTATTTACAGCTAGTACTGTTATCCTCTTTGCTCGAATCGTCAGACGGTTCGCGGGTGTTCGTGTGGATACCGTAGAGACGCTGTCCAGTTGGGTTGCGTTAAAGATTTGGAGACGATCAACACCTTCACCAAAGTTTCAGATTCGCACTTTTAATCGGTAAAATCTTGAACTATCTGTATCAAACTGTTTCGCATAGATCCTCGGGTTTGGGTTTCGTTTTGTTTTATTTTAAAACCGTATTTTTCCGCTGCGTTTGCTGGTACGAAACCCAACAATATTCTCCATTTGTCTGCACTCATCGGCTTCATTCTCTTGATAATCAATATCATCTTCATTTTCAAACTTGAGTTTTTCATGAAAACCAGGGTCTTCAAGCCCAGAAATTTCTTGATCATCAAAAACTACATTTATAGACTCCATCACCACTTGAAGTCTTTTGTTGTAAACCCCGAAGGCCTTGGATGACAGAGAATAACCTAGGAAAATTGCTTCATCAGCTTTAGGATCAAATTTTCCTAAGTTCTCACCAAAATTCCTCAGAACAAAAAATTTGCATCCAAAAACATGGAGGAACTTGATGCTTGGCTTTCTCCCTGTCATTAGCTCATATGGTGTCTTGTTGTGAGCCTTGTTGATTAGAGATCTATTCTGAGTAAAGCATGCAGTGGAAATTGCTTCAGCCCAAAAATAGGTGGGAATCTTTGCCTCTGCAAGCATTGACCTAGCAGCTTCTATCAGGGTTCTATTTTTCCTTTCCACTACACCATTCTGTTGAGGAGTTCTTAGAGCAGAAAATGTATGATTTATGCCTTTCTCCACACAAAATCCCTCAATAGCTGCATTCTTGAATTCAGTTCCATTATCTGTTCTCAACATTCTTCTAACCACTGACCCTGATTATGTTTCCACCTTCTTGATATGGTCAATAATTTGTTGAGATACTTCTGATTTAGCATGCTGAAACTTTACCCAAGTGTATCTGGTGTAGTTATCCACAATGACCATTGCAAATCCTTTCTTTGACACTGACATAATGTTGACAGGGCCAAAGAGATCCATATGTAACAATTGAATTGGATCTTTGATCATGGTGGCTTCCTTGCTGACAAAGGATGACTTCCTTTGTTTCCCTTGTTGACATGCTGAACATAATCCTTCTTGGATAAACTCCATTTGGGGTAGTCCAGTTACCAATTCTCTCTTCACTAGATCATTAATTGACTTGAAGTTCAGGTGAGAGAGCTTCTTGTGCCATAGCCTGCTTTCATCAGGAGATGCCTTGCTGTAGAAACATGATTCTCCATTTACTGAATTAAAATCAGCAACATAGAGATCTCCTTTTCTTATCCCTGACAAAACTAGCTTCCCATCACTTTCATTTGAGATTAGGCACTGATCTCCTTTGAAGGAAGTGATGAATCCTTTGTCACTTAGTTGACTTATGCTTAGCAAATTATGCTTGAGCCCATCAACCAGTGCTACATTTTCAAATGAGACATTCCCATTTGCTGCTTTGCCATAACCAAGAGTTAGTCCTTTGCTGTTATCACCAAATGAAATTACTGGACCAGCCTTTTCTTGAAATTCTGTGAGCAGGGCTTCGTTTCCTGTCATAAGCCTTGAGCAGCCACTATCTAGAAACCAGATTTGACTGCTTTTGTTCTTTCCCTGCACACAAGAAAACATTTAAATTGTTTTTGGTACCCAATTTGTTTTGGGTCCTCTTGGTTTAGTCACAGTAATAGGTAATACAGCTTTTTCTTTATCAGTGACTTTTGGTTTTGGCAAATTTAAAACTTTCTCCTTTTTAGGAGCTTCAAAATATGCTTTTGATTTCTCAAAAGTTATCTTACCTTTTTCCTTGGAGGAGTAGGCTTTAATAGTTGGTAAATCATCAGCATACAAAATTGTGCCAGTCAAAATTTGTGGTTTTACTTTGTATTGAAAAGACAAATGATTACAACTACCACAATTCCAGCACACTTTTCTAGGGGCTTCATGAATAGAAGAATAATTGCTAGATTTGACTGCTTTTGTTCTTTCCCTGCACACAAGAAAACATTTAAATTATTTTTGGTACCCAATTTGTTTTGGGTCCTCTTAGTTTAGTCACAGTAATAGGTAATACAACTTTTTCTTTATCAGTGACTTTTGGTTTTGGCAAATTTAAAACTTTCTCCATTTTAGGAGCTTCAAAATATGCTTTTGATTTCTCAACAGTTATCTTACCTTTTTCCTTGGAGGAGTAGGCTTTAATAGTTGGTAAATCATCAGCATACAAAATTGTGCCAGTCAAAATTTGTGGTTTTACTTTGCATTGAAAAGACAAATGATTACAGCTACCACAATTCCAGCACACTTTTCTAGGGGCTTCATGAATAGAAGAATAATTGCTGGTTTTATTAACACCTAGCTTACCATTTCTATTCTTCATGCTTTCCCCTGACAGGCCTTTTTCCCTTGACGGGCTACAACGGCCTGTAGCACTCTTTCCCCCTGACGACTGTGTATCCACTGATGCATAGTCTTGTTCTTTCATAACTGGAGGGTTGAGCGTTTTGGCAAGAATAATTTTCTTGCCTCTCCCACCACTAGTGGAAGCTTCATTTACTGGGAAAACATTCCCAGATTCTAGCTTTGTTGCTGCCTTAACAAACTTGATAGTTTGAGATGGCCTTTTTCCAAAGCTAGCTGCCATCTCAACCTCAATGGGAGGTTGCTGCATTTGAGTCTCTTCATAGCCCAAACCAGATTTTGGATCAGATTTCTGACTTTTCAAACGATCCTCCAATTTCCTGCTTGACTCATTCCATCTCTTAATGACTTCCCTTTCTTGACTAAGAAGATTTGATGTCCATTCCTCTCTTTTAATAGCACAGTCAAGAAGATTTTTAGTCCTTGAGAGTTCTTTTTCAAGACTCTCAAGTCTGGAGTTTTCTGATTCTAAAAGAGTGTTCCTAGCAGATAACTGTTCATTTATTTTCTGCACTCTCTCAGTTTCAGCTACAACACTCCTCAAGGTGTCATAGAGATCCTTTATCTCACAGGCCATTTCCTTAACAGTTTTAACACAATCAGTTTTAGACATGTTAGAGGAAATTTCAAGGCTTACCTATGAGCTGCTACTGTTAGTGGATGAGGCCATCAGGGCTAGGTTGACATACTCTTCATTTTCTTCTTCATCAGAGTCAGCCCAGTCCTTTCCCTCTACAATATATGCTTTTCCCTTCTTGTTTGCATTAAGAAGGTCAAAGTATTTCTTCTTGTAGTCCACAACAGCTTCTTTGTCTCTGGATTCACCATCTTTTGTGGCCTTGCGACACTCATTTGCAAAGTGACCCATCTCATTACATTTGTAGCACTTTATTCTTGATTTGTCAATAAAGTTTTTCGTGCTACTGGGTTTCCTTACTGAAAATCTTTTAGATCCCGAATGCTTTTGGAATTTTAGCTTGGAAAACCTTTTTGCAAGAAAGACCATGGTTTCATCCAGCTCCTCTAACTCTTCCAGATTATATTCTTCCTCCTTGAAGTCAGCTTCTTTGTCCCCTTCTATTTCAACATCTTCTAGTTGCTGCTTCATCAAGACACTTGGCCTTGCTTCTTGTTTGTCCTTCGTGGCAGCCATCAGGGCTACAGATTTAAGCTTTCTGGCATCCCTTGACATTTCAAATCTTTGTTGAACCTCAAGTTCATATGTCTTTAGGGTGCCATAAAGCCTATCCAAATCTAGAAGATTCATGTCCTTGGATTCCCTAATGGCTGTTGTCTTAGGATCGCATGATATGGGAAGGGCTCTCATGAACTTTTTGTTCACATCCTTGTTAGCATAAGCCTTCCCATATAATCTTAGGTCATTTACCAACCTGTTAAATCTGTCAAACATTTCAGTGAGTGTTTCACCATTCTTCATTGTGAACCACTCATACTGTTGTGTCGACAGCTGCAGTTTGTTTTCCCTCACTTCCTCAGTACCATCACAAAGGATTTGTATGGTATCCCATATAGATTTAGACATGGTAAGATTCATGATACTATTCAGCATATCATCGTCTAAACCATTATACAGGATTCCAGTAACCTTAAGATCCTTTTTCACCTTTTCTCTTTACTCTATCGTCATTTCATCAGTTGTCTTTGGGACAAGGTTTTCAGGAATACTGACTCCATTAACGACTTCTATAGGAATGAGCTTCTTGGGAACGTGAGGTCCTTCTTCTAGAATTTGCAAGTATTCATCATCAATAGCTCTAAGATGAACTATCATTCTTTGTCTCCAGAAGAAGTATTTGCCCCTTTCCAACACGGGGACTTTACTGTTTCCAACTTTATTGGCCATAGATAATGATTGTGTTTAGCAAGTGAAATCTACTAAAAGGCTCTGATACCAATTGTTAGTGCAATATAAGCATAAGTGTTTGTAGAAAGGGGGGGGGGGGGGGGGACGATGAATACAAACACCTGAAACTTTTCGCTCTTTTGAACTTAGAAGTGCTTGCTAGAAAATAGTTGTAACAAACAGAAAAACTATAAGAAATGAACACACAGATTCAAGTTAAAATAGTTATATTAAAACTTGGGTTTTTCTGGAAATCTGTATAATCACAAATGTGATTTACAGCTACAAATTCTGTGTTTAAATACACAGCTTCTCACACTCACTAGCTTCTAACTTTCTTTGAAATATTTCTCGCAAGATCTTTTACAAAGCTTCTTTCTAATGTTTGTATGCTTCGGTGTTTGTTTGATCTGTTGGATAGATTCAATCAATAATACTTCTTCTTTTATGAGAACTCCGTTGCTTATATGTTAAATCAGTGGGATGAAATCACGTGCTTGAGACGTGCTGCTTTTCTCAACTTAGCCGCAAGTATGTCACATTGAACCTTTATGTGTCAGACTGCTGCATGCTTTGTTGCTTCTTTTTCTTCCCCTAATCTATGTGCATTTAATGCGAAAGAGTTCTCATTGGATCAAAAACAAACTTCAAGAAATATCTTTCCAGTTGATATTTCTTGCTTCTGTAACACGTTACGTTGATTTCTGTGTAAAAACTGATGATGGGTGCATGCTGTCACAACGATCAACTGACTGCCAGCCCTGACGGACTTTAATCAGTGCTTCTGGATCCCCTGATGCTTATTGACTGGATCAGGGCTTCAACCTTCACTTGAGTTATTCTCAGTGCTTCTTGATCCTGATGATTATGACTGACTGCATACACTGATGGCTTCCACTGATGTCATGTTGGTCATTCTCCCTAACGGGTTACCCTGATGGGTTTGCCTGTCACTGACATGTCATGAAGTTTTTCACTGACGGATTGGTCTGCCCTCGTCATACCCTGACAGGTTCCCCTGACAGGTTCCCCCTGATGGGTTCCCCCTGACAGGTTCCCCCTGATGGGTTGATGGGTTCCCCTGATGGGTTGATGGGTTCCCCCTGATGGGTTCCCCTGATGGAACTTAATCAATGTAACTTTGATTAGAATTTCTGATGTGCGGAATACTTTGATTGCTTACAAGTAGGATCAGACATTCTTCTTCACTTTGTCAAGTCCTTTGAATGTTCCTGTTTTCTGACTTGTCTTGTGAAGTTATTGACCATCCACTGATGAATAAGTTTATCATCAGTGGATGCAAAACTTGTGCTGATCTTAAGGTTTATAAAATACCTCAAGTATTTACAGTTGCAAAATTTATTACATAATCATCATCATCATCATTTATCTATAACATATAGCACCAGTTAAAATGAAGGGCTAGGCTATAATAATAAGATCTAGGGAAAGCATCTAGTGATTGAGGAATTGCCAATCACTAGAACTGGTGAAACTAGCACAAGTAAAAGTACTCCAGTAGCTACTGCTCCTACCTTTAGAAAGATAAAATTTGTTAAGGCAGGAGCTACTGAAGAAAAATCTAAGGAGACTATGCTAGAACAAAGAGTTAGTGAGCTGGAAAAGAAATTAAATGACTTCAGAGCCAAAAGCTCTAATCCAAAGCCCACTCACTCATCAGAGGTTAAGTTGAAAAATAATAAAAATGGTAAGGAGTGAATTAACCAATATACTAATTATACTGCTATTATTAGTGCACCTAGGAAACATTATTGTAAGTGTGGAAATCCCAACCACCTTGCTTATAAGTGTAAAAATATCCCTAGGAACATGCATACTAGAAACTTACCTTCTGATAAAGGAAAAAGTTTACTGTTAAGAACCACTCAAATGTTCAAAAGGTTAAAAACAATCATCTGAAATCTCTTTTAAAGTTAAGACAAAAATCTTATGCACCTAAGGCTAAGAAGAAAGTTATTTCTTCTAAGCAGTGGGTGATAAAGAAAGATAAAATTGAAAAACCCTTAACAACTGCTAAAGTAAACTTTAAAAATGTCAATGGTCCCAAGCAAGTCTGGGTTCCAAAATTAACTTAGATGTTTACTGTGTGCAGGGTACAAAGAAACATATTTTGTTCTTGGATAGTGGCCGTTCAAGACACATGACTGGACACAAGACCCAGCTAACACAATTTGAGGAGAAAACTAGCCTAAGTGTTTCTTTTGGAGATGACAGCAAAGGATATACCTTGGGATATGGCAAAGTCACAAATGGAAATGTCATCGTGGACAATTTAGCACTAGTTGATGGTCTTAAGCACAACTTGCTTAGTATCAACCAACTGTGTGATAGAGGTTACAATGTTGCTTTCAAGGATGAACATTGCTTGATAAGTAATAGTAGAGATGGAAAAATAGTTCTATCTGGAGTTAGGAAAGGTAACCTCTACATAGTTGACTTTGGTTCATCAAATAAATATCAGCTCACATGCTTTTACAGTAAAGCATCAGTGGATGAAAGTTGGTTATGGCATAAGAAGCTTTCTTAACTGAATTTCAAGACAATAAACACTTTGGTGAAGAAAGAATTAGTGACAGGACTTCCACAACTGGAATTCACTCAAGATGGCTTATGTGGAGCTTGTCAAAAAGGGAAGCAAAAGAAGACTTTCTTTAGAAGCAAGGAGATTTCATCAATTACAAGTCCAATAAAACTAATTCACATGGATTTATTTGGACCTGTAAACATTATGTCTATCTCAAAGAAAAGATATGCGCTGGTGATAGTTGGTGACTGATCACATCAAGAAAGTGGAAACTGAATCTAGGCTGACTGTTAGAGTTCTAAGAACTAATAATGGAACAAAATTCAAGAACTCCAAAGTTGAATGCTTCTGTATGGACAAAGGAATATCTCACACATTTTCTGCTCCAAGAACCTCTCAACAGAATGGAGTTGTTGAGAGGAAAAACAACTCTTATTGAAGCTGTTAGAACCATGTTTGAAGAAGTCAAAATTCCTACCTATTTTTGGGCTGAATCAATTTCAACTGCATGCTTCGCTCAAAATAGTACATTGATCAACAAAGCTCACAACAAAACTCCTTATGAGCTTATGACAGGTAGGAAACCAAATGTCAAATTTCTTCATGTATTTGGTGGCAGATGTTTTGTGCTAAAAATTCAAGGTGAGAATGTAGGAAAATATGATCCCAAAGCTGATGAAGCAATTTGCCAAGGTTACTCTCTAACAAGCAAAGCATGCAGGGTCTACAACCTTAGATTGAACATTGTAATAGAATCTATACATGTTGCATTTAATGATAAGAAAATAATAGGAATTCTAGATGAAGGAATGCATGAGGTTCTATGGTTTGAAAATGAAGATGAGTCAGAAAATGTTGAAAATGACTCATCGGATGATGAAGCTGAACCCCATGTAGCCACTCCACTAGTGGATATCCCTTTAACTACTGAGGGGGAGCAGTCGGCAGAAAATGAATCAAAGGATCTCTCAAACTCCAATCAAGAAATATCCACTATTTCAGGGGGAGCTTCACAAGAAGCCGAGAGCACTGAACACCATGGAGGAAATAACAATCATGAAGTTTCTTCTTCAAGAAGTCTACCTCCACAAATAAAAAGGAGAAGGGATCATCCTATTGAGCAAACCATAGGAAATTCAACTAAAGGTGTGACAACAAGAAGTGCTACTCAGAATGAATGCCTATACCACAACTTTCTATCCAAGATTGAACCTAAAAAGGTTGAGGAAACATTACAAGATGTTGATTAGATAATAACTATGCAAGAGGAGCTCAATCTGTTTGAAAGAAACAAAGTCTGGAGACTAGTACCAAAACCAAACAATAAATCAATCATTGGTACTAAATGGATCTTCAAAAACAAGTTGGATAAAGCTGGTACAGTGAAAAGAAATAAGGTCAAACTAGTTGCACAAGGTTATTCACAAGAAGAAGAAATTGACTATGACAAAACCTTTGCACTAGTAGTTAGATTGGAAGCAATCAGGATATTTGTTGCCTATGTTGTTCATGCAAATTTTAAAGTGTACCAGATGGATGTAAAGAGTGTCTTTCTGAATGAGAAAATAAAAGAAGAGGTGTATGTCCAGCAACCTCCTCGCTTTAAAGACCATCAATTTCCCATTCATGTCTATAGGTTAGACAAAGCACTCTAGGGACTTAAACAAGCACCAAGAGTATGGTATGATACTCTATCTCAGTTTTTAATTAAAAATAAATTCACTAGAGGTATTGTGAGAACCCAAAAATTTTAAATGAGTTTTGTTATATGATTAACTTATTTTGTGATTTATTTATTTTATGCATGAAGGTTTAATTTCTCTTTTTGGTATGAATGATGAATTCATTTTTTTTAAATGAAAGTTCAATGGCAATGTGATGTCCAAAAGGTTTTAAATGTATTTTGAGCACAAGTATTTAAAAGATTATTTTATTCAAGTTTACCTTGTGTTTGTGTATATGTTCACGTGGGTAGAAGCACCGGGTGTGAACGGGTTTAGGTTACAGTACTTGTTTTTGAATCAAAGACTGTTGTGAGACATGAGGCAATTAATGCACATCATCTCCAACAATGCACTAGAGTGGGCTATGATAGATGACTGACTGTTTATTAAAAGCCGTAACACCGCCTTTTCAAACCAATCACTTCTTTCTAAAGCTTGTTATTTCTTTCACAGCCAACGACTGAAATCAAATAATCCAATGGCTCTTGTTGTTCAGCAAGTGATATATATATATATATATCGTGTTGGTACAACCCTAGCCCCACCTTCATAAATTTCTATATAGTATACCACCAAATCCAAGTTCGATTTCAAAGCGACTATCTTTTAGGAAGAGCAACCCAAGGCTTTTAACTTCTTCTTTGCAGCCAAGGAGGTAAGGGCATTACATTAAAGTCCTGCTCTGTTTCTTACACTTTTGTTTTGTTATGCATGCCACGTTTAATACTTTGTTCATTCATTTCCAAGAGTACGATTTAATGCTTGCTTAAACACTTGGAGTTAATGCCTATTTATTTCAAGAAGCTGACCCAAGATGAGTGTAAGAATGTTGACAACCACCTGATAGACAAACCCCTAACTATCAAACATTTCTTTTTATTAGTAGATGGAAACACCATGCTTGAGCCTTTTTCATCTTGAGTGTGGAAGTTTAATCAGTATTTGCAAGATCTAGTAGACCGCAAGAGATGTTATATTACTAAAAGGATGATGAGAGTCGACCTAGGTATGGTCATGGTTGAAGAACACCACCCATGGAGGAGTGAGGAAGACACCACTGTATCTGAGACAAGTCTTAACTTAGTTTCCGATAGGTTGGAGTTAGTCTCTGACCCTATAAAATAGTCCTTGGGAGATTCCAAGTTAGTCTCCGACAAGCTAAAACATTTAGTCTCTGATAAGCTAAAACTGTCAGTCTCTTATGAAGGGATTCCTTAGTCTCTGATGAAGGAAGTTTAAATTAGTCCCTAATGACGTCACCCTTAGTCTCCGACAGGCTAAGTTTACTCCCTGATGATATCATCCGTAGTCTCTGATGGGCAAATTTTGTTAGTCTCTGATTGCTAAAGATATTAGTCCCTGAGGAGTTTGGAGCTGAACAAATTATCCACTGATGAAGTTCAGTGATGACTTATTAAGTTTGGCGATGAACAAATCATCCCCTGACGGATGAGACATCCCCTGAAGAGTAGTTTACCCGCTGATATCCAGTCATCCCCTGACGGGAAATTATCCCCTGACGGGAAATTATCCCCTGACGGGAAATTATCCCCTGATGATAAATTACCCCCTCATGATAATTAAATTATCCCCTGATGATTTATTATCCCCTGATGACTAAGTATCCACTGACGGTTAGATTATATTCTGGCGATCATTTTTAAACCCTGACGACCACTGTTATGCTTTAACGTTTATTCCCTGATGTGCAGTTTGTTTTCAAAACTATAAAACATTATTTTCTTAAATTATTTTATGATGATTAATTATTTATTTAACCTCAACGGTTCTTGCGTCAGATTTGAAACATTAAAAATTTAAGGACATCACATATGCATTTTCTTTCATATTTTGACCAAGGTATTAAATTTGTCATATTATATGCATGTTTTACAGAATCTTTCACTCATGAGTAAATTGAATTTGATTGTGTGCAAATGACTGAGGCAAGTATATACATTCAATCTGATGATTATTTCAATTTAACGCGGTATCATTTGATTCGATATGCGTGCAAGGCTTGATTCGTATGTTTCAATTACTTTTATGATGTGAATGCTATGCTTTAATTTCCGCTAGCATGATATGAATGAAAGTGCATGGATATAGCTAAACTTTGATGTATAAATTATTCTTTAATGCTATATTCGTGCAACAAATGAGAATGATATGTTCCTTAAATGGGTTATGCCACATGGTTGGCTAGAGGAAAGGAAAGGTGCTGATTTGTTCTTCACCTGACCTAGATTTATTATAAGTGACTACGTACGTTCACACAAGGAGGGATCATGCAGTCACAGTTAGGCCAGTTGTGTATCGTATGGTTTGCAGATGCAAGGGGTTTAGCCCCCGATGGATATTTTGAGAAAGTTGTACACAGGTGAATACCTGTCTTTCTTCAAGGAGGATTACACGTTGTTTATCATCAGTGATCCTAAAGTTTCTTCAAAGATTTCTAAGGCATTAGTATTGTTCCACTGAGCCTCTCAATAGAATTGAATCCCTAGTAACATTCCAGTTTTGCCTCCCCAAATTGTTTATATACTTGTCGAGCGTAAATCGCTCATTCTTGTTGAATTTTAATGTCTTGCAGGGCAGGGTACAAAGGCTGAACCCTCTGACAAGGGGAAGGCAAAGATGATCGGCTACTGAGTTTGGCTAACCCTTTTAAGTGCCGATAAGGAAGGAAGAAAGGAAGATGTTCTAAAGAGTGATGTTTTGTATTATAATATAGAGATAGAATAGCTTCTGCTGAGAATGTAATATTTTGGGTTGTAATAACTCTTTACTAATTCCTTTTATTAGTATTTATGCTATGAATGAATATGAAGTTATCTTTCCTTCTTTTGACGAAGCCCTGGTCCAGTAAGGGATTTTGGGGTCGTCGCATGTATCATAGATAAAACTTTATTTCATAGAAAATATGTTGGTGATTTAATACTTGTTCAAGTCTATGTTGATGATATTATCTTTGGTTCTACTAATGAGAGCTTATGCTCTAAGTTTTCTAAGCTTATGCAAAGTAGTTATGAGAGCTTACCCACCTTTAACTGGTTGGTAAGTGAACTAGGTATGCTCAACTTTGGTGAATAAGATACTTTGAAAAGTTTGTGCAAGTCTGAATTGCAGCAATAGTTAATTATTTTCTGATAACTTAATTACCAGAGACTAATTAATAACTAAATGATCTAGTAGAAGTTATCTTTTGACAAAATTTATTGATCAACAGATAACCATATTGTGAAGCATTAATCAATAATTGTTCTTATTAAAAAGATATTATTAATTGATGATAATACAGCAGTGGCTAATTGTCCTACAACAGTTTAACTATTAGTGGATAATTAACTACTGATTATAAATAGTAGAGAAACTAATATACTATATAGGTTTCCCTATGTTCAATATTCTTCATCTATTTAAGGATCTTGTCATAGCTGATTCAGGTATTGTCTTAATTCTCTACTACATTATTCTTTATTTCTTCTAATTCTGCTATCCAAGTAGCAAAACCCGCTACTACAAGTCTATATCAAAAGACACCTCTTCTATCTCTCAACAGATAAAGGTTACAAAATGAGAATAACCACATCCAGCAATAGTTGAGGGGGAGGATGAGCATTTAGAGGAAGATATAAGGAAGAAATAAGGAACAATGAGAACCATTGGAGACTGCTTCATATTCTCTCAAAATGATATTAAGTTCCAAAAAGAAAAAACACATCTCTAGGTGCAACCTCTCAAAAGGCTGTATCTATTGAAAATAGTCCAACTCCAAAGACACAGGTATTTGAGTCAACAATGATCACATCTATAAAAACCTTTCACAAGAAGAAGAAGAAATAGGCTTTGATCAATGATTAACCTGTCACTTAATGCACACACAGGTTCTCACATTGATGTTTTTCTTTTCTCTATTCAAGAGGAGCAGTCAATATTCAAAATTCTACCCTTATTAATTCTTCTTCTCTCTTTGATATGTACAAATACACTTAGCTAAAGAAAATTACATTCGTTATTCTTTATTCTTTTGGTTTTGACATCATCATTAGTAAATAAATTAGATTTATGGTTATTGAATTGACAATCATAAATTGGGAGAGATTGTTAGTTATTATGTTAATGATGATGATGTAATTATGTTAGGTATTATGTTGATTATGATGATGTAATTATTCTTTTGTTCTTTTAATAACTGTGCACTTGTAAATACTCAAGGTTTTCCACAAACGTTAGTATGTCTACACAAATTAGTATTCACTCATAGACAAATTAGTCTATCATGCAATAGCCTTTACTGCACTAGGCAAGTTATCAGTGGATATCTCATAAGACTTGTTAGTGTCAGGGAATATCTGGTTGTACTTAATGTTCAAGTATTCCTCACATCAGGCATTCATAAATAAGCCAAAAAATTATCAGTGGTTAAAAATATTAGTATTCAAAAAGGCATCTGTGGATAAAAGTCATCAAAGGATACTATCAGGGGATAGCCTGGATACTACATTATCAGTGGATAAAGCCTTTAGGGGATACCATAAGGGGATATCCTGACTACTGCATCAGTGGATGACATCAAGGGATAGCTTGACTACCGTATCAATGGATAAAAGTCGTTAGGGGATACCATCAGTGGATAGTCTGACTACTGCATTAGTGGATGTCATAAGTTGATAAAATCTGTCAAGGGGTACCATCAATGGATGGCCTGACTACTACAATAGTGGATGTCATCAGTGGATTGCATCATGTCTTAACATCTAGGGATCAAGAAGCACTGACCTAATTCTACATCAGGGATTAGCATCAGTGGATAAAGAAGCAATAATCTAATTCTACATCAGGGATTAACATCAGTGAATAATAAAGCACTGATCAAGTCTACTTCAAGACTTGTCATCAGGGAATCTAGAAGCACTGAACAAGTCTACGTCAGGGCTTGTCATCAGGGGATAGTTAAGACCTAGTCTACTCGGCATCAGTGATTACAAGTTATACACTAATACTTGGTATAGAAGCAAGGGGTATATTTTTGAAGATATTCCTTAGGATATGGTGGTCCAATAACAACCTTTGTACCAGAACTACATGGAAAACAGGGACTGAAAAGGAAACAACTATAGCCAACAGTAGACTGACACTTGTCTCTCCGAGAGGACAAGGATAGGATATAATGCGGCTACGTTGAAAAAGAAGCATGGCAAGCACATGGTTTCTATTTTTGGTTTCCTATATATGTAAAGGTTGTAACACACTATAAAATAATAATTAACATAAAGATATACATATCGTCTTTACACTCTAGAGAGAGGCTTTGTAATTGTTCTTGAGAGAAAAATCATAGAGAGATTGTAGCTAAAAGTGTGAACAAAGAGAAGCTGTATTTACTTACAAATTTGTAGTTGTTTAATCACTTTGTGATTATACAGATTCCCAGAAAAACCCTAAGTTATGATACAACTATTTTAACTTGAATGCTCGTGTGTTCATTTTAATTTCAATACAGTTTTTCTGTGTTCATCCTCATCAAAGGATAACTTTGCAACTATTCTAGATTTATTTTATTTAGTTTTAAAAGAGCAAAAAGTTTGTAGTGTTTTGTATTCAACACCCCCCCCCCCCCGTTCCCCCACCCCCTCTACAAACACTTGAATTTATTTAGTTCTAACAATTGGTATTAGGCCAACTAGCAGATTACACTTGCTAGAAGATCTTTGCAAATAGTTGAAAAAACTGGAAATATTAAGGTTCCCATGTTTGAAAGAGGGAAATACTTCTTCTGAAGACAAAGAATGATTGTTCATCTCAGATTCATCCATTCATGATGAATATTTAACAGTACTAAAAAAAGGTCCTTATGTACCAAAGAAGCTCATTCATCAGGAAATGGTGAATGGAGTCACTGTTCTTCAACATCTACTCCCAAAAACTATTGAAGAAATGAATCCTGAGGAAAGAGAGAAGGTGAAGAAGGATCTAAAAGTGACAGTCATCCTATGCAATGGCTTAGATGATGATATGCTCAACAACATCATGAATCTTACCACAACTAAGTCAATATGGGATACCATCTAGATCTTGTGTGATGGTATGGAGGATGTTAGAGAAAAACAACTACAACTGTTAACACAACAATATGAGTGGTTCACAATGAAAACTGGTGAATCACTCACTAAAATGTTTGACAGATTTAACAGGTTTATCAATGAGCTAAAAATGTAAGGGAAGACATATGCCAACAAGGACGTGAATAGAAACTTCATGAGGAAACTTCCCATATCATGGGATCCAAAAAGCACAGCCATCAGGGAATCCAAGGATGTGAATCTCCTAGACTTGGATAGGCTTTATGATACCCTAAAGACATATGAACTGGAGGTTCAACAAATATTTGAAATGTTAGGGGATATCAGAAAGCTTAAATCTGTAGCCCTGATGGCTAGCAGGAAAAACAAAAAGGAAGCAGGACAAAGTGTCTTGATGAAGCAACAACTAGGGGATGTTGTGGAAAGTGAAGAAGAAAGTGGAGATGAGGAGCTAACTCCAAAGGGACTAAGTACATCCCTGAAGAGTTAGAATAGATGGATGAAATGATGGCCTTCCTAGCAAGAAGGTTTTCCAAGCTGAAATTCCAAAAGCCTAAAGGAATAAAGAAATTTTCAGCAAGGAAACCAAGTAGCACAAGTAACTTGATTGACATATCTAGAATCAAGTGCTACAAATGCAATGAATTGGGTCACTTTACAAATGAGTGTCGAAAGGTCAAGAATGAAGGATTGCCCAAAGGAAACGCAGCTAAGGTGGACTAGAAGAAGAAATACTTTGACCTTCTTAATGATAACAAGAAGGGCAAAGCATGCATTACTGAGGGAAATGATTGGGCTTACTCAGATGAAGAAAAATCTGAGGAATATGTTAACGTAGCCCTGATGGCCTCATCCACTTACAACAGTAACTCACAAGTTAGTCTTGAAATTTCCTCTAAGATGTTTAAAACTATTTGCTATAAAACTGTTAAGGAAATGACTTGTGAGATTAAAGACCTCTACGGAAAATTAATATTCATTGATAGGCAAATTAGTCTGTCAAGGAATATCCTTTATTTCACTAGGCAAGTCATCAGTGGATATCTCAAAGGACTTGTTAGTGTCAGGGAATGTTTGGTTGTACTTAATGCTCAAGTGTTTCGTACATTAGGCATTCATAAATAAGCAAACAAAGTATCAATGGTTAAAAATGTTAGTATTCAAAAAGGTATCAGTGTATAAAAGTCGTCAAGGGATACCATTAAGGGTTAGCCCAAATATTGCATCAATGGATGACATCAGTGGATAAAGCCCTCAGGGGATACCATCTTGGGATATCCTGACTACTACATCAATGGATGACATCAGTTGATAAAGCCATCATGGGATACCATCTTGGGATATCCTGACTACTACGCTAGTGGATGACATCAATGGATGACATTAGTGGATAAAGCCGTAAAGGGATACCATCAGGTGATATATCAATGGATAAAGCCATCCGGGGATACCGTTGGGGGATATCTTGACTACTGCATCAGTGGATGACATTAGTGGATAAAGCCGTCAGGGAATACCATCAGGGGATAGCCTAAGTACTGCATCAGTGGATGTCATCAATGGATAGAATTAGGGCTTAACATTAGGGGATCAAGAAGCACTAATCTAATTCTATATCAAGGATTAACAGTAGTGGATAAAGAAGCACTGATCTAATTTTACATTAGATATTAGCATCATTGGATAATGATCAGTCTACATAAGGGCTTGTCATCAGGGGATCCAAAATCACAGATAAAGTCTACATCAGGGCTTGTCATCAAGGGATCCAAAAGCACTGATCAAGTCTGTGTCAGGGCTTATTAGCAGGGGATAGTTAAGACCTAATCCACTCGTCATCTGTGATTACAAGTTATATACTGATACTTGGTATAGAAGTAAGGGGTATATCTAAAAAGATATTCCTTGGGATATGGTGGTCCAATAACAACCTTTGTACCAGAACTTCATGGAGAACATGGACTAAAAAATAAGTAACTGCAGCCAATAGTAGTCTGACACTTGTCTCTCCGAAAGGACAACGTCACGACATACTGCAACTTCATTGAAAAAGAAGCATTACAAGCATATGGTTTCTATTTTTGTTTTCCTATATATGTAAAGATTGTAACACACTATAAAAAAATGATTAACATAGACATATCCATATCGTCTTCACACTCTAGAGAGAAGCTTTATAATTGTTCTTGAGAGAACTATAGAGAGATTGTAGCTAGAAGTGTGAACAAAGAGAAGCTTTATTTACTTACAGATTTGTAGTTGTTTGATCACTTTGTGATTATACAGAATCCCAAAAAAAACCCAAGTTATAATACAACTGTTTTAACTTGAATGCTTGTATTTTCATTTTAATTTCAATATAATTTTTCTGTGTTCATCCACATCAGGGGATAACATTGCAGCTATTCCAGTTTTCATCTATTGAGTGTAAGAGCAAAATGTTTGTAGTGTTTGTATCCAGCCCCCCCCCCCCCCCCCACCTTCCCCCCCTTCTATAAACACTTGAGCTTATTTAGTTTTAACACTTTTTTGTTTCCTAGATCTGATGATTTGAAACTTAAACGTGACTGTCCTTTACGTTGCCTAGATTTGAATATTTGACTTTTTGAATGCAACTCTCTTCACGGTTGTCTTAACTTGATCATTCGTGTATTAAACTTTGCAAGCAATCATTTTTTATGTCGCCTGAACTTGATATTTTGAGAAATGAACTTTGAAGGCAATTATCTTTCATGTTGTTTGAACTTGAATTTTGTTCTTTTCCATTCAGCTTTTGATCTTGAAGGTGACACATTGATAATATGTCATAGATTTGACATATGCAAATACATAATTAAATGATGCATGACATGTATTTCATACTTGACCTAATTGCCTAACATAAATGTAGAACTTGAGAGATTGAAGCGACCTCTAATTGGTCAATTTGATACAATTTTACCACAGAACTCATGGTTGAATCATAAGAAAACTTTGTCTTTGATTACTTGACCCAGGTACTCCTTGACTTTTCTTTTGACCTTTGAATTGGCTCATGTTCTTTGCTAGAGCTTAACAAACTTTACCTTTGACTTTTTTTTGCCATTGAATTGGCTCATCTTCTTTGTTAGAGCTTAATAGGCTTTATCTTTGACTTTTCTTTTTTACCTTTGAATTAATCTCTGTTGGGAGATTTTCTTTGTCTCTTTGTGTTCCACTTTTGTTAGATGAGATGATTGCCCTTTTCATAGCATCATATGTGTAAAAAGGCCCCAATAGTCATTTGATTTAGAGAATAACCAAGGGTCATGGCTTTCTTTGAACTTCGTGATTGCTTGACCTTATAAGTTTCATCTCTATAGGAAAATATTGCATTTGAATCAATGAATCATATTTCCATCGATATCTGGCCTTATCTTCTGGAATACTTAATCTTTGAACTTAGGAGCTTTGATCTTTGATCTTTGGAGAGGACATTGTTTGCCCAAATGTTCCATTTGAGGTTTCTCTTGAGAGATAACACTTCAACATTTCATGGCTTTGACCTTTGTCTTGAAGAGCGCCTTGCTACACAGGTGGTTAGCAAAGATTTTAAGTTTTGCTCCCAACCCAACCTTTCTTGTAGTGCACCTTTTCTTTCAATTACCATGTAACAAAATCATATTTGTCAAGATTGTTATTATTTGAAATATCAAAGAGGTTTCAACCTTGATAGATCAAAAAATATCTAGAATGGAAAAACTAGAATAGTAGTCATATTTCTAAAACATTCAATGCAATTATTCATGACTTTTGATACTTAAAGCTTAACATCAATTTGATTATCATTATAAAATGATCACTTATTGCCCTAATCTTTGTCAAAAGTTCATCTTATGGAGATTTTCAATTGAAAGTTTCCCTAAGTCAGGCTTTTAAAATATAATTTCATTCATTACATGAAAAATCAATGTCATCAACAAAAATTTTCAAATAAGCATGGATTTTCTCTAAAGGATATGATTAATCTTTGAAGAAAAATTCCCTTTTAGAATCACAAAATTGTTTTAAAAGACACTAGTCTTCCACCAAAACTTTGTTTAACAAACTTCTTTGGTGACCTTGAGTGTGTGACGATCTTTTGCTAAGGGCTTATCTCATATAGACATTTCTATTCGCTTTCTTTACAGCTCTTTCTTTCTTTCTTTTATCTCTTTTATCTTCATCTTTTCATTCATTTTCATTTCATCATTTTTTATTGACTAATCTTGAAGGTGTGCAATGTTTCACTTTCTCGGACTTCCGATGTTATCCATGTAGTGAGCTTTCGGCCAACAACTCCCAAATTCTAAGAAAGGCAGTGTTTTAAACCACAAAGATGTGCTGGCAAAAGCTTAAAATGTTCTTCAACAATCAATCAAATCATTAAGCTAACCCACAGATTGATGAAAAGTTCTCTTGATAACCCAATCAGTCAAATATTATCTTAAAACAATTTATTTACCTATATAACTCTTGATAATATCCTTTGAATAAACTTTTGACTTATGCGTTGGACATCATTAATCATCTAGCAATCCGATCAAGTTAAGGTCGAGCTTCTAAACATTAGAAGGCATGACGACTCAAAACAATGACAATGAAATACACGCAACATGATGAAGCACAAATGAAAAACTCCGAAATATGTAAAACAACTTAGCATGTTTCAAAGTGGTCTTGAATATTTTTAAAAAAGGTTTAGACCAAACAATGAAAGCTATCCTATGTATCTCATTTGTATGAAATTAGCCTAGTAACGTAGTTCTTCCATACTTTGATTGTATTTTGACAAATTTCTTTTAATTTTCATTTTCATTTTGTTTAATCTAAAATTTTCACCTTAATTATCAACTTTTTGTCTCTGATTTTCATGTTTTTACTTACATATTTTTCTCCACTCAACATCTCACCATTCCTTAACAAAATTTAAACAATTGCAAATTAAAAGAAAAGAGCACTTCCCTTTTGTTTTGACATTTAAAAATTTTTCTATTTTTTACTTTATTTCCTTGAAAAACTCCTTTTTAATAATTTTGAAAAGTCCATTCTCCTTTCTAATTTTTTTGTAAATTATTTTCTTTGAAAGTCATTCATCTCAATTTTGATAAACAATCAAAACTTTCATTTTCATATTTTCCTTCGAAAAATTATTTTTCCCTTCTCAACTTGAAATCCAATCATTCTCCTTTTTCTTCTTATTACTTGAAAATTATTCATTTAAAGGTTTCCTTTTCAAAATTAATTTTCTAACAATTTTCCTTTTTCCCAATTTTGAAAATCATCCTTTTGAAAATTTATTTTTCTCAATTTTCTTTTCTTTCTTTCATTTAATCATGATTTTTCATTTGACAATCATTCATTTGAAAATTCTCTTTTCCAACTTTGAGAATCATTCGTGTGCAAATTTCACTCTTTTGGTTCAAAAATATTTTCTCATTTTTCATTGAAGTTAAAAATAGTTTGACTTTGACTTTCATTTATTTGAAAATTTTAAGTTTCAACTTTTAAAATCAATTATTACACAATTCTCTCTTTCTTTTCCTTTTCTTTCTCAATCTATTTTTCATTCAATCTTTGAAAATCATTCATGTGAAAACCCTTTATCTTGATTTCGAAAACTTTTATTTTTCATAACAACTTTCTTTTCAATTTTAAAAGTCATGAAAGTTTCTTTCTCTCAATTTTGAAACTCACTTGTTTTTTGAAATTTTTTTTTCAAATTTTGAAAATTTCCGTCTAAAATCGTTTGTTCTTCAAAACCTTTTCTACTCATTCAATTTTTGAAAATCATTTCTTTTTCGACAACTCTTTTTTCAATTTGGAAATCATTCATTTCAAAACTTCTTTTTCCTACTTTGAAAATCCTTCATTTGAAACTCTTTCTTTCAATTTTGGAAAAAAATCCCTTTTATTTTTAATTTGAAAACCATATAATTTAAAATTTATCTTCTTTTTTTTAATCTAAAAAGTCCTTTTCCAAAAGCCATTCATTTGAAATTTCTTTTAGAAAAACTTATTTCCTTTTAATTTTGAAAATCATTTTCCCCTCATTTTTCCTTCTCAAAATTTCTTTCAAATTTTGAAAACATATATTTATCATTATCATTTTTCTTTTGGAAAATCATTTGTTTGAAAATCTTCTTTTATTTTGTAATTTTGACAATCATTTTTTCCCTTTTTTTTCCAAATTAGAGGAAGTACCTTCGAAATTGTCATTTTAAAATAGATTTTAAAACATGACTGACTATCCTTGAAATTTTTAAAATAAATGCTAAATGTATATGAATGAATAATGATGCACCATGATAAGAAGGTTAGTAAATAAAACAAATTGAAACATTTAAATAATTACAAAACGATACTTTATTACAATATTTACAAAATTTTGATAATCGACAAAAGTGAGAGAGTGATATCCCCAAATTGACATAGCTCGTAAGCTCATTATTCAGCATGGAGGTTCTCAGACAAAGCACCCAAAGTGGGGATGGATCTGAGTTGATACATTTCTCCTCTCTATCAGGGTTACGACCCTCTTAGAGAAGGCACTCAAGTATCCATAACATGGTTTATTATCTCAAAGTAAACAAGCATATATACATGTGAAATAAAAAATTAAAACCCAAAAAATCACTTTATTTCCTAACACGCGTGCAAACGGATCCAAACGATGCTATTTCTTTTCACCTTACTGAAGGAGTGGCCTCACAGGGGTATGGTAATCAATACGCCTTTTCTAAAGGGTGCGTGTAATATATTCAATCATACATTATTTATAATGAAAATATTTCAAACAATTGAACAAAATAAAATACAGAAACACAAAAGCACAAAACAAAGAAAAGGCAAACATATTTACAAACCAAAAGGGTGATTTTTGAAAGAATGTTATAAACTTAAGCTCTTGAATAGATCCTAGCGGAGTCACCAACCATCACACCCTCTCGAATTTTGAAAATAAAAAAAAGGAATTTTTAGAAGTTCAAAAAATATTTATTTTAGGCTTTCAAAAAGATCTCAAACTCTCTTCCTAAATCTATTTCAAAAATTCAGAGGCTTCCTTTAGAATGAGACGATTTATTTAAAATCATATTTTTAAGGAGTCACCACCTAAAAATAACTAATTGGGTGTGTTAGGTTACCCTATTTAATTTAGTTATTACAAAATGTTTATTGTTTTGGGAAGGAAGTTATTTAAAAAATGCAATTATTAAAAGTATGTAATAAAAAATAGTTTTTAAATTAAATGACTCCAATTTTAAATTTGATCTACGAAACCTTTAATCCAAGTTCGGAAGCTTGGTTGAATGAGGGGAAGGTGTGAGGCACCATTCATTCTCTTTTTGAAAACAACTGCATATTAATATTTTTTTTTAAATCATCCTTAAAAATAAAGTTTGCTTTTTCTGTAAAAAAATCAACTAAACTAAATTAAACTATAAGTGGTGTGCGTGTGTTAGTGTATGTATGTGAATGTGTGATCTTTCACTATTTTGTTAGGTTTACATGTTACAATAATATGAAAAGAAACCTCCATACTAAAATACATTGTTGGATCCTATATCATAATAAGGGTGTCATTAAATTTGAATGATATAATTATTCTAATTCTAACTTTTAGGCTTACAAATAATCTATAAAATATAAAACTAAAATTTGGAAAATTAAAAATTACATTCTTTGAGAATAAATACATGAAAATTACAAATACAAATTATAAATGAAACTAAATGAATTTACAAATGAATTTAAACTAAATCCTAATTACATGTAAAATTTTAAAAAATTGCAAGAGTTTCCTTTGTAAATAGGATTTTTGACCAAGCAAGAAAACACTTTAAAAGAGTTCTCCCATTATCACAATCACAATATAAAAGTATAAACATAATTTTTTATTCAATCCAAACATCAAATATGATAAAAATACTAATTTACTCTTTTAATCACAAATAAACAATTATAATTTATACATTTAGCAACTACAAATTAATTATTTTACAATGCCATAGCATGGTAAATATTTTCACGTCATCATTTATTCATCAATATAATATCCACAAGCTATGTCTAATTATTCACAATTTTCTAAGCAATGTAACTATTTTCCATATAAATTCTACATCCACCCAATAAAAAGCAATAATATGCACATACATAGTTACATGGTGTTAGAACAAAATAAGCTCAAGTGTTTGTAGGGGGGGGGGGGGGGGCGATACAATTGAATACAAACACTACAAACCTTTTGCTCTATAAAACTTTTTAAGCACGACTGGAAATAGCTACAAGATCAGAAAAACTATAATGAATTTAAAATAAACACACAAGCATTCAAGTTAAAATAGTTGTATTAAAACTTGATGTTTTTTTAGAAAACTTTTAATCACAAACGTGATTAAACAGCTACATTTCTCTAACGAGCTACAGCTTCTTTGTAATAAAATTACAGCTTCTTTTTCCACACTCACTAGCTTCTTATTTTCTTTGAATATCTCTCATTAGATCTATTACAAATCTTCCTTCTAGTGTTTGTTGTGTGGCTTCGTGTTTCTTCGTTTGGTTATCTGTGTAACAACTCTTCCTATATGTATAGCAGATTAGTTGGTGAAACCATGTGCTGGATATGCTTCAAGTTTCAACTTAGTTGCAGTTCTGTCACATCAACGTCTTTTAGGAGTGGTGTGTCAAACTGTTGTTTGCTTTTGTTGCTTCTTTTTAATCCCCTGATCTATGTGTAATTAATGCTCAAGGTTGTTACTGGTTAACCAAACTTCAAGGAATATCTTTCCAGTTATACCCCTTGCTTCCGTGCCAAGTATCAATGATTTCCTTGTCAGTCCTGATGACGTATGAATTATGTCATAACGATCCACTGATGCCAAGCCCTGATGTCAACTTGATCAGTGCTTCTAGATTCGCTGATGACAAGTTACTTAAGGTAACTTGATCAGTGCTTCTTTATCCACTGATGTCAAGTCCTGATGGAGACTTAATCAGTGCTTCATTTATCCATTTATGTTACGACTAGCTAGTTATCCACCGAAGGGTTCCACTGATGAGTGATCTTTTGTCATCGCCAAACTTGTCGAGCAATCTTAGTCATTGCCAAACTCGTCGAGTAAGTTAATTCATCACCAAACTCATCGTCAGTGGATAAACATGAGTATCTCCAAAGTCAGTGTTAACCATTGCCAAACTCTTCGTCAGTGGATAAAAATGACTATCGCCAAAGTCACTTTTTATCCATCAACAAACTCGTTGTCAGTAGATAGAAATGACTGTCGTCAAACTCTTATTTATGCCAAACTCATCGGGAGGTATGCTGTTGCCAAAGTCTGAACACAAGAGTGTTTTCCCTGATAGGTTCCCCTGATGCCTTCCCCTGACTAGGTCATCCCCTAATAAGTTCCCCTGATAGCTTCCCCTGATGTGGTCATTGCCTGATAGGTTTCCCTTGATGGCTTCCCCTAACGAAGTCATCCCCTGACAGGCTTCCCCTGATGGCTTCCCCTAACAAAGTCATCACCTAACGGGTTTCCCCTGATGACTTCCCTTGACAAAGTCATCGCCTGATGGTGTCATCACCTGATGGTGTCATCACCTTGATACAGTATTTTTAGTCTTCCCCTGATGGGTTTTTCTTACTGATGCCTCTTAAAAATACTTATCCTTTTGATCATCGATACTTTGTTGGCTTCTCTTGGAATGTATGTTGTGCAGAATATTTATCTTTTTAAGTAACAACAGTCATTCTTTGACACTGTCGAGTCCGTTCAAGTAAACACTGATGACTCGCCCAGTGCAGTGCAGTTCATCCCCTGATGACTAAGTCGATCATCAGTGGATGCAAAAACTCGTGCAAATATACTAAGGTTTATAGAATACCTTTAGTATTTACAATTGCACATTTATTCTCTAAAACATCATCATCATCATTTTTATCTAACAATCTCCCCCTATTTATGTTTATCAGTTTGATAACCATAAATCTAACTATTGTACTGATGATGGTGTCAAAACCCAAAATTACAAAATTAAAAACACTAAGGAATAAATGTAATTGTATAGTTACAAAGAATAATTATGTACAAGTATTTTACTTTCTGTACAAACATGTTTTTGTTCTTCTTGTTGTTCCTTCTCCACAGCCTTCTCCTTTTGAAGTTGCTTTCCATCTAATGTCCTAAGCCTTTTGGAGCAGGAACAGTAGTCACATCCTCTGAAGGTTGATTCAACAATGACCCCTGACAATGACTTTGTACATTTCTCCCATTTTGAAGAACAAAGAAGATCCGCCCCCCCTATGGGATTTCTCCCCCTTTTTGGCAACATCATCAGTGGAAGTTGAGAATTGGAATGTGACTTGAGGAACTTATTTTCTCTATATTCTTTATCTACAAGGATCTCATCCTTATCTCCCACAACCTCTCCTTTTTCAATGCCTTCTAAGACATCACTCTTTTCCTCTACTTTTTCATTGCCTTCTAAGGCAGTAAGCTCATTCTCTCCTTGTGCCAAGGTCCTCTCAATGGGTTGACCTTGCCTCTTTTTACTAAGTATTTTCTCAGCCTCACTCAAAGTTGTCCTTATTAGGCTCCTATGGGTTGTTTTATCAACAACTATAGACAAAGTAAGTAATATAGCTACTATCATTGTGTCCACGGAAGTGATTTGAGTAGAAGTGGGGTGGAAAAAAGATATTTATGTATAATAGGAGAAGTATGTGTGTTTATTGAAGTAGTATGTACAAATTAAGTTGTGTGTGCACTCATTGTGTAAGATATCTGCAAGTGGCTCTCAGAGACCCTAATGTTGGTTTCATCAAAGGCTATGGTCAATGTATGTGTGAGGACCCGAAAATCTCAATGAAATTTCGATTATGAGGTTTATTTTATTTTCTGCATGAAGGTTTACTTCCTTATTGGTTATAAATAATGAAATTATACTTCTTATAAAAAAAAATTCAATGGCAATGTGATGTCCAAAAGATTTTAAATGTATTTTAAAGCTCAAGTTTTTAAAAGGGTATTGCATTCAAGAATTGTCTTGTGAGAGGGTGTGTTCACGCGGGAAAAGGGCTCACCAAGTGTGAACAATATTTGCTACAGTAATCATTTTATTATAAAACCTACTGCGGGGAGACAGTAGCATTTAATGTGCATCACCTCCATCTGTCCCATAGAGTGGGCTATGATAAACGACCGATGGGTACTAGCAGCCGTTGCAACCCACCTTCTCTCACCAGTCACTTCTTTTCTTTTCATAGCCAACGGCTTAGATTAAATAAATCCGACGGCCCTTGTTGCTAAACAGGTGACATATATATATATATATATATATATATATATATATATATATATATATATATATATATATCACGTTGGTACCACCCTTGCCCTACTTTCATAAACTTCCATACGGTGTGCCACCAAATCCCAACTTATTCTCTAAACAACTGTCCTTTTTGGAAGAACAATTAGAGCTTTTAACTCTTCTTGCCATCAAAGAGGTAAGAGCGTTTCATTAAAGTCTTGCTCTATTTCTTATACTTTTGTTCGTATAACGTACCACATTTATTACCTTGTTCATTTATTTCCAAAAGTATGACTTAATGTATAATTTAACGCCCGGAGTTAATGTCATTATTTCAAAAGTTGTCTAAGATGGGTGTAATATTGTTGACAACCACCTGGTAGACAAACCTTTAACTACCAAACATTTTTTTTTTGTCAGTATTTGCAACCCCATGCTTGAGTATTCTTCAAACTGAGCTTGAACCCTAAACAGTGTCTAGGATGGCATGCAGACCATAGGAAATGTTACGTATCACTAAGAAAATGTTGAGTTTTGACCTAAGTGTGGTTATGGTTGAGAGCACCACCCATGGAGGAGTGAGGAAGACGACCCTGTATCTGAGATAGGCCTTAACCTAGTCTCTGACGGGTTTGAATTAGTCCCTGACCTTGTAAAATAGTCTCTGAGAGACTCTAAGTTAGTCTCTGAGAGACTCTAAGTTAGTCTCTGATGAGAAGTTAGTCCCTGATGATGTCATCATTAGTCCCCGATAGGCTAAAGTTTAGTCCCCGATGACGTCATTAGTCTCTGACGGGATATTTACTCTCGGATGACATCAGCTTTAGTCCCCGATAGGCTAAAGTTTAGTCCCTGATGAAGTCATTAGTCCCTGATGAAGTCATTAGTCCCTGATGAGAAGTTAGTCTCCGTTGACGTCACTCTTAGTCTCCGACTGAATTAAGATGACGTTATCAGTCCCTGATGAGTTGCTAGTCCTTGATGACAACATTTCTTAGTCTCCGATGGGCCAAGTTCAGTCCTTGATGACGTCATCCATAGTCTCTGTTGGAGGAGATTTCTTAGTCTCCGATAGAGGAAATTCCTAGTCTCTGGTGGACAGATATGTTAGTCTCTGACGACGTCAGCCTTAGTCTCCGACAGGCTAAGTTTAGTCTTTGATGACGTCATCCGTAGTCTCCGATGAGTTAAAGTGTAATAATTCCCTGATGCACAGTTTGTTTTTAAAACTACAAAATATTATTTTTCTTCAATTATTTTAAGATGTTTTAATTGATTTCTTAACCTCAACAGCTTTTATATCAGATTGAGACGTTAAAAGTTAAGGACATCACATGTGCATTTTCTCTCATACTTTAACCAAGATATTAAATTCATCTTGTGATATGTATATTCTTATAGAATTTTCCACTCACAAGTAAATTAAATTTGATTGAGTGCAAAGGACCGAGGCAAGTATATTCACAATCTTATGTTTAATTGCAAGTTGATGCAAACATATACATTAAATCTGATGTTATTTCAGTTAACGCATTATCATTTGATTTGATATGCGTGCAAGGCTTGAATTATGTTTCAATTGTTTTCTTTTTATGAATGAGCATGCTATGCTTAAAATTTCGCTAGGATGATATAAATGATGATGCATGGATATAAATGAGCTTTGAATTTCAGCTATGTTGAAATCTTATATCTGTGCAAATGAATGAGAATGATGTCTCTTAAATGGGTTATGCCACATGGTTGGCAAGAGGAAAGGAAAGGTGCTGATGTGTTCTTTACCTGACCTAGAGGAATGATAAGTGACTACGTAGTCCACTCAAGAGGGACCATGCAGTCCAGTTTGGCCAGCTGTGTACTGTATGGTTAGCAGATCCACGGGTTTAGCCCGCGATGGATATTTTGAGGAAGTTATGCTCGGTTGTATACCTATCTTTCTTTAAGGAGGGTCACATGTAGTGTATCATCAGTGAATCCTCAATGATCTTTGAAGGTTTCCGAGGCCTTGGCATTACTTCACCAAGCCTCATAAATAGACTTGAACTTCATTCGATGTTCCAGATACATTCTTTTAAATTAATTATATACTTCTTCGATGTGTATATACTTGGTGGGCGTAAATCGCTCACCTATGTCGAATTTTAATGTCTTGCAGGACAGAACGCTAAGGCTGAACCTTCTAATAAGGGGAAAGCAAAGATGATAAACTACTAAGTCATATATTCTTTTGATAAGACTGAGGAAGGAAGGAAAAAAAAAGATGTGAAGGGAGGAAGGAAGATGTTAGAAGTAGTGTTGATTTTGGTTTGTAATTAAAGATGATGTAATAGCTTCCGCTGTAATTGTATTATTCTTGGGTTGTAATAACTTTCTAATACTGCCCTTATCCAGTATTTATGTTATTAATGGATGTATGGTTATGTTTTCCTTCTTTTGACGAAGGCCTGATCCATTAAGGGATTTTTGGGGTCGTCACAGTATGTGTCTCACTCAACTGTGTCCCTAGTTGGAGACTTTATTCAATAATTGAATCCTTTGGGGAGGAAACAATTAGTGATGAGTGTATTTCCTTATTAAGGTCAGTATCCTTTTGGGAGGAAACTGCCTAGTTTGGATTAAGGTTAACACTCATGGCCGTCCTCTTCTTATTCTTTCTCTACAAGCCAATCACTCCTCTCACCTTGCTCCCCTTCAATAGACGAGGTTACTTTAGAGAGTTTTATATTAGTATCATTAGTCTTTTGGGAGACTGAGGGTTGGGTTATTGAGAGTGGTTGTTTAGAAATTGATAAAACTACTTGGATAGGCAAAGAAGTGGTTATTGTCTCTGCCATAGTAGTTGAAATAGAAGAAATAAGAGATTTAGACAAGTGATACCTGTTTTATATGAAGTGTTGATTCTGATGTACCACCTTTAATACACATCCTGTCAAGACAAAAAGAATATATATATATATATATATATATATATATGATAGTAATTTATTTATTTTTGTTATATACATATTTACATAAACATATAATCATGTATCAGTAACATTATCAGGAAATTATGAGACAAGTTAGAAATACCAGCACTTAAGAACTTGACAGATTGAACTCTCCAACAATTTTTCTGGTAAGACTTCAGCAAGTTGATCAAGCATCATCTTGTATAATTCACCATTCCCAGCTCTCCCATTAGATTGACAAAAGTGGCTTCATCAAGAGCTTTGGTGAAGATATCTGTCAGCTACCTGTTTATTGGTACAAAGTGTATTTCAATTGTGTCATTCATGACATGTTCCCTGATAAAGTGATACCTGATCTCTATATGTTTAGTTATGGAATGTTGCACAGGGTTTTCAACAATTGCAATGGCACTTTATTATCACACAAAATTGGAATTTTGTTCAAATTTAGGCCATAGTCCAATAACTGATTTTTCATTCATAGGATTTGTGCACAACAACTTTCAGCTGCAATGTATTCAGCTTCAGCAATAGATGTTGATATTGAGTGCTGCTTTTTGCTGAACAAAGATACAAGCCTTCCTCCTAGAAATTGACAACTTCTTGTTGTACTCTTTCTATCAATTTTGGATCCTCCAAAGTTAGCATCAGAATAACCTAGTAATTCAAATCCAGACTCCTTTGGATATCAAAATCCCAACTCTGTAGTGCCCTTGATGTACCTCAAGATTCTTTTCATTGTAATAAGATGAGACTCCCTTGGATCAGCTTGATACCTTGCATAAAGACATGTTGCAAACATGATGTCAGGCCTACTTGTTGTCAGATACAGCAAAGAACCAATCATTCCCCTATAAGTATTGAGATCAAATTTCTTTCCATTCTTATTAGGATCAATCTTGGTTGCTGTGGCCATAGGTGTCTTTGCTACTTTTGAGTCCTCCATGTCAAATTTCTTGAGAAGTTCTTTAGCATACTTTGCCTGATGAATGTAAATCCCATCAGTGACTTGTTTGATCTGCAGCCCCAAGAAATAAGACAATTCACCCATCAAACTTATTTCATACTTGTTTTGCATGAGCTTGGAGAACTTTTCACACAGTCTAGTGTTTGTGGATCCAAAGATGATATCATCAACATATATTTGAACTAGGATCAGATGACGTTGGTGTTGTCTAAAGAACAATGTTTTGTCAATGATACCCCTTGCAAGCTTGTTATCCACCAAAAACTTTGACAGTGTGTCATACCAAGCTTTAGGAGCTTGCTTCAGTCCATAAAGTGCTTTCTCTAGTTTGTAGACATGATTTGGGAATTTTGAACTTTCAAATCCTGGTGGTTATTGGACATACACCTCCTGTTCTAACTTCTCATTGAGAAAAGCACTTTTCACATCCATTTGATAAACTCTGAAGTTTGAATGTGCTACATAGGCTAAGAAGATTCTTATAGCCTCAAGTCTGGCCACTGGTGCAAAAGTCTCATCAAAGTTAATCCCTTCCTCTTGAAGATATCTCTTTGCCACCAGTCTTTCTTTGTTCCTTATAACAATGTCAGCTTCATCCATCTTGTTTCTAAATACCCACTTGGTACCTATTATAATTCTGTCTTTGGGTTAGGCACCAGCTTCCATACTTGATTTCTTTCAAATTGATTTAGCTCTTCCTGCATAGTCATGATCCATTCTGCATCTTGAGTGGCTTCTTCAAATTTCTTTGGCTCAATTTGTGAAAGAAAGCAAGCATATAGGCATTCATTAGATGTTGCTTTTCTGGTTTGCACTCTCTGGTTTGGATCACCAATGATTAAATCTGATATGTGACTCCTAGACCATTTGGGCTTAGAAATATATCTTGATGAGCTTGCATGATCATCATTTCCTCCCCCTAAGTCAGTGCTACCAGCTTCTAAGAAAACTCCCCCTGAATTACTACTTACATCAGGGTAAAATTCCCCAGATGGTGCATTCCCTAATGGATTATCCCTTGATGGAGTATTCCCTGACCTGTTGTCCAGGAGGTTAACTCCATCTGCTAAAAGGGCTTCTAGGTTGTGACAACCCCCAATTTCCCAGCCATAGACCAGCGTTGTTAGTTTAATAATAACTGTTTAGACTTAGGCCTTCCGGTGGAAAATTGGGTTGCCAAAGGGGGAATACAAAGAGCTTTCACACAAAAACCTCTTCCCTTTATAATAATAATTAAAACACAATGATTATTACAATTATTATTTCGAAAATTCTTAGCAGCGGAACAACATATTTTTTCTTGAAAACATGACAAGATTAAACCAATCGAAAATCATATTTATGAGCCCCAGGCAGCCAGATCTATTGACAATGACACGACCTTTCTTTTCCCTTGGAACTGTCTCTTTTCTCAGGTTTAGCTGAAAGAGAATCAAGCAAGTATGAGCAACAAAAGTTCAGCATGTAATGTAATATAGGACAACTACAATAAATCTGGATATGAAAACAGTTTAAAAATATCATTTTCAAAATAACATGAAAATATTAAGATCTCAACTGTTGGATTCAGATAAGGAGAATCCATCTCTTCAGATAGGAGAAATGTTGGCAATATCATGCCTCTGAAATGAAGAAATAAGGAATATCCACATAAGCTCTCGGATGTCTTTCAGTACTATAACTTACTTGAACATCTTTCTCATAACGTCTTTTCAGTACTATGACTTACTTGATTGTCAATTCTATTTAGCACAAAGGCCTACTGAGAATATCTCTTACCATATGATAATAGCGGGCCAATGCTATTTCAATGTGGTCTGCTATGTACGTACGTATGACATTTAATAGTAGACTTAATTACATCTACATTCTCATGGGCCCGGCAGAATAGAGTATCCTATTCTCACATCAGGGTTGATTCCCTTCTTATACTTATACTCAAGGGCCCGACAGAATAGAGTAACCTATTCTCAATTCTGGGTTGATTCCCTTCTAGAGATAGTGGATAGATCTCGACACCTCAATGAAATTTACCAAGGCAATTATATAACATCCTTGCAATCTCAATGAGGGTCGTGACACCTCAGGGGACTGTCCAAGGCGATCATACAACACCCTTGTAGTCACAGTGAAGGTCACAAGGTATTTATTAACCTTATAAGTTGAACTGAATAGCTCAAGATGTCATGTCTTGACATAAAACAAATGAATGCTTGTAAACAGGATATTAAAATCAAGCATTTCTCAAAATGGTATTAACGTTAATTGAACAAATAATTCTCTATCAGTACGCATATGAAACAATTATGTATACGTAAGAAGAAAGGCTTAAGCACTTGTTTGTCATAGCTTAACACAGATCGAATTAAGTGATCATGTGTTTAATTTGAAATAAACATCATACTTACGTTTATAATTAATTGTGTGAAATATTGAATAGATGATAAATATATCACTTAGAAATAATTTTATGTATAACTGAATAACTAAGTTATACATTGAAAGAATAATAACAAATACATTACTTGCCTTGACCGGGGTAACCACGTATGATAGGTCTAATTGTTCCTGCGAGATCTATTTTATGATTTATAAATGATTAAAAGAAATTAGAATTATACACTACCACTATGCTTTTATAATATTTAAGTCATGCTAAGTCTACATCAGGGAATGGATCATATTTGTTAGGGGATAAGGTTTATGCTATCAAGGTATAGCTTACAGCCATCAGGGGATAACTTTCAGTCGTTAGGGTATAGCTGTCAGGGAATGAATTACTCATCAGGGGATATTTACCATCAGGGGATACATTACCCGTCAGGGAATGCGTTGCTTATCAGGGAATGACTACCTATCAGTGGATATTACTCGTCAGAGGATGATTTGTTCATCGCCAAACTCGTTGGTATTTAAACTTGACTGTCAGGGGATGATTTGTTCATCGCCAAACTTGTTAGTAATCTATTCGATTACCGCCAAACTCACTTGGTTGTCACCTAACTTGTCGCCTAACTTATTTGGCCATCTCCAAACTCAGTTAGTCGTCAGGGGATGAGTCTCGGGCATCAGGGGATGACTCTCGGTGATCAAGGGGTGACTCTCAGTCATCAGGGGATGACTCTCGGTCATCAGGGGGTGACTCTCGGTCATCAGGGGGTGACTCTCGGTCATCAGGGGATGGGTTTCAGACGATATTTATCCTCCGATAGCTAAAATAACTCATCCGAGACTAATAGTTTGTTCATTGGAGACTAACATGTTTTGCCCATCGGGGACTAACAATATGAAGAATATTTTTAAGAGTATAGAGATTATCCATATGGTTTATCTCTAATATAATTCAAGGTTTCATGCAGGTTTCTATTTAAACTAAACGAAACGAATAACTTGATAAAAGCTCTTAATATTTACCTAGTAAGCTTCCGATACTGCAGAACAAGCAATAGGAATATTATCGTGGGTTTAAGGAGTTTATGTGTTTGAGAGAGTGTTGTGAAGAAAATGAGTAGCAGAGGTCTCCTTATATAGGCGCCTAGGAATTGAAAATATCTAAGATATTTCTCTCGTCGAACCTGAAATCTACTAAATTACTACAATAGGCCAACAATTACGGTTACATGTAAGTATGAGTCACTAAATAGGTGTCAAATGGTGGTATAGACTACTAATGACTCAGCTCTTGTAATGCTTTCTCATTGTAGAGAATTTTAACACCTGTAATGCTTACCCATTACAGAGTAATATCAAATAGCAACAATTCATATTACTACCACATAAGTTAGCTCCAGTGGTATCGCATATCAAAACTTAACAAAAAGAAAAGTAGTAATTTTATATATAAAATAATTCAGATAAGACTAAAATTTTTTTTTTAAGTATTAAAAAAAATAATTTCTTGTACACGCAATTAAATTTGACCAAAATTTATTTATTAACAGTCTTAATGTTATAATAGTAATTATCTAAATCTGGGGTATTACATAGGTTGTTTGGATTGACATCAGGGATGGTTAAATTTTCCATTTGTCTGCACTCATCAGCTTCATTCTCTTGACAATCAGAATCATCTTCATTTTCAAATCTGAGCTCTTCATGAAAACCAGGGTCTTCAAGTCCAGACATCTCTTGATCATCAAAAGCTACATTTATAGACTCCATCACCACTTGGAGTCTCTTGTTATAAACCCTGTAGGCCTTAGATGTTAGGAAGTAACCTAGGAAAATTGCTTCATCAGCCTTTGGATAAAATTTTCCTAAGTTTTCACCAAAGTTCCTTAATACAAAGCATTTACATCCAAACATGTAGGAACTTGATGTTTGGTTTCCTCCCTGTCATTAGCTCATACGGTGTCTTGTTGTGAGTCTTGTTAATCAAAGACCTATTTTCAGTAAAGCAAGCAGTGGAAATTGCCTCAGCCCAAAAATAGGTAGGAATCTTTGCCTCTACTAGCATTGTCCTAGTAGCTTCTATCAGGGTTGTGTTCTTCAGTTCTACTACACCATTATGTTGAGGAGTCCTTGGAGCATAAAATGTATGATTGATGCCTCTCTCCACACAAAATCCATCAGCAACTGCATTCTTAAATTCAGTTCCATTGTCTATCCTCAAAATTCTAACCACTGACCCTAACTCAGTTTCCACTTTCTTTATATGGTCAATGATTTGTTGAGGTACTTCAGATTTGGCATGTTGAAACTTGACCCAAGTATATCTGGTGTAGTCATCTACAAAGACCATTGCAAATCTTTTCTTTGATACTAACAGTATATTGACAAGACCAAAGAGATTCATATAAAGCAATTGAATTGGATCCTTGATCATTGTGGCTTTCTTGCTGACAAAGGATGATTTCCTTTACTTCCCTTGTTAGCATGTTGAACATAATCCTTCTTGAATGAATTTCACTTGGGGTAGTCCAGTTACCAACTCTCTCTTCACCAAATCATTGATAGTTTTGTAGTTCAGGTGAGAAAGCTTCTTATGCCACAGTCTGCTCTCATTAGGGGTTGCTTTGCTGTAGAAACATGACTCTTCATCCACTGACTTAAAATCAGCAATGTAGAGATCTCCTTTCCTAATCCCTGATAAGACCAACTTCCCATCACTTTCTTTTAAGAGTAAGCACTGATCCCCTTTGAAAGTAATGATGAAACCTTTATCACATAGTTGACTTATGCTCAATAGATTATGATTCAGCCCATCAACTAGTGCTACATCTTCAAATGAGACATCCCCATTTGCTACTTTGCCATAACCAAGAGTCGGTCCTTTGTTGTTATCACCAAAAGAAATCACTGGACCAACCTTTTCTTTGAACTCTGTGAGTAGGGCTTTGTTTCCTATCATGTGTCTTGAGCAGCCATTATCTAGAAACCAGATTTGACTACTTTTCACTTTTCCCTGGACACAAAGAACATTTAATTTGTTTTTGGTACCCAAGTGGCTTTGGGTCCTCTAGGTTTAGTCACAGTTAATGGTAATACAACTTTTTCATTATTTGTGACTTTTGGTTTTGACAATGTACACAGTTTCTCCTTTTTAGGAGCTTCAATATATACATTAGATTTATCAACAGTTTTCTTAATTTTACCATTAAGGGTGCATGCATGAGCAGTTGATAAATCATCAGCATATAATATTGTGCCAGTTAAAATCTATAGTTTTTCCTTGCATTGAAAATATAAATGATTATTGCTACCACAGTTCCAACACACTTTCCTAGGGGCTTCTTAAATAGGGGTGTAGTTACTAGCTTTGTTTACACCTAGTTTGCTATTCCTATTCTTTTTCTTATCCCCCTGTCAAGCCTTTATCCCTTGAAGGGCTACGAAGGCCTGATGCACTCTTATCCCCTGATGACTGTGTATCCACTAATATACAGTTTAGTTCCTTCTTGACTGGGGGTTTGAGTGCTTTGGCAAGAACATGCCTCTTGCCACTCCCACCACTTGTGGAAGCTACACACATCGGGAAAACATTCTCTTTTTCTAACTTTGTCACAGCCTTTACAAACTTGATAGGTTGTATAGGCCTTTTTCCAAAGCTAGCTGTATTTTTAAACTCAACAGAAGGTTGCTTCACATGAGTCTCCTCATAGCCTAAACCAAATTTGTAATCAGATTTCTAACTGCTTAATTGATCATCTAGTTTCTTGCTAGACTCATTCCATCTCTTAATGACCTCCCTTTCCTCTTTCAAAAGCTTAGAGGTCCATTATTCTCTATTTATGGCACAGTCAAGAAGATTCCTAGCCTTAAAGAGTTCTTTTTCAAGATTCTCAAGTCTAGTGAGTTCTGATTCTAACCGAGTATTTCTAATAGTCAAATGTTCATTAATCTTCTGTACTCTCTCAGTCTCAGCTAAAACACTTCTTAAGGTGTCATAAAGGTCTCTTATCTCACAAGTCATTTCGTTAACAGTTTTAACACAATCAATTTTAGACATGTTAGAAGAAATCTCGAGACTTACTTGTGAGCTGCTACTGTCAGTGGATGAGGCTATCAGGGCTAGGTTGACATATTCTTCATTGTCTTCTTCATTTGAGTCGGCCTAGTCCTTTTCCTCTGCAATATAAGATTTTCCTTTTTTGTTGCCATTAAAAAGGTCAAAGCATTTTTTCTTGTAGTCCACTTCAGCTTCTTTTACTCTGGATTCACCTTCCTTTGTGGCCTTGCGACACTCATTTGCAAAGTGGCCCATCTCACTACATTTGTAGCACTTTATTTTTGATTTGTCGATAAAGTTGCTCGTGCTACTAGGTCTCCTTGTTGAAAATCTTTTTGATCCAGATGGTTTTTGAAATTTCAGCTTGGAAAACCTCTTTGCAAGAAAGGCCATGGTTTCATTCAGTTCTTCTAACTCTTCAGGAGTGTACTCGATCTCCTTGGAGTCAGCTTCATTGTCCCCTTCATCTTCAGCATCTCCTAACTGCTGCTTCATCAAGACACTTGGTCTTGCTTCAACTTTATCCTTCTTGGCAGCCATCAGAGCTACAGATTTAAGCTTTCTAGTATCCTCAAACATTTCTGATCTTGGTTGAACCTCCAGTTCATGTCTTGAGAGTACCATAGAGCCTATCCAAGTCTAGGAGATTCATGTCCTTGGATTCTCTGATGTTTGTCGTCTTAGGATCCCATGATATGAGAAGTGCCTATTACTTTTAGATCCTTCTTCACCTTCTCTCTTTCCTTTAGAGTCATTTCTTCAGTAGTCTTTGAGACTAATCTTTCAAGGACATTGACTTCATTCACCACTTCTTGAGAAATGAGCTTCTTTGGTACGTCAGGGCCTTCTTCTAGAATCTATAGATATTCATCATCGATTGCTCTTAGATGAACTATCATTCGTTGTCTCTAGAAAAAGTACTTTCCCTTTTCCAACATGGGAACTTTACTATTTCTAGCTTTGTTGGCCATAGATCAAGATCTTTTAGCAAGTGTAAGCTGCTAGTAGGCTCTCTAATAACAATTTTTAGAACAAAATAAGCTCAAGTGTTTGTAAAAGGGGGGTGGAATACAAACACTACAAACTTTTTGCTCTATAAAAACTTTTTAAGCAGGACTGGAAATAGCTACAAGATCAGAAAAACTATAATGAATTTAAAATAAACACACAAGCATTCAAGTTAAAATAGTTGTATTAAAACTTGATGTTTTTTTAGAAAACTTTTAATCACAAACGTGATTAAACAGCTACAATTTCTCTAACGAGCTACAACTTCTCTGTAATAAAATTACAGCTTCTTTTTCCACACTCACTAGCTTCTTATTTTCTTTGAATATCTCTCTTTAGATCTATTACAAAGCTTCCTTCTAGTGTTTGTTGTGTGACTTTGTGTTTCTTCGCTTGGTTATCTGTGTAACAACTCTTCCTATATGTATAGCAGATTAGTTGGTGAAACCATGTGCTGGACATGCTTCAAGTTTCAACTTAGCCGCAGTTCTGTCACATCAACGTCCTTTAGGAGTGGTGTGTCAGACTGCTGTTTGCTTTTGTTGCTTCTTTTTCATCCCCTGATCTGTGTGTAATTAATGCTCAAGGTTGTTACTGGTTAACCAAACTTTAAGGAATATCTTTCCAGTTATACCCCTTGCTTCCGTGCCAAGTATCAATGATTTCCTTGTTAGTCCTGATGACGTATGAATTATGTCATAACGATCCACTGATGCCAAGCTCTGATGTCAACTTGATCAGTGCTTCTAGATCCGCTGATGACAAGTTACTTAAGGTAACTTGATCAGTGCTTCTTTATCCACTGATGTCAAACCCTGATGGAGACTTAATCAATGCTTCATTTATCCATTTATGTTATGACTAGCTTGTTATCCACCGAAGGGTTCCACTGATGAGTGATCTTTTGTCATCGTCAAACTCGTCGAGCAATCTTAGTCATTGCCAAACTCGTCGGGCAAGTTAATTCATCGCCAAAGTCAGTGTTAACCATCGCCAAACTCTTCGATAAAAATGACTATTGCCAAAGTCACTTTTTATCCATCACCAAACTCATCGTCAGTGGATAGAAATGACTGTCGCCAAACTCTTATTTACGCCAAACTCATCGGGAGGTATGTTGTCACCAAAGTCTGAACACAAGAGTGTTTCCCCTGATAGGTTCCCCTAATGGGTTCCCCTGACGAGGTCATCCCATGTTGTCTTCCCCTGACGACTTCCCATGACTAAGTCATTCTCTAATGAGTTCCCTTGACAGCTTCCCCTGACGTGGTCATCGCCTGACAGGTTTCCCCTGATGGCTTCCCCTGACGAAGTCATCCCCTGACAGGCTTCCCCTGATGGCTTCCTCTGACGAAGTTATCCCCTGACAGGCTTCCCTTGATGGCTTCCCCTGACGAAGTCATCACCTGACGGGTTTCCCCTGATGACTTCCTTTGACAAAGTCATCACCTAATGGTGTAATCGCCTTGATACAGTATTTTGATGCTTCCCCTGATGGGTTCTTCTTACTGATGCCTTTTAAAAATACTTATCCTTTTGATCATCGATACTTTGTTGGCTTCTCTTGGAATGTCCGTTGTGCAAAATATTTATCTTTTTAAGTAACAACAGTCATTCCTTGACATTGTCGAGTCCGTTCAAGTAAACACTGATGACTTGCCCAGTGCAGTGCAGTTCATCCCCTGATGACTAGGTCGATCATCAGTGAATGCAAAAACTCGTGCAAATATACTAAGGTTTATAGAATGCCTTTAGTATTTATAATTGCACATTTATTCTCTAAAACATCATCATCATCATTTTCATCTAACACATGGCAACACTATAATTATTAAAGCATGTATAATCACCCAAATATTCACAATTATCTCATCTAAAACAAGCAAAGTTTGGCTACTAATTAATTTACATCTATGCACAATTAGTTTTTAAACATGTTTACATTAACAAAATTAAATATCTACACCAACATGCCTAATTTAAAAAATTTCAGAATAATTAAAAATACTTTAAAAATATTTAAAATACTTATATATATATATATATATATATATATATATATATATTTATATATATATATATATATATATTGTGTGATTTTAGTGCAAAAACACTCATTTAAACTATTTTAATGGTCAAAATTGACAAAAAAAAATCAAAATCCAAAAATATTTACAAATATTTTGTACCCATATTATAATTCTTACAAAATATATAAAGTAGCATTTTGAGTATTTTTGTATAAATAATATAGAGAGAAAAAAATTAAAATAAATAGAATAAAATTCAAAAACTAGAAAATAAATCAAGTATAAGTTTAATGATGTGAAATATACTTCATATATTAATTTCAGTGTTAATTTTGGAGTTTAATCTATTAATTAGCTTAAATTCACTTTGATTAACACTAAATGGAGACACACATACACAAATAATTAGAATGAATAGAATAAAAAGCCAAAAAATAGAAAATAAATCAAATATAAGTTTAATGATGTGAAATACACAACATATATTAATTTGATTGTTAATTTTGGAGTTTAAGTTATTAATTAGCTCAGACACACTTTGATTAACACTAAATGAAGAGAGAGAGAGAGAGAGAGTAGAAGATTAAACACACACAAATATTTTTTAAAATGAGCTTTTATTTCTTGTTAATTGATGGAACTACAACTTTAATATTCAAATATTCAATAAAATTACAATATATATATATATATATATATATATATATATATACATATAAATATACATATACATATACATATACACATATAAGTATCCCTATAATATATTTTTCTTGTTTTTTCTCTTCCTAAACTCCTCTCCCTTCTTTACAAATGAGCTATTAATGGTATTTATAGATTAAAGGAGGAGAATAAATCATTCTTGACTCTTGAATCTTGTTTTGGATGAGTGGATAAGATTGAGCACAAATCTTGATTGTAGTCATGAATTGACCTTTGATTTTCTTTAGATCCAATGGTTCTCTTTTGCTCATTTTTACTCTTCCTTTAGGTTTTTCACATCTTCATACTCTTTTTGAGCCTACAATAAAAAAGAAAGTAATATTATAGCAAAACGAATCTATTTTATTTTATTATTATTTATTCTCTTTTCTTTTTTCTTATTCTTTTTTCGTCTTTCTCCTTTTTTTGAACTCAAATATACTCCCTCCATTATTAAATCAAAAAAAAATTAAAATTGATATGTCTACATACTTCTTTTTTTTAATTTTTTTTTGTGTCATAGAATGAGCCAAAGAAATGATGATACTCGGTCACAAGTTGCCAAAAAGACCTAAATGAGGCAAACACAATAGTCAATAGCAGGAAGCATTAAAGTTGTGATAAAGCGTCCTCCAATTAAAATGGCATATAGAGGCAAAGCCAAGATGCATGGGTCTCCAATGTTAAAGTTGAAAAAAGAAAATGAAGGTGGTATTTTTCAAAGTGGAGTGCATATTAATAAATCTTAGGCCAAATCAAGTACAAAAAAGTTGCCACTTTGAAAAAAGAAACTATTCAAACCAAAGAAAGAAGAAGGCAGCAATGGAGGGAAGAAGTGAAACAAAGTTGCCAAAAAGACCTAACTGAGGCAAACACAATAGTCAATAGCAAGAAGCACTCAAGCTGTGATAAAGAGTCTTCCAATTAAAATGGCATATAGAGCCAAAGCCAAGATGCATGGGTCTCCATTGTTAAAGTTGAAAAAAGAATGGTATTTTTCAAGGTGGAGTGCATATTAATGAAATCTTAGGCCAAACCAAGTACAAAAAAGTTGCCACTTTGAAAAAAGAAACTATTCAAACCAAAGAAGAAGAAGGTAGCAGTGGAGGGAAGAAGTGAAACAAAGTTGCCAAAAAGACCTAAATGAGGTAAACACAATAGTCAATAGCAAGAAGCACTCAAGCTGTGATAAAGAGTCCCCCAATTAAAATGGCATATAGAGCCAAAGCCAAGATGCATGGGTCTCCATTGTTAAAGTTGAAAAAAGAAAATGAAGGTGGTATTTTTCAAGGTGGAGTGCATATTAATGAATCTTAGGCCAAACCAAGTACAAAAAAATTGCCACTTTGAAAAAAGAAACTATTCAAACCAAAGAAAGAAGAAGGTAGCAGTGGAGGGAAGAAGTGAAACAGTGGTGGGGAAATTATCTAGTTTTCTAATGTAAAGTTACTATTTGTGACTATTTAAACCAAACAATAGCCTTTGTGAGAACTTGTGGCAGTGTTGCCTTTTTTGTTATTGTGTATTACTAGATGCTTAATACTTGTACAATTTGGATGCTTGTGGGAACTTCTAATGCTTGTTAATGCAAGTACTTTTGTTTAATTTATTTTGCAAGTATCTTTTTATTTATTTTTTATGCAATGGTTAGTTGAATGAATTTAATGATTTTAGCTGGTGAAATGAATTTATGATAGTTGGTGAAATGAAATACTTTTGATGGTACATTTCTTTTTAGCTAGTGGGATGAATTTATTATGCAATTTCTTTTTAGTCATTATTAGATGCAAAGAAAATGCATATAGAACAAATTGGACGTAAAATAGAAAAATAACTTTATTTGACTACATACTATATAGGACTGTTTAATTCAATTCTACTACATTCATTTCCCTCTAAAATAAATTTTTGAATACAATAACAATCCCTCTAAACAACATTCATTTCCCTTTACCAAATTGCCATTGAACCTAACTAGCACAACAAACAAAACTACAACTACAACAACCCACTGCCAATTTCTCTTTGACCTAATTTTCTGCAATTCCATTCTCAGTGCCTCATTCTCCTCCCTTTGTCTTGATATTTCTACATCTTTTTCTTGTAGTCTTACAATAATTCCAGGTATCATCACTCTTGCCCATTCACACAATCTTGGGTCAACCCATTTAAAATACCCGCAACCCAACCTTATACCATCTTCTTTATACAAAACAAATTTCAAAAAAAATTAAAAGAGAGAATGAAGAACAATGGTTAGAACATAGAAGTTTTTTTCCCCACATTCACATACCTTCCAATCGTGACACTCAATAAATATATGCTCTATATTAACTTGTATACAAGCACATCTCATTACAGCTAACTCCCACAATCACACATTTCTTCACTACATCGATTCATGATGAGAGAATGGATGCATGAGCTCTAGGATAAGATGAGAAGAGAGATCTATGAGAAGAGGAGAAGAAGAGATATTAAAGTCAAGAATATGATACTAAACCTAACTAGGTCAAAATTGGTTGGTAAATAACATGGTATACAAATTATTCCAAATATAACCTTCACTTTTTACATTGTTTTTATTGCCAACAAGATCTTGGTCGGAAAAAAGGTCAGAGAGTGCATATTGTTAATCCAGGTTAAAATGTGTGATGCTTTTAATTGGTTCTGAAATATGGGATACAAATTGTTAGGTATAAATGATGTTGATGGTGATCTAGATGTTAGTTAATAACTATGCATTTGTAAATACTCAAGGTACTTTATAACCCTTAGTATATTTGCATAAATAAAGCAATCACTGATGGACAACCTAGTCTGTAAGGGGATGACCTTAACTGCACGAAGCAATTCATCAGTGGATAACTAAAAAGGACTTGATAGTGTTAAGGATGTATGTTGTACTTAACGATTCAAGTATTCTGCACATCGGCCGTTCCAGTAAAAGCCAACAAAGTATCAATTATCAAAAATGTTAGTGTACAAAAAGGCATTAGGAAACAACTTGACCGTAAGGGGAACACATCAGAGGAGAGCATGACTATCAGGGGAACTCATGAGGGAATAACCTGGTTTTCAGTGGAAACCGTCAAGGAAAAGCTTGACCACCAAGGGAAGTCATCAGGGAATACATTGAACGTTAGGGGATTCCATCAAGGAATAGTCTGACTTTCAGAGGAAATCGTCAGGGGATAGCCTATACACTACATCAGTGGATGTCAGTGGACAACATTGGGTATTTACATCAGGGGATCAAGATACACTGATCAAGTCTACATCAGGGCTTGTCATTAATGGTTAGTGAAGCACTGATTAAGCCTACGTTAGAGTTTGTTATTAGGGGATCCAGAAGCACTGATCAAGTCAACATCAAGGCTTGTCATCAAGGGATAGTAAAGATCTAAACCACATGTCATCATGGATTAAAAGACATTCACTGATACTTGTAAAGAAACAAGGGGTATAACTAGGAAGATACTCCTTAAAATATGGTGGTCCAATAGTAACATTTGTAACTGAAACGCATGGAGTACAGGAATAGAAACAGAAGCAACAATAGCTTATAACGGTGTAACACGTATACCTTTGAAAGAACAATGTTATGACATACTACAGCTACGTTGAAAAAGAAGCATGTCTTGCACATGGGTTCTAAATCTGTTCTCCTATATATGTAAAAGTAGCTATACGAAACCAAACAACCAACACACCAGAAAAGAAGCTCTGTAATAGTTTTTGAGAGAAATATTCAAAGAGAAAGAAGTAGTTAATGTGTGAGAAAAGAAGTTATAAACCTTTACAGATTTGTAGTTGTTTAATCACTTTGTGATTATAACAAATTTCCAGAAAAATACAAGTTATAATACAACTATTTTAACTTGAATTTTTGTTTATGCATATTAAATATCTTTATTGTTTTTTCTGAGTATTGTACTTTTTCCAGTTTGTACTTGTTAAGCTTTTAAAGAACAAAACAATTTGTGGTGTTTGTATTCAACCCCTCATTTTTACAAACACTTTAGCTTATTTTGTTCTAACAATTGGTATCAGAGCCAACTAGCAGGCTACACTTGCTAGAAGATCTTTATCTATGGAAAGCAAAATTGGAAATAGCAAGGTTCCCATGTTGGAACAAGGAAAATATTTCTTCTGGAGGCAATGCATGATTGTTCATCTCAGATCCATTGATGATAAATATTTACAAGTTTTGGAAGAAGGCCCTCATATACCTAAAAAGCTCATTCCTTAAGAAGTAGTAAATTGAGTCACTGTCCCTAGACGACTAGTCTCAAAGACTACTGATAATATGACTCCTAAGAAAAGAGAAAAGGTGAAGAAAGATCTCAAGGTCACAAGTATTCTCTATAACGGCTTAGTCGTTGATATGCTTAACAACATTATGAATCTTATGTTAGGATAAAATAGGCTCAAGTGTTTGTAGAAGGGGGAGTTGAATACAAACACTCGAAACTTTTCGTTCTTTAAAACTTGTTAAGCACTGATGGAAATAACGGCAATATCAGAAAAACTATAATGACTTTTAAAAGGAACACACAAGCATTCAAGTTAAAATAATTGAATTAAAACTTGATGTTTTTCTGGAAATCTGTTTAACTACAAATGTGATTAAACAACTACAACTTCTGTAATGAATTACAGCTACAATCTCACACTCACTAGCTTCACTTTTTCTTTGAATATTTCTCTCAAGATATATTACAAAGCTTCTCTCTAGTGTTTGTGTGCTTCAATATGTTGGTTGATCCGTTATTTTATTGATATTGTGTAATGAGAACTCTTTTGCATATATAAAAGATCAGTAGTTGAACCCACGTGCTTGGACGTGCTACACTTTTCAACTTAGCCGCATATATGTCACCTCGATGTCCTTTAGGAATGATGTGTCAAACTGCTGTTGCTTTTGTTGTTTCTTTTTCTTCCCCTGATTTGCGTGCATTTAATGATCCTGAGTTGTCATTAGACCACCAAACTTCAAGAGATATATTTCCAGTTTATATATCTTCCTTCTGTAACAACCTTCATTGATTTGCGTATAAGACCTGATGATGAGTGTATTCAGTCATAACTATCCACTAACGACAAGCCCTGATGGGAACTTGATCAGTGCTTCTGGATCCCCTGATAACAAGTCATGTCTGAGACTAGATCAGTGCTTCAAACTTCACTTGAGTTATCCAAATGCTTCTTGATCCCCTGACGTTAGGACTCAAAGCATACACTGATGGCTTCCACTAATGCAGTGCTGAGCATTCCCCCTGACAGGTTTCCCTGATGGGTTAGCTTTACACTGTCATACCCTAATGATTTCCCCTGACAGGTTGGCATGTCACTGTTATGCCCTGACGCGTTCCCCTTGATGAGTTTGGCTTGCCACTGCCATACCCTGACGCATGCCTCTGACGGGTTGGCCTGCCTATGTCATCCCCTGATGGGTTCCCTTGATGGTCTTAATTACTAAAGCTTTGTTGATTTCATTTGGAATGTCTGATGTGCGAAATACTAAAGTGTTTTTGAGTAAAAATAGGCATTCCTCTTCACTATCAAGTCCTTTAGGAATTTCAACTATTGACTTGTCCAGTGTGAAAAACTTCATTCACTGATGACTAAGATGATCATCAGTGGATGCAAAATATGTGCATATACATAGGTTTATAAAACACCCTGAACATGTATAGATGCACAAACAAAACTCTAATCATCATCATCATTTATACTTAAACATCTCCCCCTATTTATGATTATCAATTTGATAACCATAAATCTACTTGACGCACTGATGATGATGTCAAAACCAAAACTATACTCTATCAGGAATTTTACAAAATTGTATTGGTCTATTATATTGTATTTGTATGAACAAAAATAATTGTACAAGTTTTTCCTATAACTATTACAAAAGTATACATATTAGACATCAGGATCCCCTTCTCTTTTAAGCTGAAACAAAGGGCAATGGATGATTTGATTCAATAGGCTGTGAATCACTTCCAAGGCCTTATCTCCTTTGATCTAGGTTTTGATCTGGAATCCTGAGCCTGTTGTCTTCTCCTCCTGCTAAAAGCTGTTCCAGCTCCTTCTAAAGAAGTCTTTTGAAGTTTACAATGTTGACATTGCTACTTGATTCCAAAGCTTCAAAGACTGATTTGATTTGTGACACATTAGCTGCAACAAGTTGTGACCAGTGAAAGGTGATGATCTCCCCTTTTGCATTTTTGAATTCTACACCCATGGGGTTTGTGATCATTTTAGGATATTCTTTGAATCCTTTTACTGGTGGCACATCCGTTACTGCTACTGTATTCCCATCATCAGCTTTGGTTTCTTCAATCTCCTTCAACACTCTTTATAATAGCAGGATTCTGAACTGGATGACATGTTCATTCTTATGATAAGTAATTTGGTTCAGAACATGCATCGCTTCCTCCAGGTCAAGCCCATCAACGTCTCTTATCCTTATACTTTTCTCTTGCCCATCAGTGGATCTATAAAATAGCTTTAATGGTCTCTCTAAAGCTGTGGGCAAGCTTCTTTCATCGTTGATGGCTTTCCTCAGCCTCTCAATTATCCCCCATAAGTCTCTGTTTAGCCCTGATGTTTTTGAAATTAGATTCAGGATCAATCCCAACTACTCAGCTTCCATTCTCCTAAACCAGTCCATAGTGACTGTGAACTACGACCCACTTTTTAGTTAAACAGTGATTAACTTTTCCCTTTTGTTATTAACCCTGACATTTATGCTTTTTATTGAGAACACAAATTTCATATTCTTGCGCCTTTCGTCTCTTAGGGATTTAGCTAGTGTGGGTGGTCCATATGTTATAGTTATAGGAGAAGGTGCTTAATCATTGGCTTCAGATGACTTGGGCTTGGTGGCATCAGGGGATTTAGGTTTTTCTTTGTCTTGATCCCCTGATGCACCCTTGGGAGGTTGAGATTTCTTTGGCTGAGGTTTCCTGGAGGATCTTGGTCTGACACTCTTCTTCTTCCTTTCTTCTCTTCCTTCTCCTTTGCCATTTCCCTTTCTTCTCTTCCTTCTCCTTTGCCATTTCCCTTTCTTCCTCCTCTTGAAGTTGTTGTGCATATAGTGCATCAGCTTCCACAAGCTTCTTGTCTTGAGGGAAGACAAGCTCCACTTTCCCATCAATTACTGCTTCAACGGGTGTTAGAAAATGGGTTGTCTTCATGGCATCTCCAAGTAGCTTAGGCCCTGATTGAGTATTTGATTTCTTCTTTGGTTCCTCAATCAGGATGCCTTTGCCCTTATCCTTGGGTTTTGGAGCAAGAGCAGTCGCATCCCCTGATGGTTGAGCATTTGAAGGCTTCTCTACAACATCCCCTGACGATGGCCCTGAAGATTTCTCCCCCTTTTTGACAGCATCATCAGTGGAAGTTGAGAGTTAGGATGTGACTTGAAGAACCTTTTGAAAAGTTTCAGCCATTCAGTTGCAAAGTTTCCATGTTGTTTATTTTGGTGGAGAAGGTTGAGAGTTGTTTGTCAACATTGTCAGCAAATTTCTTCATCCGGAGCAAGGTTTGGCTAGTCACAAGGGAGTCCACAACTTGCTCAACACTATTTATTTTTTTTGTAAAGTGTGTATAGAGCTTCTTATTTTCTACATCCACATATTGCCCAATCATAATTTGTGATTTGAGCACCTTTGACAAAGTCAGGTCTGTGGTTCTTGAAAGCTCCTGTTTAAGTAACTGTACAGTATCAGTCATTTGATTTTGTTGAAAGTATAAATCAACTCCAATGAACTGGGAAAAATCATCTGCTAGAGTGTCATCTTCATCACTTTCAGAGGAACTGGTATTATGTTCGATATTTACAAGTTCAGTATCAAGATTTTCTCTCTTTTCTTTATTTATAAGGATCTCATCCTTATCTCCCTCAATCTCTCCTTTTTCTTTGCTTTCTAAGGCATCTCTCGAAGACTCTCCTTTTTCTTTGCCTTCTAAGGCAGTACTCTCATTCTCTCCTTTTGCCAAAGTCCTCTCAGGGGATTGACTTTGCCTCTTTTCACTATGTATTCTCACATTCTCACTCAAAATTGTCCTAGAAGGACTCCTATGGGCTGTGAGATCAACTACTGTGGCCAGTTCAAGTAAATTATGTACAGTTACTGGTTCCACAGAAGTGATAGGTGAGGGAGTGGATGACATTTGTGTATGTACAATTGGAGAAATGTATGTTTCTATAGAAGATGTATATACAGGTGGGGGAACATAAAGACTTATTGCAGTAGTATATATAGATGAATTTATGTCCCTTGTCTGATCATCAGTGATTGTATCAAGTAAAAATGAGTCAACCATTTGAGTGTATTGACTATCAATCACTATGTCAGTGAGTGTTGGCTCCTTCATGAATTGAGAAATTGGAGAATCTGATCTTATGACACTCAATGTTTGTGTCATAATATCTGAAGAAATTTGAGGGTTAGTAAGAGAAGGAAGAGGTGTGGAAGGGAGTGTTGGCTGGATCACTGAATGGGGAGGTAATCCTTCAAAGAAAGTTGTGTGTGCACTCACTGTGTCAATTATCTGCAAGTGGCTCTTAAGGACCCTAATGTTAGTTTCATCAGGGGCTACAGTCAGTGTATGTGCCTCACTCAACTGTGTCCCTAGTTGGGGACTATTTTCAATAACTAATTCCTTTTGAGAGGAACTAGTTAGAAATGTGTTTAATTTCTTATCAAAAGCAGTATCCTTTTGAAAGGATACTGCCTGGTCTGGTTGTTGGGTAACTCTCGTGGCCACCTTCTTCTTCAATCTCCTATAGGCAATCACTCTCTCTCCTTGTTTCCCCTCACTTGTTGCAGTTACTTCAGAGGGTTTTCTTTTGGTACCCTTGGTCTTTTGAGAGACTAAGGGTTGGGCTAATGAGAGAGGTTGTGTTGAAACTGGTTGTACTACTGGGGTAGGCAGAGAAGTGGTTGTGATCTCTGCCATAGTAGTTGAAGGAGAAGAAGTAGAAGGTTGAGAAGTAGAAGGGAGAGTTCGAGATACCTGATCCATATGCGACGGGAGTGCAAATGGCTCTGCGGTATACGATTTCTTTATTATTTCTATGAACAACTTCTTTGTTTGTTTGTAAGTCTATACAAAAATATCATTCTCAAAAAAAAGATTAGTTATTTGATCTTTAATGATCATTGACAAAAATCTAGCATAGTAAATCTCTGATTTTCTAGAGTTAAAACTACCTAGTTTATTTACAAGATCATCAAAAATTAGTTTTCCTATATTTCTATGTACATTTTTAATCATTGCATAAGCTATCTTTAAAGTTAATGAGGTTATAACCTCAAAGTTAGAAGACTTACCTGAGAATACCTTTGTGATGGTGTCAAAGAGATAAGAAATCTCTTGTTTCACACTGACCCTCTTGAGGTCCTTAAACCTTAACACTGTGTTGGAAGCAGCATTGTAGCCCAATTCCCTCAAGAAGTTGAGCAGATCAGCATCATTGGGCACTTCCACAAAGTCTTGTGCAGGCAGCTCCAGTGCTGTGTTGATTCTAGAAGGGGTTATTTTTCCCTTCTCAGAAGAGATCTTGAATGAGATCCCTTTCACGGCCTCTAGTCTTGTAGACAAGTTCATGAACTTAGCACTTGACCAGAGTTGTGAAAGTGCTTCCCCAGACATTTCTTCATCGGTAAAGATTGCTTGACTATACTCAGAGTTGAGTAAATAGTTCATCATAGGCTTGAAGCAATCATTTACCTCATTAATGTCAGAGAAACCCACATAGTTTGTGGGTGGAACCATCAGACTTCTTGGCAGTTGTTGAACATTGCTGGGTGCCATTGATGTTGTTTGAGATATGAAGTTCTAGCGTTTCTGTGAATATGAGAGAAAGAGAGAAAAAGAAAGCTCGAGCGAATATCAGAGTCAGATTAAATGTTTTGAGGTATTTCAGAAAGAAAGAGAGAGAGAGTATAAATACCCGCCTTTTGACGTTTGAAAACCACTCCTGAAAACACGCTATCAGGGTGTCGTATCAATTTTGTGGTGACATGTCATCAGGGACAAAAGAATTCCCTGATGAATTATTATCACAGATTCAACACAATCCCCTGACGTAGTTAAAAGCCATTTACCTGACCCTGATGTTCATTGTATATCCCTGATGCACAGATTGGATAACCTGACCCTGATGCTTTGAGTCGAATACCCTGACCCTGATGCGCAAGTCAGATACCTTGACCCTGATGCTTGAGTCGAATACCCTGGCCCTGATGCACAAGTCGGATACCCTGACCCTGATGCTTCTCGGCAGAGATCCTGATACTGATGCATCAGACAAAAACAAACAAACACAAGCAAAACAACCGAAAATATATGTACATATCTACATTTTTTAACATACATAGTCACGTATCAACTAATTTCATCAGGAATTCATGGGATGAGTTAGGAGTACCAGAACTTAGGCATTTGATAGTTTTTTTTTTCGCTCCAACAACCTTTCTGACAAGTTTTTAGCAAGAGAATTGAATTTCATTTTGCATAATTCACCATACCCAGCTCTTCCACAAGATTTGAAAAAGTGGCTTCATCAAGAGCCTTGGTGAATATGTCTGCCAGCTGCTTGTTTGTTGGTACAAATTGTAGTTCAATGGTTCCATTCATAACATGTTCCCTGTTAGGTTTTATGAACATTTGATGATGATTGTCTTTAGAATACTTA
>CM025788.1:25011070-25059018 GCA_014636745.2 Centella asiatica
GTCTCCGACAGGCTAAGGATAGTCTCTGGTGACGTCAGCCTTAGTCTCCGACAGGCTAAGGATAGTCTCTGGTGACGTCAGCCTTAGTCTCCGACAGGCTAAGTCTAGTCCCCGATGACGTCATCCGTAGTCTCTATTGGGTAATGTATTCCCTGACAGGTAAAATATGCCCTGATAACCATTTTCTAATCTAAATGGTCATCTTTTAAGTATGGATTTCTCATGTTATACCAACAATGATGTTTTACAGAACACTTTTGCAACCAGTATAGTGATTTTAGCTAAGGACCAAGGCAAGTATATACTCATTCCATTTTCTTCCTTACTGATTACGTAGAATCATTATTTTGATTTACGTAAATGAATGATATTAAAGCTTATGCATGATGATGATCTCTTTTATGATTAAGTAACGTACGATCATTGATCTGATGTACGTGAAAAGATGTTAATGATTGAGCTATATGGTTTTGGGTGATTGCTAGCTATTTAAAGTCGCTAGCATACCAAAAGATGATGATGATTAGGTAAGGGTGTTGCAGTTGTGAACTTGTATGCACACCTGAGCAACTTCCATATGGGTATATAGAAAAATCATCGGTAGTTGACTTTTATCTGTTGAGCACGCTAATGTGTTTGGCAGTCGCTGCTTTTAATTGTTGATCGTGCCAATTTAAAATGAGAAAATGTTTCAAGAAGATATATTCCATATGGGAAGTTAAAGGGCTGTTGAATGCTTTCACCTGGTATTCTGGCCAATGATGATAGGGAATGATAGACCGAGGCAAGGCGTCGGTAATCAGACCTTTCGCAGACCAAATGCTTTCTGCAAGTGACTACGTATGTCAAATGATGGATTAAACGACCAGGCTGACCAGCTGGGATGAAATTTGATTGTTAAAGGAAGTCAAATAATGATCAGTCTGGTCAGGTGATGCATTATCTGATGAAGAGAAGGCGAATCATGATTTATTGAAAGAGGGTTAACCCTTGATATCACTCGGGTACCCTAAATGATACATGTTTATTGATTATCACGAGGTGTTGGCATTGTTTTGCCCAACCTCGAAGAATATTAAAGCTTTTGAATTATCTGTTCTTCTTACTTATGAATATATACTTGTTGAGCGTAAACGCTCATGTGGAATGTTATGAAATGTTTTACAGGTTATTTTAAGAAGGCCGAGTCGCCTAGTAAAGGAAAGGAGAAAATGGCATAGTGAGAGCTTTCTGATATCTCTCCTTTGGATGGCCTTTAGAGGGAGAATGAAACGTGAGGCCATCATAGAAATATTTAGATTATAAGGCCAGATGGGCCATCTAAAGTTTTGTTTCTGCTACAACTTAATTATTTCAAGGTTTGAGGTTTTGTAAGATGATGTGGACCGTAAGAATTTATAATGATGTATTTGAGAATGTATTTTTCACATGAGTGTTGTAAATGCTTGACTGTGTTGTTTGTTTTGTTGTTATATGATGTTGTGTTGTAGTTTTTAGGTGTAGCCCGGGGTTCCAGCCTGGGGATCTCGAGGACTGTCGTCCAAATTGCTGACAGTGCCCGAGACCCAGCTCGGGGGATTTCTGGGGGCGCCACATAGGTTGACTCAGATGAAGAAGAAACAAAGAATATGTCAATCTAGCCCTGATGGCCTCATCCACTAATAGCAGCAGCTCACAAGTAAGTTTCGAAATTTCTTCTAACATGTCTAAAACTGATTGTCTTAAAACTATTAAGGAAATGACTTGTGCGATTTGAGATCTTTATGACACATTAAGGAGTGTTGTAGCTGAGACTAAAAGAGTGCAAAAGATAAATGAAAATTTTAACAACCAGAAACACGTTTTTAGAATCAGAATTGACTAGGCTTAGAAATCTAGAAATAGATCTAAACAGGACTAAAAATCTCCTTGACTGTGCCATCAAAAGGGAAGAGTGGAACTCCAAAAAGCTCAAAGAAGAGGAGAAGGTCATAAGAAAATGGAATGAGTCTAGCAAAAAACTAGAGGATTAACTGAACAATAGAAAATGTGATTCTAAAACTAGTTTAGGATATGAGGAGACTCATGTGAAGCAACATTCTATTGAGGTTGAAAATGCAGCTAGCTTTGGTAAAAGGCCTATGCAACCTGTCAAGTTTGTTAAGGTTGTAACCAAGCTAGAGAAAGGGAATGTTTTCCCAATGAGTGTAGTTTCTACAAGTAATGGGAGTGGAAAGAAGCTTGTTCTTGCCAAAAGCACTCAAAGCCGCCTCCAAGAAGGAACCTGACTGTGCATCAGTAGATGCACAGTCATCAAGGGATAAGAGTGCATCAGGCCATCGAAGTCCTTCAAGGGATAAAGGCCTATTAAGGGGAAAGAAAAAGAATATGAATGGTAAGCTAAGAGTGAACAAAACTAGTACCTATGCTCCTAATTCTAAAACCCCTAGAAAAGTGTGCTGGAACTATGGAAACATCAATCATTTAGCTTTTTAATGCAAGGAAAAACCACAGATTTTAACTGACACAATATTATATGCTAATGATTTACCTAAATCTATTTATGTTCATGCATGCACCCCTAAGGGTAAAGAAAAGAAAGTGGTTGATAAATCGAAAGCACCTAATATAGCTCCTAAGAAGGAGAAAGTGTGTAACCTGCCTAAACCAAATGTCAAATGTAATGAAAAAACTGTTTTACCATTAACTGTGACTAAACCTAGAGGACCCAAATCCACTTTGGTACCAAACACAAATTAAGTATTCTTTGTGTGCAAGAAAAAGTCAAAGGCAAGCAAGTCTTGTTTCTAGACAATGACTGTTCAAGACACATGAAACAAAACCCTGCTCACAGAGTTCCATGAGAAGGTTGGTCTAGTGATCTCTTTCGGTGACAACAGCAAAGGACTGACCCTTGGTTATGGCAAAGTAGTAAATGGGGATGTCTCATTTGAAAATATAGTACTAGTTGATGGGCTAAAGCACAATCTATTAAGCATAAGTCAACTATGTGACAAGGGATTCATCATTTCTTTCAAAGGGGATAGGTGCTTAATCTCCAATGAAAATGACGACAAGCTGATCTTATCAGGGGTTAGGAAAGGAGATCTTTATGTTGTTGACTTTGACTCAACAAATGGAGTATCATGTTTCTATAGCAAAGCAACCCCTGATGAGAGCAGATTATGGCATAAGAAGCTCTCTCACCTGAACTACAAAACAATCAATGATCTAATGAAGAGAGAATTAGTGACTAGACTGCCTCAAATGGAGTTTACTCAAGAAGGGTTATGTCTAGTATGCCAACAAGGGAAACAAAGGACATCATCCTTTGTTAGCAAGGAAGTCATAATGATCAAAAATCCAATTCAAATGCTTCACATGGATCTATTTGGTCCTGTCAACACTATGTCAGTATCAAAGAAGAGATTTGCATTGGTCATTCTGGATGATTACACCAGATATACTTGGGTCAAGTTCCAACATGCTAAAATAGATGTGCCTCAACAAGTCATTAACCATGTAAAGAAAGTGAAAAATGAATCAGAGTCAGTGGTTAGAATTTTGAGAATAGATAATGGAACTGAATTCAAGAATGTAGCTATTGATGGTTTCTGTGTGGAGAAAGGCATCAATCATACTTTTTCAGCCCCAAGGACTCCTCAACAGAATGGTGTAGTGGAAAGGAAGAATAGAACCCTGATAGAAGCTACTAGAACAATGTTAGCAGAGGCAAAAATTCCTACCTTATTTTGGGTTGAAACAATTACCACTGCTTTCTTAACTCAAAATAGGTCTTTTGATCAACAAGGCTCATAACAAGACTCCATATGAGCTAATGACGGGGAGGAAGCCAAACAACAAGTTCCTACATATCATTGGATGCAAATGTCTTGTATTAAGAAACTTTGGCGAGAACTTAGAAAAATTTGACTCAAAGGTTAATGGAGCTATTTTCCTAGGTTACTGCTGGAGTGTATGCCCTAAGAGTCAATTATTTTATAATTATCATGGCATACATGTACTTATGTTTTGATTTAATAAATAATGTTTAGTTTATTATGCTTCAATTTATTATGTGATGTAATTGTAAAGATAATAAACGTCCCTAGAATACTGAATACAGACTATATTGGTTCAAATATGTGACTTGGAACATGAGATCATACAGTTGTAAAATGTATCAATATTCTTAAACATCCCTATTCAAGTTTTATTGTTAATGGGACAACATTGATACATTGGGACTAGTATGTGGGTTGACTAATGATCAAATCTCATTGGCCATAGATATGTGAGATATCAAGTCAATACATAGATACATGTTGGAGAATAGTGTACTGGATTAACCCACCACGAGAATTCTACATGTATGTGAAGCGTCATAAGATATTCTCATAGTGACAATGATGTAATGGTCCTTTTACTTGAAGTCATTACATTTCTACACGAGGATTCAAATGGTTTGAGTAATGTGAATGATCTAGATGGGATTTGTCCCACCTATGTATATTAGGAGTGATATCTTTGGGCCTCTTGATTGAGTAGAACTATGAAGTGCATTCCCATGCTCAAGTAGTGATTTGTCTCTTATAGTTTATTCATCAATCAAGAACATAAAGATTAAATTATAAAGAGGATGACACACTTCATGCCTTGAGTTTAATCTTGGATATTAGGGGAAAAAAGAATTATATTACATTGAAACATTTGTCAAAAGAAAAGGTTATGTTGAATCACCAACATTATTATTACTTCGGTAACAGTGATGTATTACTAGATACCACTCACTGTTTATAATTTTATAATATGATTATAAAATTATTGTCAACATAATAATAACCTATGGGGTATCACACTAAGAGCGTAATTAAAATGAGAATTAATTTGGATATTAGATTTTAAATAAGTGAATATGATTGACTTATTTAAAATTGTAGTTGAGAATTAATACTAGTAATTAACTTAGTCAATTGTAACAGCTACTAAAGAGCTACATCAGAGTTTGTTATCAGGAGATCCAGAAGCACTGATCAAGTCAACATCAAGGCTTGTCATCAAGGGATAGTAAAGATCTAAACCACATGTGACATCGACACTGACGAGTCCTCTCATCAGGGATTAAAAGACATTCACTGATACTCAGTAAATAAACAAGGTTTATATTGGAAAGATACTCCTTGAAATATGGTGGTCCAATAGTAACCTTTGTAACTGAAATGCATGGAGTACAGGAACAGAAACAGAAGCAACAATAGCCTATAACGGTGTGACACGTATACCTTCGAAAGAACAATGTTATGATATACTGCGGCTACGTTAAAAAGGAAGCATGTCTTGCACATGGGTTCTAAATTTGTTCTCCTGTATATATAAAAGTAGCTATACGAAACCAAACAACAAACACACCAGAAAAGAAGCTCTGTAATAGTTTTTGAGAGAAATATTCAAAGAGAAACAAGTAGCTAATGTGTGAGAAAATAAGTTGTAAACCTTTACAGATTTGTAGTTGTTTAATCACTTTGTGATTATAACAGATTTTCAGAAAAATACAAGTTATAATACAACTATTTTAACTTGAATTTTTGTTTATGCATATTAAATATCTTTATTGTTTTTTTCTAAATATTATACTTTTTCCAGTTTGTACTTGTTAAGCTTTTAAAGAACAGAAAAAATTATGGTGTTTGTATTCAAACCTCTCCCCTCTACCAACACTTTAACTTATTTTATGCTAACACAAATCAAATAAGGGTTGTAAAGAATGGGGTGCAAATTATAATTTACCCATATATATTATGTACTAAGTTATATTTATAATATTATAATATATATACAATCTATACTCTCTCTCTCTATATATATATTAATAGTATATTATATTAAAACGTGAAATGTATAAAAATAATTTAGTAAATAACTTCAATAATTTAAGATAATCATCTCCGGAGGTGGTATTAAAGTAACACTATACATAACCACTTAGGTGATAATCTTTTAAAAATATTATCTATATAAGTGATAATGCTAAATGTATGACGAAACAAACACATTTATCTCAAATAACACAGAAGATTACCGATAATCTGAGAGGCCCACTTAAAATAATATAAAAAAACATGTTCTAAAACTCATTTATATATTTAAACGTGCGGGGCCTAAATAAATTGCATTCGTGAAGCCATTGGCAATTAATTTCCTTTTCAAAAATTAATCGTTGTGTTGTTCTATTTCACATATCTTTTTTGTGCAATTTGTCATTCTTTGATTTTTAAAATTCTTTTTGTACTCTTTTTGTTCTACAAAAAATATAACATTTGAAATTTTAACAAATACTAATATTATATATTTGAAAAAAAAATTGTATGTACAAATGGTAATCATTTCTCATATAATATAGCATTATAAAAAATAGTAATGTATATTTAGCTCTTTTTTTGAACAAATCTTATTTTGTATTTTTGCTCTATTTTTAGAATGGAAGAACTAATATTATTTCCAGATAAATCCTCTTCATTGTTATTTCTCTCTAATTTTTTTGTACTTCTATTGGGAAAAGCTTTTCGTTTGTACTTACATCGATGCTGCATAAAATTTTTGAAAAATATTGTATATAAAAATCATTAAAATTAAAATATCATACGCGGACGCTGTGTGTATTAAGGACTAGTCTTTTTTATTTAAGCGTCCGGAGCCTTCTTCAACCGTTTCCAAGAAATTATTCGTGAAGTCATTCGACGACTATCCTACAGAAGCGGTAAAAATAATGTGGACAAAATACGTGAACCCTTATGAACAGTTAAATGGTGAAATTTCTATTAGTACTAATATGATACTGTACTTAATACGTATAAGACCGTCACCTTTTCTCAATTTCTTCCACTACCCACGTTTCCTTTTTAATTTCTTTTTATGTGCTCCAAGTTTTATTTTTTATAGATAATTACCTCGCAAAATAAATATCTTGCAAAATGATATTGCATTTAAATTTTTAATGAATATCATGCCATATTTATATATGCATCTATAACTTTATATTAATATATTTCTTTTTGTGTAATAAAATTTTCTTTTATATATAAGACTTTCTAAAGAAAAATATTATTTATGAAATTTATCTCGTGCACAGCGTGTGTGTATGCTAGTTATAATAAATTGCACGTACTTTGATCAATTATACCAATCTGAATCAAGTTTCTTTTATCTATCAAAACTGAAATTGATATTAACAATCCAAATCTATATAGCGCCAACTGAGAAAAAAATGAAAATCAATTGCATATACATTTATTGAGATTATATTATTATTTACACTCTAAACTTTATTTTTTTATTGTAATTTGCACCTTAACTTATAAAGATGTCAATTAGCATTATAAAATTCTTATTTTGTCAAAATGTTAGCATCAACCAATATATGATATAAAATATTTTCACACGTACTGAACTTTATATAGTTATGGTTCTTATCTAATATTTAAAAATTTAAAATTAATTTTTCTTTATCATTTTATCTAATCATAGATTCAACTTGCAACATTATTTTACCAAAATTTAATATATTTTAGATTTTTATACGATTTAATAAATTAATCAATATTAAATATTAATAATTATGTGATTAAGCAAACCATGAACATTATTGTTCGATTTATAGGATTTATTCCTTCTAAGAGTTGTATTATAAAAATTATCTATTATTTTCTTAATTTTAAAATTAGAGATACATTTCACTTCGCACAAAATAAAATTTTAAAATTCTATAATACAAAATTGAGTGAAACTTTTTACTTTTAATAAATTAGAAAAAGAATAATAAGATACACAAATATTACTTTAAAAATATAAACTTTTACCATTAATAGCGAACATGAAAAAACTAAAATAGGATGGTGCACCAAGTTTCGTCCGAATTGACAATGTAAAACATATTTATATTAATATTGAAAATTTAGCATAATTTAAACAATTTAGATTTAATCATTTTTTAACGGGTAAAATCATGGGTTTTATATAGTCAATTTTTGTAAAACTTGGTACACAATCTTATTTTTTTGTCTCATATTCTATTCAATAGTATGAGTACAATTATATAAAATAATTTATATTCAAGTTTATATCATGCATTGAGAAATATTGAGGAAAACAAATCATGGAAAAAAGCCAAACACTATTATTAAATGACATCAAATATTTATATTTTAGTTCTTAACAGATAATAATATTATATGTTTATTCTAAATTACATAATCAAATAATAAATTTAATCATTAAATTTGTAAAAAATTTAAATTATAACATAAGACAATTACAATGACAAATTATTTTTAAAAAATAGTTCTGTAATAAAAATATTATAAAAATATAATATATTTTAGTTAACAAACAATAACTTTTGCATATCACTATTTGTTTAAAATAGGTTAGGTACGAGAAAACAAAGTCATTAAAATATTATTTGAACAACTTTACTTAAAATTTATATAATCAAAATAAGAAAAAAGGGCTAAAAATGGCCGATCGAAAATGGAGCTAGCACAAATTTTTTATTCTACCCCTAATTCTTTGATATTCCTCTCATGTAAAGTAAAAGCTAGTGTTCAATCCGATAGGTCAAAAATGATTTTGTGCTGCAGGTGTTGAACGATCTACTCTACACAAGTGTGGTTCAGAGAGCACTTTTTTCATTGAGAATTCGTTTTTCCCATTCGTGTGAATTCCCTAGTGGCTAATTAAAAACTTGTGCAATCTACGTGTTGGTATCCTTTTTCCTGTTTACCCTTTGATTGTGCATTTTTGATTTTATTTGTGGAGTAAGGATTTTTTCTTGGATCTTTCATGTTTGTTCTGGTCAAAGCCTTCTATCATCCACATATATATATCTAATGTTTTTTTTGAAAATTTGTTAACAATATTTAACAAAATGTACCTTTTTAATTTAATTTGTTTGATTAGATGATACTGTAATTTTATTTTTTATGATTAATTATATATAAAGTTAATTACGAATAAAAATATTCTATGTAATAAAATTTGTTTACTTTATGTTAGATTTGTGGAGGGTTTTATTGTGAAAAATTTCCTCATTTTCATGTTGCAATTATATTAGTTGATTTTTTCATGTTGCAATTTTTTTATAAACATTATTTACAATTAAAGATTTCAAAAGTCTATTAATTATCTAGTAATTTTAAAAGACACATAGATAAATCAATTATTTAAAATTAAAAAATTAATTGAAAGAACACTTAGGTAAACTAACTAAAGTCAATTATTTAAATAAAAAATAATTAAATAGATGCATATAACTTGGTCGAGTTAATATATTCGGTAAGTATACTAAGTCAACTCACTAAATTACTAATTTAATTAGGTGCACAAAACATGATTTTTCAAATAATATATTATATATTGATTGATTGCAGAATTGTAAAAAGAATTTCCCACCCGGGGATTTCCTAGTTGACATGACACACAGTAGTGTGAACATTTGAACAGGTGAGTCAAATGGAGCAAATGAACGCATCGACCGACCCATTCAATTCAATTCAAAGGGGGCGTGATAAACATGAACCGCCCAACTCGGCGTTTGCATCACTAGTGACTTGTTTGGTTTTTCTCCAATTATTTCCTTTCCCTGTTTACTTATTCTTTATGTTTTCATCGCAAAATCAATGCATATTCCAAGTACTATTCTTCTCTATCCCCAAATTTCCCCTAAATCCTTTCTCTGTGGCTAGAACTCTCTCTCTTTATTTCCTCCCCCTTGTCCCACTCCCCATATCCGCGTTCTCACTGACTATAAATTTAAGCAATCACTGTCAGTCCATCTACTATTTCTTGGCTTTGTTCTTTGTTTCTTATCCTCTGCTAGTTATTCATGTTTCTCTGTTGATTTTGATTCTGACTGACGATACCCATTTCGTTTGATATGATAAAGACCGATATTTGATTGATTGTTTTGAGTTGTAAGCAGTTCTGCAATTTGAAACGATCATGCAGTCCTCGACTGTGAGTCAAGAACCTAGCAATGCTTCTAACCTTTTGTACAAATTAGGTGAATTAGCATTTGATTCTAAGTTTAGGTACTTGAATTCAAATGGGTACTCCCCATTTTTGCCTAATTCCATGTATTTTGATGGTTTGGGGAGTTGGGTTGGTGATAAGAAGATGAAATTTGCATCTTCCTTGAGTGTTAGTAATAAAAGTTTTTCGAGTTTCCGAAAATTCTTAACCCAGTTCAATAGGGCCATTAAATTTCACTGTGAGAAAATACCAATTGGGTTTGCTTCATATCGAGTTGGTTCTGATGATACCAATGGACTGAGAGATAATGGTGGATTCGGTGTAGTGGAGGAGGAGGGATTACCTTTGGATGGTCTTAAACCAAAAAGTCCTAAAAAGGTGCTCATTTTGATGAGTGATACAGGTGGCGGGCATCGAGCTTCTGCTGAAGCTATCAAGGCTGCATTTAATGAAGAATTTGGTGATGAATATCAGGTTACTTTTGATAAGCTTTCATTTTGTTTGGGATATAATTGTTGTATGCATTTATTTGTTGATTCTGTTGTGTGTTATAAAGTGTATGTGCTGCAGGTTTTTGTTACTGATTTATGGACAGATCATACTCCTTGGCCATTTAATCAATTGCCAAGGAGTTATAACTTTTTGGTGAAACATGGATCCTTGTGGAGAATGACATACTATGTTTCGGCACCAAAGGTTGTACATCAATCCAATTTTGCTGCAACTTCAACATTTATAGCTCGGTAAGGCCAAATTATCTGGTTACTGTTCATAACTATGCCACAAATTTTATGAATTATACACAGGTATGTAAACGAGTCAAATTCAAGTGAAGCTGTTGTGCAAAAACTCTAATCTAATTAATGTTTTGATACTTGAAATCAAATTTGAGTATTTGACAAAAGAAAGTTTAAATGCTCAAATGCTACTTGAATCGAATCCAAGTTACTCACGAGCATTCGATAAATCATTTTTCACGAACATTAGATCATATTAATACAAGTTCTCATTTTCTTTAACTACATATTTTGTATGTTATAATTAATTTTACTTATGACCGTCACTTTTAGAGGAAGTTATTGACATGTGTAATAGTTAAATGAGTTAATAAGACATAATTTACTCCAAAAATCTCATATAATATTATGATATTTTAATATATATTTAGGGTAATTGTACACATGAACTATCACTAATGAACTTGAGCGAGTCCCGTGGTCCTGATATTTGCTCATTTAAGTTGTTGAACTTTAAAATGTATTCATCATTTGTACCGTTCCTTCTAATCAAGCATGAATCGAACTTTTAGCTGCGCGATTTTGAATCTTGATGGTTCATTTTACAGCCCCAATTATACATAATATTGATACTATACATACACATTGACACGTGATGGTTGTTGTCCTAGTGAACTTGTTGTCAGTCTTATGTTGTTTCGGCATGTTCTCTCTATAGAAAAGACTAAAAGTTTGGACTAATTTGACTATGTGTCCTTGTTATATCTCTTCGTAGAAAAATATAGAAGACACTGGTATTGTTGGCATCTCTCGAAATGCACCTTTGGATGAAGTTTGATACTTTAACATGTGTTGCAAATGTAATTATGCTCACAAACCTCTGACATAAAGTCTCAAACTGTTATTCATTGTTATCTACTCATAGGTTGTCTATGCTAACATTGACATCCCATGGACATGGCTTGTTTTTTGTTCTCTTTTCTTATCCCTAATAAAAATAGTTTATACTTTGTATGTTGGTAATTTATGCGCATTGTCTAATGGATGATTGGAGCTTTTAGGCAGGATGATTTTCATTTGTTTTATCTAATCGTAATGTCATGTATTTCCGCAGAGAGGTTGCAAGAGGTCTAATGAAATACCAGCCAGATATTATAATTAGTGTACACCCCCTAATGCAGCACGTTCCACTTCGTATCTTGAGGTCAAAGGGTCTACTCGAAAAGATAGTGTTTACGACAGTAATAACAGATTTAAGCACCTGCCATCCTACATGGTATGCTCCAAAGAAGCTCCCTTCTTAATGGCTTGTACTCTTTTCTCATTGTAGATATTATCCTGTTTGAGATTGCTCATGTACAGGTTTCATAAACTAGTAACAAGATGCTATTGCCCAACTGAAGAGGTGGCAAAAAGGGGATTGAAAGCTGGTCTTCTGCCATCTCAAATTAAAGTATATGGCCTTCCTGTGCGTCCTTCATTTGTGAAACCTGTTCGTCCGAAGGTTTGTCCTTGTAATAATAACTTATTGAACTCAGCTTTCTATAGCCTTGATCTGACTAAGCTTAATAACGACTGTATGTGAGTTGAATAAACAAGATAAATCAGATGGCCTCCTGATCTCTAATTACTGCAAAGTCTTTGTTTGCCCAGTTTATCTTGCTTTGGGTGTTTAAACCGTAAAACTAATATTCTCTTAAAGATGTTAAATATGATAGCTAGTGTGGCATAAAGTGTATAACCCTTCTCATCCCCTTATGGGATGTAATGTTCAGTGGTAAGCGGTATCTTGTTCAAGATATTCATGACAAAAGCAACACTCGTATACTCATAATCTTGTTAAACCTAAGTCCAATAACCTCTAAGGACCTTCTTAAATTGAAGCTCTATTTTTGTAAGGTTGAGATTATGTTATATATGTAATTATATGGACTCAAATGGGGTGTTAGGTTGGATGCAAATATTTGAGGAATCCAACACGTGTATGCCTCAATTCTGCCAATTTTTTATACTAGAATAAAGTGTCCCGCACTGGTGGCATTTGGTCCACCTGGTATTGACTTGCTTCTACTAACGTAGAGGTCAAGGATCGAATTGTGGCAGCTGCATGCAGAATGAAGAATAGAATGTAGGTTATCCCCCCTACCCTTAGGCCCCTTTCCCTAGGTTTTGGATACTACACTTGTAACTAGGACTAAAAAAAAAAGAATAATGTCCCACATTCATGTGCTTTTCCATGTATAGAGTGTTGGAAACAAATATTCTAAAAGAAAAAGGAAACGTCATATCACTATTAAACCTCCTGCTGAAGTTTTCCTAGAAGGTGATAGCCTTTAAACCTCTAGCTTTGTTGGGGTTGTCCCTTGTTCAAAGCTTCACTTCTCTGTTATGGGGCCTTATCTCCATAGGAAGTGAGACAAATATGGTCTGCTGAAAATCTACACGAAGAACAAATAATTCTTCATTTTCAATTTTGAGTCTTTTGAAGATAGAATAATTTTTTGGCCTTAGGCTCATCGCATGTTTAACAAGTTGATGACCCTGAAAATCTGTAGGGAATGCATAGATTTCAACGATGAATCCTGCACTAATGCCCTTGGTTTGGTTCAATTTCATCAAGTTTTCCTCTCTTCCTGGACCCTTGATGGGTTTAGCTATTTGTCAGTGCTGACCTAGTAGGTCACTTTCCATAGATAAGAACATTGGCAAAATGGAACCTATAACCTTTCATTGAATATCTGCGGAGATGGATGTTGAATCTTCATTCCTATTCTCTTCAAGTGGTGGTCCATGATAATAAAATTTATGTTGGCAAGTAGGTAATTGTTTGAGGGACTTACCAAATTAAACTATAGAATTCCCCTAATTTTTAGGTTTTTTGGGCATTCGTTGCTCAAATCCCCATATCAATTTCCAATGGATCCCCAAAGGAATGCTAAAGATGTTGGTAAACATGCTGCTGTGGTGTTTAATGTGGATAGGGTAATTTTTTTGTATTTTCTATTTTTGGTTACAAAGGAAGCCACTACCTAGAACTCACACGCTTACGCATACATCCATAACATCTATAGCCATCAAGGCTTGAAACCCCAACCTTTTCACTTTTCAGAAGAGGTGGTCATATGACCATCTTGGACACATGTCAGGTTAAGAACTTTAATTTGAACCACCTCTTGTTGCTATAGAAATAGGAACTCTGTGGGCACTGCTAAGAGAACCAGAGGTTATTGGAATCTAAGGGTAGAATGGTGTGTCCTGCGAAGCTCCTTGTCACGTCTCGCTAAATTTCTACTTGACACAGATAGGCACTATGTGTTATAGACGCAAAATTCCTCAAGGGTGTTAAGGCGCCCATGTCTTTTTTGGCTACGGAACCTTTTAGAGAATTCAAGAAGACCTTAGAGTATAGTGGAGCATAGTGGAACATTGCGGAAAGCTCTAAGAGTTGGATCTATCTAGAAACATCGTGTGAATACTAGATTATGTTCCTCGTAAATATGTAGGTTCTAGAAGCTTTCCTTGTATACATGTAGGTTCTAGAAGCTTCCATTGTAAACACGTAGGTTCTAGAAGTTTCCCTCATAAACACATAAATTCTAGAAGCTTTTCTTGTAAATATCTAGGTCTAGAAGATCCATTTAGTGTATCTTGTAAAGAAGTCTCTAGAAGATCTAAAAGCTTCCCTTAAGGAGGTGATACCCATAAAAAGGATACCCCTCTCATTTGTGGGGATATCCAAGAACAAGTGTTCTAAAAGTTTTGTATTACTAAGCTCTCATCAATAAAAACTTTCTTTATACTTCCTCTAAGTGTTCAAGTGTCTTGTGTGCTTTTCATTCATTCTTTGGCTTGGGGCTTAAGTGGGGATCAAGGCTGACTTAGCAAGATCACAAGGGGTGACAAAGCGCTAAGTGCCAGCATGGTTAGTTTAGTTTTATAAGGCTGTGACAACTTGGTATCAGAATTCAATGTTGCGAATGGCGTAATCTTGTGGGAGGAAGGAGCTTGACAAAAGGGGAAGGGATATCGTCCTAAGGCATGAGAAGAAGACCCATGACCCAAGTAAGTCCAGACACTCTAATATTAGTGCACTTGAAGATAGAGTTATTATTCTTGAAGGGGGCTTTGGAGGAATGAGAGGGTGCTTAGAGCGCCTAGTGCATGACTTTAGAGCCCTCAAAAATCATATACTTGGGCAGATTGATAGCATCAAAGAGGACGTTCAAGAACTCCAAAATAATGATGTGCTAAAGGAGGAACAGATCTCTAACATGGAAACCAAGATGACTGACATGTTTGTGGCACTTCAATCTCAACTCTCGAAGATAGAAGTCGACATCTTGGGAGGAGGCATGGCGACACGTGATGTGCCTAGGGCTGATCTTCCTAAGCCCAACTCATTTGATGGAAAACGGGACGCTAAGGAAGTTGAGAACTTGTGGGATCTTGAGCAATACTTTGAGGGCGCAGGCATCTTTGATGAAAATGCCGAGGTATGTACCACTACTCGTTACCTCATCGATGTGGCTATTTTGTGGTGGCGTAGGAAGTATGCCGACATACAAAAAGGCTCATGCAAGATTGACAGATAAGAGGGCTTTAAAAGAGAACTTAAGCGCTAATTCTATCCCGAAAATGTCATATATGAGGCGCGTAAGAAGAGGGAGCTTCGTCACAAGATGACCATTAGGGAGTATGTCAAGGAGTTCACCACTCTCATGTTTCAAATTCCCCTAGTGAAGATCTTCTTTTCTACTTCACAGATGACTTGCAAAATTAGGCAAAGCAAGAGCTTTAACGCCGGAAATATCTAGGTCTAGAAGGATTCATTTAGTGTATCTTGTAAAGAAGTCTCTAGAAGATCTAGAAGCTTTCCTTAAGGAGGTGATGCCTATAAAAAGGGCACCCCTCTCATTTGTGGAGACATTCAAAAACAAGTGTTCTAAAAGTTTTGTATTACTAAGCTCTCATCAATAAAAGTTTTCTTTATACTTCCTCTAAGTGTTCAAATGTCTTGTGTGCTTTTCTTTCATTCTTTGACTCGGGGCTTAAGTGGGATAAAGGCCGACTTAGCAAGATCACAAAGGGTGACAAAGCGGTAAATGCCAGCACGGTTAGTTTAGTTTTATAAGGCCGTGACATCCTGCTTTGCTGACTTTCCTGATGGCTGGACTGCTATTACGAAACATAGCAAGGGAGTCTAATCCACATCCCCCAAAATCTTGCAAGTTAGTGCTTCCACCACTGCAAACATTTTCTCCAATAATATCTGTGCTTCTGCTATTGCTGATCCTGCTACTGTAGCTCCTATTGCTGGATCTAAAGCTAGAGATATAAGCTGGGTCCACCCTATATGTTTAGCGTCCTCCAAGTAGAAAATTAAGGTAGGGGTTAATCCTCCTAACTCTTACAAATAGTTCTATGATTAACATTAATTAAATTAATGTTAGATGTATGAATAAAAAACCAGAATTCGTCTATTAGAAGCTTCGTAGAGGATAATATTGTTTTGTGGGTCTTCTGGGACTAGAGTAAAAGCTGCTAGTGTTCCAAACTCTTTTGCCCACAAATGACAATTGATTTTTAATTGTCAGAATTGGGGTGTGTTGGAACTCTTACCTCCGGAAGGTCTCTATTTTACATGTCTGCCCCAGTGAATATCTTGAACAAGATACCGCTCTCCACAGTTGGTGAAACTCTTAGATAACGCTGAATAGTGATGGGAGATTTTGCCAATGGTTCCTTGATATGGCTGGTGCTGAAGTCAGATTCCATCCAAGGGGCCTCTAGGACCATTCCCCTGTGGTTCTTTCTGCTAAGCTTTCCTCTTATAGCCATAAAAGACCTTTCCTATTCCATAATTTCCTTACGTCTCTGGAACACTACAAGGTGGCTGTTTTTTAAGCATGGAATATCCCTGTTACTGGCCACTTATCAACATTTTAGGTGAGAAATTAAGGTAGTTGAAGAAAGCTCTTATCAAGATAAATAATACTTATGGGAACCTCTTATCTCATGTCCAAAAAGTTAGACCGGCTCTGCAAGCTATCCAGATCCCCTCACAAGCAAAACCTTCTGATAAACACCTTATATCTCTTGAGAGATCCTGGAAAGGTATTACCTTGGAAGAGAAATTGCTTAAATAGATAACAAAATCTTGTATATCAACGTCAAGAATCCGCAAATAACACCGCATCTGCACTGCATCCACAAAAACTGCATGTGGATGCGGGGCTGTTGCGGTGCGGTTTTTAATTTTAATATCCGCACTTTTGTGGATGTGGTTGCGGATACATTTACTATCTGCACCACACTGCACACACATATATATGTATATATAATGTTATATATATATATATACACACATATATACACACACTTGCACAAATACAATATTTAATGGGAAAGAGGAATATAAGGCATGCCTTAGCCAAGCTTGCCTAAGGCTACTAATTAAAACGACGTAATTTAGAGTTCAATAGTTCTTCATAGGATTTTTATTTCTTATTTTAAAAAATATTATAATTAAAAGAAAATATACGTCGTTTTATTAAGTAGCCTTAGGCAAGCTTACCAAAGGCATGCCTTAGATTCCCCTTCCCTATAATATCTAGTTATTTAAGGATATTTGGGCTTTTGACAATGATTTAAGTTTTTAGCTTTGGTCTTTGGATATTTGCCCATTTAGGAGAAACTCTAAAAATAAAATAAAAGTTCGAATATTTTATCCTATAAGTCTCCCATTGCAGTCTTGTATCTCATAATCTCGCATTGTAGTTCTATTGTCATGTTCATCGTAATTTTAATTTCTAAATTTATTTCCTAGCACAGGTTTATTTTAATTATTATAGTTTGCTAATAATACAAAGTATTAAAAGTTAAACTTTAACGTTATGGTGAGCTACATGTATGATTCTTCATTTTGGATTATAACTATGTAATTAAGAATTATGATTCATTAGATGATGAAAGTTATTAAGTTTTTGTCTTTGTGGATTGGGAGAAGATTTCGATACTCAGTTTTTTATTTGTATCTTTTGTTTTGAGACGAAGATACATTTACTAATAATAGTTTGCTAACAATACTAAGTATTAGATGATGAAAGTTATTGTCTATAATGTGGATTGAGAGAAGATTTGATACCCAGTTTTTTATTTGTATCTTTTATTTTGAGACGAAGATTCTTGAATTTCATTTCATTTATTGTAAATTGTTTTGATGTTGATATTCTTGAAAAATTATTATTTTCATCTTTTGGAATGTGGTTTTGTAACCGCAACCATACTGCATCCGCATAAAACCGCATCCGCACAAATCCGCATTGTTGTGGTTTTTAAACTTAGTATCCACATATTGTGGTTGCGGATGTGGTGGGTGCTTGTATCCGCACCGCGCTCTCTCCTAACCTCGAGAAGGCTTCAATTCTAGGTGGGATTTTGTTCTTGATGATCTTGCCCTCTTTAGATACCTGCCAAAATTATGTTTGTATTAGGGGCTGTTTTACCACTCCCATGTTATCTGTTAAGGTTATATGGGACTCTTTGTGATTTCTCTAAAGGGGCTTAAGGGCTTAGTCAGGGCTGTATCTCTTTGTGCTAGCCATGGATGTACTATTTCTGCTTCTGGCAGAGAATACATCCTCCCTGAGTGTTGAAAATTCCATTGGAGAACACAAAACTGCAAAGTGTCATACCTTTGTTTTGCAGATGGTCTGATTTTCTTCTGCCATGGGAAATTCTTTCAGTCAGGCTGCTTGATAGCAGTCTGCTTGCTTTTCCTAGAGACTTTGTTGTCACCCCAAACCCCTCTAAAAAAGACTTTGTTTCTATGATAATGTCAAACGAGAACATGCTGGCATAACTTATAAAGAATCGAACTTATGCGTGAGATAACTATCAGATCGCATAGTGTCAACTAATGAAGTGGGTTCATTTGTCATTTTTCAGGAGGATCCTTTGCCCATTAAATTCCCAGGAGTCCCCCTTATTACCTCCAAACCCTCCTCTATAAACTGCTATACACTCATTGTGAAAATTAAATTCTACCACTTCCTGTCCCACTCAGGTAGATCACGGCTCATCAACATCAACATCAACGTCTTTAACTGAAACTAGTTGGGATCGGCAGTGGACGAACCCATATAAAATAGATATATCATATATAAGAAAAAAAAATAGAAACATATGTAAAAACGTAAAGACCAATGAATATAAATGAGCATAAATAACAGATGGAAGAAAATAAAAAGACAAGAAGATTTAAAAGAAAATCGGAATTTTCTCATGGAATTACCGCTTCCTGTTCTACTACGGTAGATCACAGCTCGAAATTTATCCTCTTTGCTATCAAAAGCTTCTTCCCCTCTATCTTGCCTAAATCTATTTCCTCTGAGATCAGAAGTATTCTTTGTAGTTTTCTATGGAAGGGGCTTAATCTTCATCCCTATGGTGCTAAATTTCAACCTTACCTCTCTTTGGAAAATTGGAACAATGCTATCTTTTATTTCATCTGCAGCATATATTACAGTTCAACCCCTACCTCTCTCTGGGCAAAGTGGGTGAGGGCAACACTGTTAAAAGAGAAAAGTTTCTGGATGGTACATATCGCTCATAGTTCTTGGATTTGTAGGAAAAATTTCTGGATGGTACATCGCTAAACAATTCATCTCCTATGCTATAGGAAATGGATCAAATGTTAACCTTTGGTTTGAGCTTTGGCTAAATCATGAGCCTTTCCTTGCGTACTTCTAACATCTCTGTCTTTGGGTTGGGTATTCACAGTAAGTTGAGCTCTATCTTCTCCCACCACTCTTGGAAGCTGCCTAGTTCAAACCACCCAGTGAAAGGCCTTGCAACTCCTATGGAGAAGATAAAATCCTATGGGACCATCTACACTTTTCAAAGGTTAAAGCCGCTTCTATATGGCATTCCATTAGGAAATCGAGGCAGGCTGTTCCTAGGTCCACAATTTTGTGGCGTAATCTCCATGTTCCTAGATTCTCCTTCATCCTTTGCTTGGTAATTTTCAGGCGGTCATACCCTGCTGATGTTCTTGAGTTATGGAAGACATATCAATCATACCTGCTGCCTGCCTATGCCTCAGTCCGCCTGAATCTCTAGACCACATCTTCTTTGAGAGCTCTTCTTCCATCATCATTATCTTTTTGGTCATTGCAAATGTAGAAGGGTCCCTTCTATGTGGAACAGTTTATTACAAAAGGTACTTAAATTTAAAGGCTAGAGATTCAATAAAGTTATCGGACTTTTACCGGTTACAATTGTCCACAAGGTCTGGTTGGAAAGAAATGCAAATTTTTTTGATCCAGACCATTCTAAAATCCCATAGAATACCCTTACCTCTGAAATTCTTAGCCTGGTCAAGTGCAAGCATCACGGCTCCTCACAATTCTGCAGTCTCTCTCTAAATATGGATCTCTTGCACTATCTAATTTTTATCCATTATTTTATCTTGTTTGTTTTTGATTTCAGTGTAGCTTGACTGAGCACTTTGTAGCATAGGGGATTCATCTTTGGGAGATGTCCTCTGATGTTTATCTTCTGTTTCTGTTATTGGTTCTTTCCTTTTTATATAATTCAAAGTTAGCCCCCACCCCTAACTAAAATAAAGAAAGAATGTAAACTATGTCTTAGTTACAACCAAAGAAGCTGGGATTCAGCTGGAGGGTAGCGAACTGCCGAAGAAGTTCAGCAGGGGATTCGAATTAGCTGGGATTTCGCATGTGATTGGTCAATCACGAACTCACGAATTATTGACCAAAATTAGGAGTGAGATTCAGTTCAGCAGCAAGAGATTCACGAATGATTCGCCTCTGAGATTTGTCAGAGACATTTAAAAAAAGAAAGAAAGAAGGTGTGGAAACAGAAACCCTAATATGCAGGTAAGAGGAAGAAGAGATAACGAGTCAACTCATCTATCCCGCGTCTTTTCTTTGTCGTTCTTTCCTCTTCTTCTTTTTTCTTTATCGTTGACCCCTTCTCTCTTCCTGCCGTCGTTCGTTCTTTCTCTCCTTTCATCATCGTCGTCTTCTCTGTTTGGGCTGTCCTCTTCTTATTTTCTCTGATTGGACTGTCCTCAGTTGGGCCTGTTACAACTTGGGCTATTGGTAGTAAATAATCTGTATGTCTTTCCTTTGTATTTGTATTATTTTATAATACCAGTAACTAATACACTAAGACAATGTTGAAGCTTTATTAATTAATTGAATTTTCATTGTCAAAAGAATTAAATACTTTTATCATTTTTATTTACTTATACATCTGTCATTTAAGTATCGTTAATAGCAAGGTAAATTCACTATATTTATTAGTCAGAAGTTATATTTTAACCTAAAATTTGTAAAGATTAATATATTAAGAGTTTCTAAAGAACTCTCTAATGTATAAAATGTTTAATTATATATATATGCATCGAATCTCCGAATCACCAAAATTTGGAACGAATCGCCATATGACGAACCCGAATCCCCACACCGGAATCCATGCTTCTTAGGTTACAATGTATAATTTTCACTAGACAATGACAAGACCTATATAATTTAACAGGACTTGAAATAGAATCCACAAGGATATTGAATTGACTTGACACACTACATCTGACATCTTCATGGAAACCATTTAATGCACCAATGATCTTTATTTTAGTGAAAACTCTAAACAGATGATATTTTAAAAGTCCAAATTTGATCAGCTATTGTTAATCATTTTCAAATGAATAAGTGTGTGGCATGTTTTATAGAACAATTCCAGAACTCAAATTTAGAAAATCTCTGATTTCCTTTACTTATGTTTCTGGAGATTATACAATTGCGGGCAGGTGTTCCAAGAGTTTTAATTACTTTGGTGCCACTAACTGTATCATTTATCATTTATTTGTGCCAACTCATTTCAAACTGTTGATCCAAGTTTTGTTTGTATTTTTCGTTTGGGTTAACTATCTTGTTAGTCCCCCAAACTATGACGATTTTCCACATATAGTTGTCCCCTAATTAGATTTTGATCATGATTGGTCCCTCAACATTATAAATTGACCCATTAATTTATTCCCTTGAATAAGGGATCTGGGGGTGGGGGAACTAATGAAAACCAATATATAGTTAGGGGACTAATGCAGTTAATTTATACAAAGTTGTTTGAGGCACCAGTCAAGGTCAAAATTTATCTAGGGGACTGAATGTGGAAAACTATCCTAATTCATGGACTAGTGAGGAAGTTTACCCTTTTCCTTTCAAAGATAACTGAAACAGAAATATGGAGAAACGATAGGGTCCATACTTCATATTGTATACTAATTTAAAAAATAATAATAATACCTTTTGAGATGTTATAATAATAATACTAGTAGTGTCATTATTATTTTAATTTAAAGTTATTGTTCGTATTTTATTATTTATACTCCCTCGGTCCCAAAGTACTAAGTGACTCCGTTTCTTTTTTTTTTTTGCACGTACTTTTAGGTATAATTTAATATATGTTAGATATTTTATTTTATAAAAATAATGAACTAAAACTATAGGAGATAAAGATTAATTGTAAAAAAATTAAGTTTATTTTAGATAATCTAACACGTTATAAATTTACCATAAAAAAATGTGCTGCTACAGTAGCTAAGCCATGTATTTGGTGACGGAGGTAGTACTCCCTCCGGCCCATTTTATTTGACAAAGTTTTTTTTGCAAGATTAAGAAAATGGTATCTTTGCAATGATGGAATGTCATTACTTTTCAAATATACCCTTTAATGAAAACCCAATGTCTTACCTTTTAATAAAGGGTAATTTAGTAAGTTAACAAAATAATAACTTTTCCAACTAATTGCCTTGTCAAGATTTTAAGACATCCAAAAATGGAAAGTTTGTCAAGTAAAATGGGACGGAGGGAGTACTATTTTTTATTAGTTATGTTCTTTTGACAATATTCTTTTCTTCCTCAGAGTCATTCGTTAGCAAAAAAATATTAACTACAATGTTGGTACCGTGTCATACTTATGTGGAGAGAATTATGTGGGGCATAATTTTATTTTCCTCTCTCCCCTTATGGTTGGTCAACAATCCCCTCTCTCCTCCCATGTTTTGGCTTGTTACACCATCAAATGCAACATGTGAAGTGAATATTTACGACATTATTCCTGATCTATACATACTTTACTGCAAAGTTAAATTAGAGAATCAAATATTTGTTTCCTGTGTTAAAAATAGGATGAACTAAGGAAAGAACTAGGAATGGATGAGGACCTTCCTGCTGTGTTGCTGATGGGTGGTGGGGAAGGGATGGGCCCCATTGAAGCTACTGCTCGGGCACTTGAAAATCTATTATATGATGAAAATCTTGGAGAACCAATAGGTCAAGTCCTTGTGATATGTGGTCGCAACAAAAAACTTGCCAGCAAACTGCATTCAATTGATTGGAAAATTCCTGTCCAGGTATATAAAATTTTCGACTACTACTGTATTCACAATTTACCTGGCAAGATTATTGTTTCATGGTATGTCATCTAGTTATATCAACATGTAATAATTTGTGGAATTGCTGATAACCTATTCTCACCTTTCTTGCATAGTGCGTTACATATATTATGTTCCCTTCTAAATTTAGTACACTGCTTTATCAATCTCCTAAAAGGGGTTTCTTTATTTCACTTTGGTTTCTGCACAAACTGTTTTTTATTCCTACAAAGTCAATCTTCTTAGCCCTATTAGATGCCTCATTAGGTCATAAATATACTGTGACGGTCACACTTACGTAACATTTTTCTTTTTGAGTGAACTTTGTCTATCACTTAACAGATGATACTCTCTCACTTGCATCCTCTCCCACTCCTCCCTGTCCTTCCATGGCACTCTCACATCATCTTGCATGCTCACACAGCCTACAGAAACAGGTGGTTGCAAAAGTAAAGTAAAATGATATGGAAGATGAAGATGAAGATTTTAGTAAACTCGTGCATGTCATGCGTATTCTGGGAGGGATTAATTGTTGTTGGTTGTGGTTTTAGGTGAAGGGATTTGTTACTAAAATGGAGGAATGCATGGGTGCTTGTGATTGCATTATCACTAAGGTAGATGTCACATGGCTGTTATTTATTGCTCATTTGTTATTCTTATTCTTATTCTTATTTTTGATTCTTTTTAACTAATTATCTTCCATTCTCAATAAATCCCTTCTCTGCTGCTAATATTCTGGTTTTCTTTGTAGGCTGGTCCCGGGACTATTGCTGAAGCTATGATCCGAGGGCTTCCCATCATTCTAAATGATTACATTGCTGGACAGGTGCCTTTTGTGTTATATAGTATTCTAGATACTGTGTCGAACAGTATCTTACCTTCGTTTGTCTTCTTTCTTTTCGTCTTATATTAATTATATTTTTGTTTCTGGGCTTCAACTTCTAGATCAACTTACTTGAAACCAAAGCCAATTCGATCACCTATGCAAGCAGCAAAATTTTAGATAAACGTGAAATCACAAGCCAGTGTGCAAAATTCAAGTCTAAACATATGAATATGTAAACAGAAGTTTATTTTGATGCCGTTTAGGGTTTTGTGAGGAAGTTGAAAAAGATTTGCATCAATATTAAAATACACAGTGCGGTTGCAGATACTTCGTTCGTCGGAAAACACAAAGATCAATTATGACTTTTGAAACTCAATTTAACTCCTTTTCAAATACATAATAGTTATGGATGTAGTTGATATTTGTCACTATAATAATTTTTTTTTTTTGTAAATTATATATGAAGTATGCGTTCTCTCACATTTGATTTTTGTACCATTTGATATAAATTGCAATCAGTTTTCAGCTTGGAAATTAATCAAATTGACTTTTGGATATTGAATCTGATATTAGTTTTGGGATGGAGAGAATATATGTATCAGGAAGACTGAGTGTGAGGTTGCATTTACTAGATACTGCATGCTTTTAATAGTCAAAAGATTACTTGCAGGGTAATATATGCGTGTGTGTGTGTTTATTCAAATCTTGATATTTCTACACCTTCTGATAATACTCATAATGCAGGAGGTTGGAAATGTACCGTACGTAGTAGAAAATGGTTGCGGGAAGTTTTCGAAGTCGCCGAAAGAGATAGCTCGTGTTGTTTCTCAGTGGTTTGGTCCGAAAGCAGATGAACTAAAAGCAATGTCACAAAATGCATTACGTCTTGCGCGACCAGATGCAGTATTTAAAATCGTCCACGATCTTGATGAGCTTGTCAGACAGAAAAATTTTGTATCGCAGTATCTATTAACTTGAAATTCCTTATCTGTATTAATTTTGTTTCCAAATTTCTTGTTATAATAGACCATCGGAAGTTATGAAACATTTCTGATTTTGTGAAATGACAGAAGCAAGAAGTTACTTATACAGAATAGCGATTCTCCAAATTAACGATTTGACTGTAGGAATGTATAATCTAATTGGATATCGGAGGATAGATTTAACATGATAATTATAAATACGCAGCAACTCAATATGATGATAATACGCAGCAACTCATTTCAGTTCGAGTTGACACATCTCAGTGTGTTTTTTTTATAATGAATTGCTTTTTAATCTAATGATTGTTTTCATGGACGGTGATGATGCCAAATGCCTATTTTTCTGTGTCTAGTTTAATATTATGAATTAAATTCAAACTTGACATTTATTTTGTTTACTTTATTTTTTTATAATTATGCAACCATGGATATGACAATGAAACTGATTTGGTATGTGGATTTGTCTTGTTATTCAGGATTGTATTTTTTTTAATTTAATCTAAAATTATGCAATTAATATTAAACCAAGTAATTATGATCAACTAATAAATACATATCATATAATCAAACAATCAAATAACAAATTATGATTTATATTATGAAATAACATAATAAGCAAGGATAAAAATATATACACTTAATCTAAAATAATACTATTAAAAGATTACTTGGCATAAAAGAAGTTTACTATGTGGTAATTTTTTAATATATTAATATGTGAAAAAATATAAAAAGAAATAAGAGTGCTGCATTTGAATTCAGTGGTCCCCTATTTGAATTCTATATGGCTCCATTTTTTTGTTTTTTATGTAATAGGCTCCACTTCCTTTGGTTTTACGTAATTTACCCATGTATTTAGTTACTGTCCATGTATTTTAGTTAGTTAATTTTGCATTCCTGTGGGTAGGGATGAACATAAAAATTGGATGAACATAAAAATTGGTTAGAAAAGATTAATTTGGGATCGCCTTAAAAAGATCGGGATCAGGATCGTTCGAGAATCGATTTGGATCGGACTAAATCGACCAATTTTTAATAGTCTGAAAATTTAAGTAAGGACTGATTCGAGGATCGGTCCATCTAATGATTGGATCGGCCTGACCCGAGAACCGGCTGAGATCACTTGTAATTAACTTTAACCTTTATTATTCAATACTCTGCATCTTCGGTCATGTACATATAATTGAATATTTTATTTTACACGTATTTGTTAAAAATTTCCGTAATTTATTATTCTATATTCTTATGTATTAATTTGTAATTATTAACATTTGTATTACATAGAATTGACAATTTTAATTTCTAAAATAAAGAATTATATATTTATTCTAAGTTTTTATTCTCTCTTTCTATTTATTTATTCATTAGAATTTTAAAATTTGATAAAAACATAGTATAGTATTATAAAACATACATAAAAATAAATAAGATGAAGGATAAATAGTTCGACATGGTCCGGTCTGGAACCCACTTGGTTCAGGTTCGATCGGGATCGTTAGTCCAAATTGGTCTATACTTTTTGCCATCAAACCTATCCTGATCAACGCAAGGACGGATGTAGAAACGAGCTGATCAACTATTTGGTCCTTGAAAGACTGGTTCAATCTAACCCGATCGGTCCAAGTGTTCATGCCTACATGTGTGTATATATACATATATATGACCAATCTACGACTAATGTTAGTTATCAAAATTTTGGTAGCTAATAAATGTTACACCGTTCATACCTTGATTAAATGATTGAGATTAAACAAATTTAAATAAACCACTTTTCGCAAATGTTATTGACATTTTTTTGCCATATTACTAGCGGAACGAGTGTAATATTATTTTTTTATTACTTTTCTTGTCTCCTATTGGCTACATGAACAGTTACCAAAGCAACTCTTAAATTTTATTCTTTTTTTTCCTTCTCTTCCTTGCTTCCGCCCTGCTAGTGGTTTACTCCTCACCGTTCTCTCTCTTCTTCTTTATCTTTATCTTCTAATTAATTTTTGCCCAAAAATTTCCTTATCTTCTCCTTCAATTAAAAATCATACAACTTCCACCCAAAACTTTGGCATTGTCACTATTGAAATCTTTGGCAGTGTACCCGATATCTCATCTCCCTAAACCGAATTTGAAACTCTAAATCAAGTATTTTTAAAGGGTTTTAACAAATTTGTCTTGAATATTATTTTTGGTTGTATTTTAAATCGTTATTTGCGAGCCATTTGTTATTGTTTGTGTACAGATCTATATTATTCTTAATGAGAGAAGTATTTGGACAGTGTACTTATAGGAAGTATTTGGGCAGTGTGAATATATGGGCAACGTATACTTATACAAACTATTGTTCAATATTTTTTTTATAATCTTAATGATAATGTGCATGTTTATATTTGGGCAGTGTATTTATAATGGCAACGATAGTGATATTTTGTAAACATTTTGTAAGTTGCAATGGACCAATACAATTATATTCCAGATCCTCATGATAATAGTGCGTTAGATTATAAAGTTAATCATATTTCTTTCCACCCTAAACACTAATGAATCCAGAGTTCTAGATGTGGCTTAACAGAGCAATCTCAAGTATGATTTGTGGATACTTAGTGACGAACAAAAAATAAATAAATTTTGAATGCAGTTGGGTTTCATGCATTTAGATACAATTGTATTTGCCCAAGACACAATATATGTTTAGTTACTGTATTAGTAGAAAGATGAAAATCATTCACCAAAACCTTTCACTTAAATGTCGGTGAAACTAAAATAACTTTAGATGATAAATAGTATATTATCGGGTTACTCACTTGTGGTATTTTAATCTAGAAACAAGCAAAAAAATTGTTTAAGGCCTGCTTTGGTGAAAGGATATATAACCTGTGTTATAAAGGAAGCAAAGTACGACGGTGGCATTCATTTGACGTGACTCCTACAAATATTTAGTGAATTACCCGAAGATCCACCTACTGATTATGCAGTCATCTACATGAGAACCTACATATTGTGGTTGTGTGGTGTCATACTATTTTCGACCAGAACAAAAGACATATGTCGAGATATTTAAGATGATGTAATTATGGATCTTGTTGTTATTACTTATTAATTATTTAGATACTAAATTGTTTTTATTGATATTTTTAGGTATATATTTGTTTAAAGACATTGAAGATATTGTGAGTTACGCCTGGGGTCTGTAGTTGTAGTTTTCATATATACAACACTCCACGATGCATCCCATTACAAAGAAGGAAAAGGAAAGGCTGTGTTACTTGGAAGGATAACATGATGCATGACAGTTCTCCAGACCTTTATGCCAGATTATGGATTGATCGTCTATTTCCTCGTCCTGGTTCAAATTTGTGGTGGCCGCGTGTGCTATCATATGCATACTTGAAGCACGTTGCTAATAAAGATAGGCAAGCAAATCCACATCACAATGTTTTGACATATCAAGGTGAGTTTGAGAACTAACCATGAGATAAATTCAATTGGAAGCCATCCATTTTGATGCCTTACAAAGTCATTAGGCAATTGTGTCATTATCAGGGGCTACCTAAACTCCCAGTTGATCACACTCAGTTAAGGTTGAACCGAGCAGAATGAGATTATCGATAATTTGATCTCGTTGACTATGCAGCATTTGGAGTCCCGTATATACAGATGTGGAACGAGTTTTAAGAGAATTTAAGTTGGTTGTGTATATCTAGTATATATCTCTATCTATGTATATGTCTAGAACTGAAGGTTGTGTATATATCTCTATCGATGTATATGTCTAACATATCTCATGAAAGAGATAAGAGGAAGAGGAGTATTTATAGGCAACTAACCTCTTCTTCCACCACCCTTTTTGATAGCGATCAAGTATCCAACTTCAAGAATGGTGTGAATGATCAAACTAACAAACCTCTAGCTGGAAAGGATGATCCTTTGAAGGATATGGTTGGACCAATGACTTGCTCAAGAAGAAAGGAAATGCAAGAATCCTTGGCTAATTTAATTACTACAAGCCTTTCAAAAGAGTCTCCCAAAAACCCAATGGTTGAGCCCAATTTTGTGCATTTCTTGGAGGTTTTGGACCATGGGCTGACCTTGACTAATTGAGGCATGAGGGACTAATCAAGACACTCATTTTGGGGTGAAAATCAATTGAAAATTCGTCCAAAAAATCAGCCAAGATTATTCAGCAATCAAGTCACTCATTTTGGGGTGAAAATCAGTTGAAAATTCGTCCAAAAAAATCAGCCAAAATTATTCAGCAAGCCTTGAAGACCATGAAGTTAAATCTGAATTTTTAAACTTAAATGCATGTATGACCAAATCATTAGTCTTTAATTTCTTTGACTACCCTTATTTTTAGGTAGAATTTTGGGCATATTTTTAGGCAGAATTTTAGGCATGTTTTTAGGCAATTGTTACCTACTTTTTGGACACCTTTACTACTATAAATAGGGGCTATTGTGTACCATTTTCAGTAGAGAATTTTCATTACAAACTTATTAAGGTTTTCCTTAATTTGCTAGTCTCTTTGAGCTAGTTTGAGTCTTGCAATTTTGCTTGCAATTCTTACTTGGCTTATCAACTAAATCTCTTCCATTTAGTTGTGGCGCCTTGACCTTTCTTTATTTCTTTTTTGTAATTCAAAGGTGGTAGGTTTAATATATCTACTGTTGTTGGGTTCAATTTGATAGGGGTTGGGTTGCTTGGAAGATTTCCAAAATTCTTTCTTTTGGTGTAATTCAAAGGTGTTGAGTTTCATATACTCAATGTTGTTGAGTTCATCCAAGAATGAGGCTTGGTAGAACTAGATCATTCAAGGACGATCCATTCATTTCATGAGAATCCCTATGGGCTTCCTATCACTTTTCAACCAATAGATCATCATATATATATTTAGATTCAACGAACCTAGAGATATGTGGCTAACCTCTTCTTCCACCACACATTTCAACCAATAGATCTTCATATATATCATATATATATTTAGATTCAATGAACTTGGATAGAGGTGACTAGATACAATGAACCTGGATAGAGGTGACTAGATACAATGAACCTGAATAGAGGTGTGTCTAGATACAATGAACTTGGGCAGATGTGTGTCTCGATACAATGAACTTGGACAAAGGTGTGTTTAGATACAATGAACCTAAACAAAGGTGTATCTAGATACACTGAACCTGGATAGAGGTGGCTAACCACCTCTTGCAAGCAGCTATTAACATTTAATACTTTGCGGTGGCTGTTACAATTGACTAATTACTAGTATTAATTCTCAACTACAATTTTAAATAAGCCAATCATATTCACTTATTTAAAATCTAATATTCGAATTAATTCTCCTTTTAATTACGCTCTTAGTGTGAGACCCTATAAGTTATTATTACGTTGACAATAGTTTTATAATCATATTATAAAATTATAAACAGTGAGCTACATCTAGTAATACATCACTACTACCCAAGTAATAATAATGTTGGTGATTCAACATAACCTTTTCTTGTGACCAATGTTTTAATGTAATATAATTCCTTTTGGCCTTGATATCCAAGATTAAACTCAAGGCATGAAGTGTGTCATCCTTTTTATAATTTAATCTTTGTTTTCTTGATCGATGAGTAAATTATAAGAGACAAATCACTATTTGAGCATGACCATGCATTTCATAGTTCTACTCAATCAAGAGGCCCACTGATATCACTCCTAAAATACATAAGAGGGACAAATCCTATCTAGATCATTCACATTCCTCACACGACTCATAATATAGCCAACAATCACCTTTATGGTCCATCCGGTTAAAGATGACTTTTGGTGATATCAAACGATATGAATCCTCGTGTAGAAATGGAATGACTTCAAGTTGAAGGGCCATCACATCATTATCACTATGAGAATATCTTATGACACTTCACTCACATGTAGAATTCTTATGGTGGGTCAATCCAATACACTGTTCTCCAACATGTATTGATATCTTATTGACTTGATATCTCACATATTTATGGCCAATGAGATTATGTCATCAGTCAACCTACATACTAGTCTCAATGTATCATTGTTGTCCCATTAACAATAATACTTGATGAGGGATGTTTAAGAATATTGATACATTTTACAACTATATGATTTCGTGTTCCGAGTCAATACTTGAACCAATATAGTCTGTATTCATTATTTTATGGACGTTTACTATCTTAACAATTATATCACACAGTAAATTGAAGCATAATAAAATAAACATTATTTATTAAATCAAAACATAAGTACAATGCGCCATGACAATTATCAAATAATTGGCTCTTAGGGCATACACTCCAACAAATGTAACGTTGGTCTTTTATTCATGCCAATAGTAATGGTAATCTTTTGTGCATGCCATCTGTTAGAGTTAATTGATGATGATGATGTTTAGAGAATAGATTGTGCATCTGTAAATACTTAAGGTACATTATAAACCTTAATAGCATCACAAGTCTAGTATCCACTGACGATAAACTTATTTATCAGTGGATGGTCAAACAGTTCACAAGACAAGTCATAAAATTGATCATCTAAAGGACTTGACAAAGTGAAGAGGAATGTATGGTGTTACTCGAAAAATGTTGAAGTATTCCGCACATCAGATATTCCAAACAAGCTTCAAAGATTAAGAACAATCAGGGAAACCCGTTAGGGGAACCCATCAGTGGATGACTAAGGCCGACCAGCTCATCAGGGGAATGCGTCAGGGCATGATCAAGACATGTCACTTGTCAGAGTAAGGCATCAGGGAATGACAGTGTCAGGGCAACCCGTCAGGGGGAAAGCTCAGCATTGCATCAGTGGAAGCCGTCAGTGTATGTCATAGATCATAACATTAGTGGATCAAAGAAGCACTGAGTAAAACTCATGTGAAGGTTGAAGCCCTGATCTAGTCTTGAATAAAGACTTGTCATCAGGGGATCCAAGAAGCACTGATCAAGTTCAACAGGGCTTGTTATCAGTGGATAGTTATGACCGCATGCACCAGTCATCAGGACTTACACTCAATTCAATGAAGCTTGTTACAGAAGCAAGAGATGTTAACTGGAAAGATATTTCTTGAAGTTTGTTCAGTCCAATGAGAACTCTCGAACATTAAATGCACGCAGATCAGGGGAAGAAAAAGAAGCAACAAAAAGCAACAGCAGTCTGTCACAAAGGACATTGATGTGACATATATGCGGCTGAGTTGAAAAGAGTAGCACATCTCAGTACATGGGTTCAACCACTGATCTTCTTCATATGCAAAGGAGTTCTGATTATATAAATAGATCAATCCAACAGATCAACAAACAACGAAGCACACAAATCACTAGAGCAGCTTTGTAATATATCTTGAGAGAAATATTTCAAAGAAAGATTAGAGGCTAGTGAGTGTGATTTAGAAGCTGTAATTTTATTACAGATTTTGTAGCTGTTTAATCACATTTGTGATTATACAGATTTCCAGAAAAACATCAAGTTTTAATACATCTATTTTAACTTGAATCTGTGTGTTCATATTTTATAGTTTTTCTGTTTATTGTAGCTGTTTCCTATCAAGGCCAACTAAAGTTTAAAAAGAGTAATAAGTTTGTAGTGTTTGCATTCATCCCCCCCCTTTCTACAAACACTTGAGTTTATATTGTTCTAACACCATCACTAGTGTTGCTCTTCTATTTATGTTAGTGTCACTCTTTTACACATGTTAATACTAGTACCACTCATTTGTTTATGCTAATACTAGTATTACTCTTTTATCTATGATATCATCACTCTCTTTTGTTCATGCCAATGTTATTGTTACTCCTTTCATCATGCTAATGCTAGTGTTACTCTTTTGTGCATGCTAAGTGTTGCTCTTTTATTCATGTTAAGTTGCTCTTTTGTTCATGATAAGTTTTTGTCCATGCTAATGTTACTCTTTTAATCATGCTTTTGTTACTCTTTTGATTAACAAGTTTTGGCTATAAATATGGACTTAATCTTGCCTTTTTCAAGTGTCAAAAAATCAAAAAGAAAAGAAAAGCTCTCACACTCTCTCTAGAAAATTTCTCAAAGAAAGCTCTCTCTCTCTCTGTAGATATATTATACGTCTTTTCTTCAAGCCATAGCTATATATATACACACATACATGTGACGGCCCTAAAATCCCATAGGAGACTTGGGAATCGTCAAAATCGAAACAAAACAAAATATAATATAGCCAAGCATTCATGAGACTGATTAAAGATAATCAAAGTCTTTATTACATAAAAAAAAATATTATTATGGTGGAAGTCTTGGTGTTCTTGCCCTTAGGCATTACAATCCAAACATAATACATAAATTTCCATAAGTAACTTTCCCCTTAAACACTAGCCACATTGGTGCTCGAAGGAATCACTCACTACCCATACATCTTTTCATTTTCTTTATATGATGGTTTGGCCTTCTTGCCATAACTGGTAAAATGTTTTGGTAATAGTAGGAGTGAGCAGATTTCGCTCGCAAGTATATATTCATAGAGTAAGCTAGAAATGCTAATATGAGGATTTTTTTCTTTATGAGGCACGATGAATCAAATCGAAACCTCGATAGTCCTATGAAAGAACTATTTAGGGCCCTCGATGATAAACGATAATTTGAACCCTTTATAAATAAGAATGACTAGTTTTTCCTTAGCAAAGTCTTTCACATGCGCACTAGGATCATCTATGCGTTTGACACATATGCCCTTAGGAATCTTCAGACCATACTGTTGCCGACATGCCTAGTTGAAACAATGTAATCTCTTATTGTGAACATACGTAGTCACTTAAGATAAACTTTAAATCTATAGGTTCAGGTACAAGGGGATTTCATGCACCTTTCCCTTAACATAAACACACAATGTGGTGTGACCCACTGGTCGAATTATTCTACCATATAAGTAAGACATTGAATGAAACATAATATATGTAAATCTGTACATGAATATCATCATGCTAGCAGAGTATTGAAGTTATGAATTTATCAAAAGTTTTTGGACATGGTCTTATACATACATCGATGCAATTGATAATACGTTTAAACAAGTACTTGCATATCATATCTTAACAAGTCACTATGCATATCAAAACAATTGTTAATGCATATAATTCAAATAAACATCAAATTAAATATATACTTGCATGATTTTGCAGTTAACTTGTCTTACTATTCTCGGTTTGCTTCACTCTGTGAACGTAACATAACACTTACGCAAGTCTTATTGTTCACATCATTATGTTAAAGTGCATATGGTGTAATTATACCCTTTTTGATATTGCACTAACTAATTTAATCGATACCATCTGTAAGGTATAATGTCGATAATGATGATGATGTATTTATTCTTTAGTTCATGTAATAACTGTGCATTTGTAAATACTCAAGGTAGTTCATAAACCTTAGTATATTTGCACAAATAGGTATTCGCTGATGGACAACTTAGTCTGTCAGGGTACAACCTTTACTGCACTAGGCAAGTCAACAGTGGATATTACTAAGGACTTGTTAGTGTCAAGGTAGGTCTGGTTGTACTTAACGTTCAAGTTTTCTGTACATCAGACATTCTTGAAAAAGCAACAATAGTATCATTGATTAAAGATGTGTGTGAGAACACAAAAAATAAAATGAGTTTTGTTGTAAATTATTTCATATTATGATTAGTTTTGTTGAATAATTGATTCATACTATGAATAAATTACTTTATGTATGAAGGTTTAAATTCTTTTATTTATTTTATTTTGTTTTTATTTTTTTATTATTATTCGGTATGAATAATAAATTCATATTTCAAATGAAAATTTGATGGCAATGTGATGTCCAAAAGTTTATAAATATATTTTTGAGCTCAAATCCTTAAATGATTATTTTTACCCAAGTATTATCAAGAGTAAGTATATCTATCACGTGGGAAGACAACATATGGGCACAGTATCCGTTTTAAAACAAAGACTGTTGTGAGACAAAAGGTTTAATTGCACTGTGTCAGAGTTGTTGCAAGTGGCCCATCAACCAGTTGGTCTACTCCAACAGTACACTAGATTGTTGGCTATGATAGAAGACTGACTGACTGACTTCTAGCAATCATTACATCCACCCTTTCTAACCAATCACTTCTTCTTAAAGCTTGTCACTACCTTTTTCAATTGACGACTGAAATCTAATTTCAAACAATACAACCGCTCCTGTTGCTCGGCAAGTGAGATATATAGTTATCATTCGGATACAACCCTAATTCCACTTTCAAAAAATTTCTATACAGCAAAATCCACCCACAAAAATCCAGGTTCACTTTCAAAGAGCAACTGTTCTTCCCGAAGAACAATCCAAGCTTTTAATTTCTCCTTTGCTGCCACAGAGGTAAGAGCACTACATTAAAGTCCTGCTCTATTCCTGCACTCTTTGTTTTGTTATGCGTGCCATGTTTGTGAAAATACTAGGTTCACTCACTTCCAAAAGTATGATTTAATGCATGCTTTTAACATCTGGTATTAATGCCTTTTATTTCAAAAGCTACCCAAGATGAGAGTAAGATATGTTGACGACCATCTAGTAGACAAACTTTTCTTTTTTATATATATCAATAGGTAGACACCATGCCTGAATCCTTGTTAACTAGAGTTCTTGTAGCCTAGCAGTGTCTAAAAGAATTAGTAGGCAATAAGAATGTTACACACTAAAGAAAAGGGTGATGAAGTCACCACTATATCGGAGACAAGTTCTAGCTTAGTCTCTGTCAGTGTGAAGTTGGTCTTTGACTATTTAAAATTGTGCCTAGGAGATTTCAAGTTAGACTCCGACAGTGGAATTAGTCTCTGATAGGCTAAAGATGTTAGTCTCTGACAAGGAAATGTTGTTAGTCTCTAATGAGAAAATCTCCTTAGTCTCCTATGAAAAATTAGTCCCAAAGAGTTTGGCGATAGCCAACTGAGTTTGGTGCTGGCTTATGAGTTCAGCGATGACTTACTGAGTTTGGCGCTAAACAATTATCCACTGACGAGTTCAGCGATGACTTACTGAGTTTGGCGCTGAACAATTATCCATTGACGAGTTCAACGATGATGTTAGAGTTAAATAATGATGACGATGTTTAGAGAATAAATTATGCATCTGTAAATACTTAAGGTATTTTATAAACCTTAATATCTACACAAGTTTTGCATCCACTGATGATAAACTTATTCATCAGGGGATGATCAACACTTCACAAAACAAGTCGTAAAATGTAACTTCTAAAGGACTTGATAAGTGAAGAGGAATGTCTATTGTTACTCAAAGTTAGTTGAAGTATTTCACACATCAGATATTCCAAACAAAGCTTCAATGTTTAAGAATCATCAGGGGAACTCGTCAAGGGAACCCATCAGGGGATGATAAAGGCAAACCAACCCGTCAGGGGAACGCGTTAGGGTATGGCAGTGGCTGGCCAAACTCATCAGGGGGAACGTGTCAGGGCATGATCAAGACATGTCATCTGTCAGTGTAAGACATCAGGGTATGACAGTGTCAGGCTAACCTGTCAAAGGGAATGCTCAACACTGCATCAGTGGAAGCCAGCAGTGTATGTTGTGACTCATAACATTAGGGGATCAAGAAGCACTTAGTAAACCCAAGTGAAGTTTGAAGCACTGATTTAGTCTTTAACAAGACTTACCATCAGGGGATCAAGAAGCACTGATCAAGTTCTCATCAGGGCTTGCTGTCAGTGGATGATTGTGACTACATACACCCGTTATCAGGTCTAACACGCAAATCAATGAAGCTTGTTGAAGAAGCAAGAGATATTAACTGGAAAGATATCTCTTGAAGTTTGTTGGTCCAATGACAACTCTCGAACATTAAATGCAAGCAGATTAGGGGATGAAAAAGAAGCAACAAAAGTAGCAGCAGTCTGACACATAGTTTCTAAAGGACAACGATGTGACATATATACGGCAAAGTTGAAAAGAGCAGCATGTCTATGCACGTGGTTTCAACCACTGATCTTCGATATATGCAAAAAGATTTTTCATTAAACAGAGATAAACATGTAGCAAACATTATATCAGGTCTACTTGCAGTTAGATATAAAAGTGAGCCTATCATGCCTCTATAGCTAGTAATATCAATTTTCTTTCATTTTAAATCTTTATCTAGCTTAGTGGCAGTAGGCATGGGTGTTTTTGCAGATGTACAATCAACCAAATCATATTTTCTCAATAAGTCTTTGATATACTTAGACTGACTGATAAAAATTCCATCAGTTGATTGTTTTATTTGCAATCCTAAGAAAAATGTTAATTCTCCCATCATACTCATTTCATATCTAGACTGCATTAGTTTTGAAAATTTTTCACAAAGTTTCTCATTTGTAGACCCAAATATAATATCATCTACATATATTTGCACCAATATAATGTCAGACCCTTGCTTTCTATAAAATAAAGTTTTATCTATGATACCTCTAACAAATTTATTTTCAAGTAAAAATTGGGATAGAGTATCATACCAGGCTCTTGGTGCTTGTTTTAAGCCATAAAGTGCTTTGTCTAACCTGTAGACCTGATTTGGAAATTTGGAGTCCACAAAACCTGGGGGTTGGCAAACATAGATTTCCTCTTCCAATTTTTCATTCAAGAAAGCATTTTTGACATCCATCTGGTACACCTTGAAGTTCTTGTAGGCTGCAAAAGCCAAGAAGATTCTGATTGCTTCACGTCTTGCTACTGGTGCAAAAGTTTCATCATATTCTATTCATTCTTCTTGAGAATATCCTTTTGCATCCAGTCTTGCTTTATTTCTTGTAATTGTACCAGTTTCATCCAATTTATTTCTAAAGACCCACTTGGCACCAATTATGGATCTATTCCTTGGTTTGGGTACCAGTCTCCAGACTTTGTTTCGAGTGAATTGGTTTAACTCCTCTTGCATGGCAATTATCCAGTCAGGATCTTGAAGTGCTTCCTCAATTTTCTTTGGCTCAATCTTTGAGACAAAACTGAGATATAAACATTCATTTTGAGTTGCACTTCTAGTTTTGACTCCATCCTCTAGACTTCCAATAATCAAATCTGGTGTGTGGTCTTTCAACCATGGAATTGCACGTGGCAGATTTGACATAGAAGTGGAGGCTTCATTTTCTAGATTGATGTTATCCAATCTAGCTTCATTATCAGAGACTGCTCCCCCTAAACCATTGGCTTCTTCATTATTAGCTCCCCCTGAGCTGTTTATCTCTATAGTATCTGGTGTCAATATAGTCTCCGATTGTGCATCAGTGACTCTAGTCTCTGGTGAACCATTAGTCTCCGATGGAATACTAATGTCACCAGTCTCTTGAGTTTCATCTAATACTCTAGTCTCTGATAGAGTATTAGTTCTTTGTACTTCATGCACAACAGTTAACTCCCCCTCAATTATGTAGGGATCATTGCTATCCTGGGGTTTTTCAGTAGTCTCTGATGGATATTCCCATGCATCCAATTCATTCTCAAAACTGAGAGGTTCATGCAATTCTTGTCCAATCATTCTTGGAATCTTTTTATCATCAAACACGACTTGTATTGATTCCACAATGACCTTTGTTCTTAGATTATATACTCTGTATGCTTTACTTGACAAAGAATAACCTAAGAAGATTGCCTCATCAGACTTGTTGTCAAATTTTCCTCTTGTTTCTGATGAGTCTCTCAGTACAAAGCACTTACAACCAAAAACATGTAAAAACTTGAGAGTTGGTTTTCTCCCAGTCATTAATTCATAAGGTGTTTTGTTGTATGCTTTGTTTATCAAGGATCTATTCTGTGTAAAGCAAGCAGTGCTTATAGCTTCCTCGCAAAAATATGTGGGAAGCTTAGCCTCTTGTAACATAGTCCTTGCTGCTTCAATAAGGGTTCTATTTTTCCTCTCAACAACTACATTTTGTTGAGGGGTTCTTGGAGCTGAGAATTGATGAGTTATTCCTTTTTCAGTGCAAAATTCAGTAACTTGGGAATTCTTGAATTCTGTTCCTCTATCACTTCTTATCACCCTTACTGTTTTTCCTGACTCAGTTTCTATCTTCTTGATATGATCAATTATCAACTGAGCAGCTTCATCTTTTGTATGGAGGTATTTTACCCAAGTATACCTCGTGTGATCATCCACAATAACCAAAGCATATCTATTTCTTAAGATTGACATCACATTCACTTGACCAAATAAATCCATGTGCAGCAACTGTAAAGGATCAGTGATTGATGTTGCTGGTTTACTTTTGAATGACACACTTCTTTGTTTCCCTTTCTGGCATGAATCACACAATCCATCTTGTGTAAATTCCAATTGTGGAATGCCAGCTACCAATCCTTTCCTCACAAGCTTGTTGATGTTCTTGAAATTCAAGTGGGAAAGCTTCTTATGCCAAAGCCAACTTTCATTAGTTGAAGCTTTGCTATAGAGACATGTGATTTGATCAGTAAAAGAAATAAGATTTGCAACATACAAATTTCCTTTTCTTTTCCTTGTCAATATCATATTATTAGATTCTTTGTCACACACCAAACATTGATCTTCTTTGAAGGTGACATTGAATCCCTTATCACATAGTTGACTCACACTTAGTAAATTGTGCTTTAAGCCATCAACTAGTGCTACTTCAGTGAAGATGACATCTCCATGTTCAACACTGCCATATCCCCTCGTATGGCCTTTGCTGTCATCTCCAAAAGTGACTTTTGGGCCATTTTTCTCTTCATACTGTTTTAGCAGGGACTTATCTCCAGTCATGTGCCTTGAACAGCCACTGTCCAAGTACCATGTTTTCTTCTTTTTGCCCTGCACAATAGAGAGTAACTAGTTTGAGATTTTTGGAACCCAGACTTTCTTGGGTCCTTTCTCACTAGTTGTAGACTCAAGACTTGACTCAGATTGAGTTGATTGTCTTTTAGCAATTTTGACTTTAGTTGGACAATCATTAGTCTTGCTACTTGTTTGTGAGAGACTGCCAAGCTTAGGGTTTTCATTGTTAATGCAAATATTATTTAACCTTTTTACAGGTGATTTATCTTTTATTCTCTTTGAAGATGCAGTCTCAGTTATAGGAATTTTATTTTTGCTCCTACAGTTAACAACTATGTGGTTGGGGTTACCACATACATGACATGTCTTTCTAGGAGCATCAGGCATTCTAGCATAATTTGTATATTTATTAATGCCAATTTTTCCATTCCTATTTTTCTTATTTCTCCTTAACTCCACTGATTTTTCAGCCATTTTATCTGGTAGATTTTCCAATTTTTTACTTAACTGTGTCTTTGTCATGAACCCAATATTTAATCTTTTATTTTTACTCTTATCAACAACATTTACTGTCTTTTGATCAATTTCTGATATTGCAGTTACTTGTTGATATTGAGTGTTGATAATTTTGGGTTCAATAACAGGAGAGACAAAATTAATTCTTTTTAAAATATCTGGCTTACTAGTTGAGGAGTTTGCAGCTTCACATATATCATTTAAATCTGAACTCTTGTCTAGATTTTCATCATAACTTAGTCCAGATTGTTGACCTATTGTTTGACACTCTACCAAGTCTGTCAACTTTTTAGAGGAAGTATTCCATTGCTTAATCTTAACTTGAGCATTTTCAAGTTGCTCTACTAAGTAATATTCCCTCTTTTTCAAAGCATCAATCATATGATGAGCTTTGTTTAAGTCAGATTTGATGGTGTCAAACTGTACCAATCTCTCTTCAAGAAACTTATTTATTTTCAAGAGACTGTCACGTGATTCTTTCACATTGGTATATTCGATAGTTAAAGATCTAAAACTAACATGCAAATCAGACATATCTTTTTGTATGCTTTCAATAATAGATGTGTAAAGTAAATCAAGCACATTAAAATTCTGATTTGCATCACATACCTTTGTAGAATCACTTGACTCATCACTTCGAGCCATCAGGGCAAAGTTGACAACTTTTTCATCAGAGTCGCTGTCAATCCAATCTTTACCCTCTGTAATCAAGGCTTTGTTCTTTGATTTAGCTTTCTTGTCAGCAAAGTCTTTCCTTGATTTTTCATCCTTAGATCTATCACTAGATCTAGGCTTCCCGCACTCATTGGCAAAGTGCCCTAACCCATCACAATTGTAACATCTTATTTTCTTTAAGTCAAAGGTTACTTTTTGACCTTCACGTTTAGGGTTAGGCTTCCTTGATGAGGGGGGGGGGGGGGGGGGAGGGGGTGAATACAAGTTCTTTGAATTCTTTTTGATTACTTGTTCTTCAAGAAATTTATAATTACTTGCGGAAATAAAGAATAAGAACACGAATCAATTTATAAACAATTGCTTGAATTGATTTTAACAACTGAATACAAATTCTAACAATCACAATAATATGATCGTCAGCTTCTTTTCTATTCTGTATAGGAAAAGATACAAACTATGAAAAACCTATACAGCTTCGAATTACAATTCTGTAAACCTAATTACAGCTTCTACAACTGAATTACAATTAACTCAGTTCCTAATTCTGAATAAAATTCAGCTTCCTTATTCGAATCAAATACAATCTTTCTTTTTTGATTAGGAAGAGATTTCTGGTTAGTTTCCTTACCAGCTATGTCTTCAATAATATCTTGAACTACGTGGAAGACATTCCTTTTTAATTCGAACTCTGTATCTCTCAGGAAATAAATCACGATTAGTCCCTAATGCTTCATCTTTAGTCTCTGGTGACGTCATCACTAGTCTCTGGTGCTTTTAGTCCCTGATGACGTCAGATTGTATAGTCTCCGATAGAGTTATTTAGTCTCTTATGCTTTAAGGCTTAGTCTCTGATGATGTCAGCTTAGTCTCTGATGCTTTTAACATAAGTCTCTGATGACGTAAGCTTTAGTCTCCGACTCTTTTAGATTTAGTTTCTGATGACATAAGCCTTAGTCTCCGATAGGCAAAACTAGTCTCTGATAAATAAATTCTTTAGTCTCTGATAAGTTTTCCTAGTCTCCGACAAGCCTTTTAGTAAACTCCAACGAATCAAATACACATTTTGACTTGCTGAAGCTTTGATACTCCATTCCAGCAGTTACTTACAAATAAGAAATAATTATATCTCTTTACAAAAAATGAATGAATTACAAACAAAAAGATAACTACTGGCTACAAAACTTCAGTGTTACTAATTAACACTTTCTATACATTTGTACTCTAAGTAATCTAAAGACAATCATCATCAAATGTTCTAAAACCTAACATTATTTGACTATCGCCAAAGTTTGTGCAAGGTACTTCAATGCCAAAATACTCGACGTTAGGGGATAAAAGGCTATCGCCAAAGTACTCGGCATCAGGGGATAAAAGGCTATCACCAAAGTACTCGACATTAGTGGATAAATTGTGAAGCGCCAAATTACTCGGTGTCAGTGGATAAATTGTGAAGCACCAAAGTGCTAGACGTCAATGGATAAAAGGTGAAGCGCCAAAGTGCTCTGTATCAGTGGATAAAAGGTGAAGTGCCAAAGTGCTCGACATCAGTGGATAAAAGGACTTTGCGCTCATGTGAAGACCATCAGGGAATAATGACCTCAGCACCAAATTCTACTCTTGACCATCGCCAATGTTCACCGATTTCGTGCATCAAATGGAAAACATGACAGAGCTACCATGAAAGAAAAGTGATTGGACCTTTTTTGACTACTTTTCTAATCCTGAAAAGTCTACAACTATTGTTAGAGTTAAATAATGATGATGATGTTTAGAGAATAAATTGTGCATCTGTAAATACTTAAGGTATTTTACAAACCTTAATATATCTGCACAAGTTTTGCATCCACTGATGATAAACTTATTCATCAGGGGATGATCAACACTTCACAAGACAAGTCATAAAATGGAACTTCTAAAGGATTTAGTAAGTGAAGAGGAATGTCTGTTGTTACTCAAAGACATTAAAAGTATTTCGCACATCAGACATTCCAAACGAATTCAACAAAGCTTCAGTGATAAAAAACCATCAAGGGAATCCGTCAGGGAAATCCATCAGGGGATGACAAAGGTAGACCAACCCGTCAGGGGAATGCGTCAGTGTATGGTAGTGGCAAGCCAAACTCATCAGGGGGAACGCGTCAGGACATAACCAAGACATGTTAATCTTTTAGGGGAAGACATCAGGGTATGACAGTGTCAGGCTAACCCGTTAGGGAAACTCGTCAGGGGGAATCCTTAACACTGCATCAGTGGAAGCCATTAGAGTATGTCGCGAGTCATAACATCAAGGGATCTAGAAGCACTTAGTAAACTCAAGTGAAGGTTGAAACACTGATCCAGTCTTTGACAAGAGTTGTCGTCAGGGGATCCAGAAGCACTGATCAAGTTCACATCAGGGGTTGCCATCAGTGGATAGTTATGACTGCATACACCCGTCATCAGGTCTTACACGCAAATCAATGAAGCTTGTTGCAGAAGCAAGAGATATTAACTGGAAAGATATCTCTTGAAGTTTGTTGGTCCAATGACAACTCTCAAATATTAAATGCACGCAGATCAGGGGATGAAAAAGAAGCAACAAAAGTAGCAGTAGTCTGACACATAGGACAACGATGTGACATATATGCGGCTAAGTTGAAAAGAGCAGCACGTCTAGGCACGTGGGTTCAACTACTGATCTTCTATGTATGCAAAAAAGTTCTCATTACAAAGAAGAGGAATCCAATAGATCAACAAACACAAAAGCATACAAATCACTAGAGAGAAGCTTTGTAATATATCTTGAGAGAAATATTCAAAGAAAATAGAAGCTAGTGTGTGTGATAAAGAAGCTGTAATTTTATTACAGAATTTGTAGCTGTTTAATCACATTTGTGATTAACCAGATTTCCAGAAAACCTCAAGTTTTAATACAATTATTTTAACTTGAATACGTGTGTTCATCTGATTATCTGTTATTGTTTTTCTGGTTATTGTAGCTATTTCCTTTTGTGCAAAAAGTTGAAAAAGAACAAAAAATTTTGAGTGTTTGTATTCAACCCCCCTCCCCCCCCCTCTACAAACACTTGAGTTTATTTAGTTCTAACAATTGGTATCAGAGCCATCTAGCAGATTACACTTGCTAAATGAACATCGAAAATGGCCAACAAAGCTAGAAATAGCAAAGTCCCCATGTTGGAAAGGGGAAAATACTTTTTCTGTAAACAAAGAATGACAGTTCATCTAAGAGCAATCGATGATGAATACTTGCAGATTCTAGAGGAAGGCCCTCACGTTCCAAAGAAGCTCATTCCTCAAGAGGTTGTCAACGGAGTCAGTGTCCCAGAAAAATTAATTCCAAAGACCACTGATGAGATGACACCAGAAGAAAGAGAGAAAGTAAAGAAGGATTTCAAAATCACAGGCATCCTATACAATGGTTTAGACGATGATATGCTAAATAGCATCATGAATCTTACAACATCTAAATCTATATGGGATACCATTCAGATCTTGTGTGATGGAACTGAGGAAGTGAGGGAAAACAAACTGCAACTGTTAACATAACAGTATAAGTGGTTCACAATGAAAAATGGTGAAACACTCACTGAAATGTTTGACAGACTCAACAGGTTGGTAAATGACTTGAGATTATATGGGAAGGCTTATGCCAATAAAGATATAAACAGAAAGTTCATGAGAGCACTTCTCATATCATGGGATCCAAAAACTACAGCCATCAGGGAATCCAAGGATATGAACCTTCTAGACTTGGATAGGCTCTATGGCACCCTAAAGACATATGAACTGGAGGTTCAACAAAGATCTGAAATGTCAGGGGATGCCAGAAAGCTTAAATCTGTAGCCCTGATGGCTGCCAAGAAGGACAAAGAAGAAACAAAACCAAGTGTCTTAATGAAGCAGCAGTCAGGTGATGCTGAAAAGGAAGGGGACAATGAAGCTGACTCAAAGGAGGATGAATATACTCCTGAAGAGTTAGAGGAACTGGATGAAACCTTGTTTTTTCTTGCAAAGAGATTTTCAAAGCTGAAATTTCAAAAACCTTCTAGATCTAAAAGATTTTCAGCAAAGAAGCCAAGTAGCACTAAAAACTTAATTGACAAATCAAGAATAAAGTGCTACAAGTGCAATGAGATGAGCCACTTTGCAAATGAGTGCTGCAAGGCCACAAAGGAAGGTGAATTCAAGGGCAAGGAAGCTGAAGTGGATTACAAAAAGAAATACTTTGACCTTCTAAATGCCACCAAGAAGGTAAAAGCTTACATTGCAGAGGGAAAGGACTGGGCTGACTTAACTGAAGAAGATAATGAAGAATATGTCAACCTAGCCCTGATGGCCTCATCCACTGACAGTAGCAGCTCACAAGTAAGTCTTGAAATTTCCTCTAACATGTCTAAAAATGATTGTGTTAAAACTGTTAAGGAAATGGCTTGTGAGATAAAAGATCTTTATGATACCCTAAGGAGTGTTGTAGCTGAGACTGAGAGAGTGCAGAAAATAAATGAACATTTGACTACAAGAAACACTCTCTTAGAATTAGAACTCTCTAGACTTGAGAGTCTTGAAAAAGAACTCTCAAGGACTAAAAATCTCCTTGATTGTGCTGTCAAAAGAGAAGAATGGACCTCCAATCTTTTAAGACGAGAAAGGGAAGTCATAAAGAAATGAAATGAGTCCAGCAAGAAACTGGAGGATCAGTTGAACAGTTAAAAATCTAATCCCAAATCTGGTTTAGGCTATGGAGAGACTCTAGTGAAGCAACCTCCCATTGAGGTTGAAAATGCAGCTAGCTTTGGAAAGAGGCCATTACAACCTATTAAGTTTGTAAAGGCTGTAACAAAGTTGGAAAAAGAGAATGTTTTCCTGATGAGTTAAGCTTCCACAAGTGGTGGAAGTGGCAAGAAACCTATTCTTGCCAAAGCACTCAAACCTCCAGTCAGAAAAGAACCAGACTGTGCATCAGTGGATACACAGTCATCAGGGGGAAAGAGTGTATCAGGCCGTCGTAGCCCGTCAGGGGATAAAGGCCTATCAGGGAAAAATAAAAAGAATAGGAATGGTAAGTTAGGTGTAAACAAAGCCAGTAATTACACCTCTACTCTTGAAGCCCCTAGAAAAGTTTGCTGGAATTGTGGTAGTAATAATCATTTATCTTTTCAATGTAAAGAAAAATCACAAATTCCCACTAGCACAATTATACACTGATGATTTACCAACTGTTCAAGCTTGCACCTCCAAGGGCAAAGAAAAGAAAACAGTTGTTAAATCAGAGGCTTATAATGCAGCTCCTAAAAAGGAGAAAGTGAATGACTTGCCAAATTCAACTGTCACAAATAAAGAAAAGGCTGTTTTACCATCAATTGTGACTAAACCTAGAGGACCCAAAGCCACTTGGGTACCAAAAACAAATTAAATGTTCTTTGTGTGCAGGGAAACGTCAAAAACAGTCAAACTGGTTTCTAGACAGTGGTTGCTCAAGACACATGACAGGAAACAAAGCCCTGCTCACAGAATTTCAAGAAAAGGTTGGTCTAGTAATTTCTTTTGGTGATAACAGCAAAGGATTGACTATTGGTTATGGCAAAGCGGCAAATGGGAATGTCTCATTTGAAAAAGTAGCACTAGTTGATTGACTTAAGCACAACATGTTAAGCATAAGTCAACTATGTGACAAAGGATACATCATTTCTTTCAAAGGGGATCAATGTTTGATCTCAAATGAGGATGATGGGAAGCTGGTTTTGTCAGGGATAAGAAAAGGAGATCTCTACATTGTTGATTTCAATTCAGTAAGTGGAGAATCATGTTTCTACAGCAAGGCAACCCCTGATGAGAGCAGACTATGGCATAAGAAGCTCTCTCACCTAAACTATAGGGCTATCAATGATTTAGTGAAGAGAGAGTTGGTAAATGGACTACCTCAAATGAAATTCATTCAAGAAGGATTATGTTCAGCTTGTCAAAGAGGGAAGCAAAGGAAATCATCCTTTGTCAGCAAGGAAGCCACAATGATTAAAGATCCAATTCAATTGCTTCATATGGATCTTTTTGGCCCTATCAACATTATGTCAGTGTCAAAGAAAAGATTTGCAATGGTTATTGTGGATGACTACTCCAGATACACTTGGGTTAAGTTTCAAAATGCTAAATCAGAAGTTCCTCAACAAATCATTGACCATATTAAGAAAGTGGAAACTGAGTCAGGGTCAATGGTTAGAGTTTTGAGGATAGACAATGGAACTGAATTTAAAAATGCAGCAGTTGATGGATTTTGTGTGGAGAAAGGCATAAATCATACATTTTCTACTCCAAGGTCTCCTCAACAGAATGGTGTAGTGGAAAGGAAGAACAGAAGCTTGATAGAAGTTGCTAGAATAATGCTAGCAGAGGCAAAGATTCCTACCTACTTTTGGGCTGAGGCAATATCCACTGCTTGCTTTACTCAAAATAGGTCATTAATCAACAAAGCTCACAACAAGACTCCATATGAGCTAATGACAAGGGGAAAACCAAATATCAAGTTTCTACATGTTTTTGGATGCAAATGCTTTGTATTAAGAAACTTTGGTGAGAACTTAGGGAAATTTGATCCAAAGGCTGATGAACCAATTTTCCTAGGTTACTCCCTGACATCTAAGGCTTTCAGGGTTTATAACAAGAGACTTCAAGTAGTGATGGAGTCTATAAATGTAGCTTTTGATGATCAAGAGATTTGTGGACTTGAAGACCCTGGTTTTCATGAGGAGCTCAGATTTGAAAATGAAGATGATTCTGATTATCAAGAGAATGAAGCTGATGAGTGCAGACAAATAGAGAATTTATCCATCCCTGATGTCAAACCAAACTCTCTAGAAGCCCCTTTAACTGATAGAGTCAATTTCCTGGATAACAGATCAGGGGACACTCTATCAGGGGATCATTCATTAGGGCATGTGTTAGGTCCCAAAGGGTAAAAATACTAGAAGGGGGGTTGAATAGTGTTTTTAAAA
>CM025788.1:25063397-25096015 GCA_014636745.2 Centella asiatica
GGGGGGGGGGGGGGGGGGGGGGGGGGGGTTGAGTACAAGTTCTTTGAATTCTTTTCGTTTACTTGTTCTTCAAGAAATTAAATAATACTTGCGGAAATAAAGAACAAGAACTCAAATCAATTTATAAACAATTGCTTTTATTGATTTTAACAATTGAATACAACTTGTAACAATCACAATAATATGATCATCGGCTTCTTTTCTTTTCTGTATAGTAAAGATACAAAACTATGAAAACCTATACAGCTTCGAATTACAATTCTCTATAAACCTAATTACAGCTTCTAAAAAACTAAAATTACAATTAACTCAATTTCTATTCTAAATCAATAATGATTCAGCTTCCTTATTTGAATCAAATACAATCTTTCCTTTTCGATTAGGAATAGATTTCTAGCTTGTTTCCTTACCAGCTACGTCTTCAATAATATTTTGATCTACGTGGAAGACATTCCTTATTCAATTCAAACTCTGTATCATCAGGAAATAAGTCCTGACTAGTCCCTGATGACTTCAGCTTTAGTCCCTGATTACGTCATCATTTAGTCTCTGATGACATCAGGTTGTGTAGTCTCCGATAGAGTTATTAATCTTCGATGCTTTTAGGCTTAGTCTCCGATGACGTCAAACTTAGTCTCTGATGCATTAAGATTTAGTCTCTGATGCACTAAGCTTAGTCTCTGATGCTTTATCTTTAATCTCTGATGACGTAAGCCGTAGTCTCCGATAGGCAAAATAATTAGTCTCTGATAAGCATTGCCTTAGTCTCTGACAAGCCTTTTTGTAAACTCTGACGGATCAATTACACATTTTGACTTGTTGAAGCTTTGATACAACTTTCCAGCAGTTTACTTACAAATAAAAATTAATCTATCTCTTTACAAAGAATGAATAATTACAATCAAAGAGATAACTATTGGCTACAAAACTTCAGTGTTACTAATTAACACTTTCTATACATTTTTATATCTAAGTAATCTAAAGACAATCATCATCAAATGTTATAAAACCTAACAATCTGCCCCTAATCATGAATATCAGAATGATAAGCATAATTTCAAGGTTGATGATGATGTCAAAACTCAAACTTACAAATATTACTTAGAATAAAGAATAAAGAATTACTAACTACAAATGTTTCTGAATTAAGATCTTTGATCTGTCATTCAGCTTCCACCAAGACTCAGGTTTAAATCCTTTAAGTCTGGCTTCAAAAAAAAATATTACAGCTTATTCAACAATCAACATACCTTCCAACACAACAACTTTACCTCCTATTTTTCCTCAGCACTTCCAATCTTTCTATCAATAGCTTTTTCAGGATTATCTCTGTTTCTTCTTCTGCATCCTTGAGTAGACTAATAAATCCTTCAACGTGTCTCTTAGTGACACTGTTGATATCTCTGTTATAGTTGAAGAAAACTTTCTTTCCATGGAAAGTCTCATACCATAATCCAAGAGGCTTAGGATCAACTTCTGGCACTGTGTCCAAGTTATGTCTCACCTTCATCACCTTCTGAATTTGGCTTCGAAATCCCTTGTTGAGATCAGAAGTCTCAAGCACTACAGTCAGCAACCACTCCAAATTTTCTTTTGTTTGCTCCTCCAAGGCTGGCCTCTCGAACTTCAAAGATTCTCCATCTTTTAAAAAGATATGGAGCAATTCTTTGTTGTCCTTAGCCTTGACAAAATTTATGTACTTTGTACTCCTTTTTCAGGGCCTTGATGATTTCTTCAGTACTAGCCATTTCAACCTTATAAGATTTCCTTGATGGAACTGTTCGTGGCTTTGTTGGTTCACTCACAGCCACTAAGGCAGTCTCGGTTGGCCTTGGAGGTTCTTGAGATATAGGCTTCTTAACAGATGCTTTAATCACAGGTTTCTTTGCAGATTCCTGGACCAAAGACCTTCTTCTTGTTTCTTCTCTGCCTCTTCTATCTCCTTATTTTTCTTTTTGGTAATGGCTGCTTTCTGTGCACTTGATCTTCTTGCAGAGATTTTCTTTTTCTTTGTCTCCTCCTCCTCCCTTGCTGCTGCCATGTCCTCCTTCTCTTGTAGTTTCTGAGCTAGCAATGTATCAACTTCAATGAGTTTCTGCTCTTGAGGATAAACTAATTTTACTTTCCCATCCACTATCAATTTAATTGGAGTGGGAAAGTGAGCAGTCTTCATGGCATCTCCTATTAACTTGGGCTGTCCTGGTTGAGTAGAGTCTGTTTTCTTTGATTCTTCAACCATGACCCCCTTGCCTTTGTCTTTGGATGTTCTTGGGGTTTGTGCAGTTTGTTGAGTAGGAGGAGGAGCTTTCTTTGTTGTTGCTGCTGGTATTGTTGGTGGTGGTGGTGGTGGTTGTGTTGTTGTTGACTTTGTGGATGCTTCAAGATCAGAATGTTTCTTCAAAATTCTGTCCATCATTGCTTGCAATTCTGCATCAAGGACTGGAACAGATTTTGGTTGCGGTTTAGGTACGGGAACATGTTTGGAATGACCACTCTCCCCCTTTTTGACATCAGCATCTTTAGATTGTGAGGAGGTGACCAATTGTGGAATTGCCTGTAGCAGGAGTTGCTCCATTCTGTCTTGTTTTTGAAGGAGGAGTTGGACATTGGCTTCAAGGGCTTGAATTCTACTGTTAGTCTTGTCTTGTCTTGGATGATTGAATCAATTGAAGAAATAGTCCTCCTTGGCAAGTGTCCTTCATAGCACCTTCTTATTTTGTTTGTTTCCAACTCCATCCTTTCCTCCATTCTTTTGACTGCCCCATTGATGCCAATAACCAAGAAGTGATGAAACTTTGTATGTTTCTTATCCACCTTGGTTACTTCTTCTAATATATCCTTGATTGATGGGGCAGCTGCAGTTGACCCAATGTTGGTCACATAGTCTTGCCTGAGTTGGGCAGCTGCATCCTTAAGAGAGTTTGTGTAGTTTGCATCAAGCCAAACATCCACATTCTCCTCTTCAGGTTCTTCAGGCATAGGGTCATTTACAAGCCCTGTCTTCAATGCAGAAATGTGGTCTTGTCTTTGTTGTAGACCATATAGGAGTTCAAAGTCTGCATTGGACATTTCGGATAAAACATGTAATGTTGCATCCCCTGTGCTTGAACTGGTCCCAATTTCTCCTGTTTGGATTGTTGTGGAGGGAGCAGAAGAAACTTGAGCTTCTGGGGTGATGGTTTCAACAGGTTGTAAAAATGCACTTGCTGAAAATTTCTCTCTATTATTTTTTTCAAGGATCTCATCCTTGCTCACACCTTCTCCTTTTGTCTGGGGTTGGACACCCAACTTCTCTATCTCTCCTTTTTCCAAGCTGTCTAAAGCTTGTCTCTCTTGTATGTGTATATCCTCTCCTTTTTCCAGGTCAGGAGCCTAACTCTCACTATTTATTCTCACATCCTCACTCATTTGGATAGAGTCACTTTGTCCTACAGAAATGAGGGGTAAAGAAGAAGTGTGTGTGACTGCATGGAGAGTGGGTTCCCTTTGTGTTGCTGGGGCAAGGGATTTCTCCATGGAATAAGTTTGAGAGCTTGTCTCAAATAGTGGCTCCTCTTGGGAAAAATCAAGAAGATTTAAATTAGTAGTATCAAAAGAATCAAGAATGGGAGAAAAAGGAGAAGAATGTACAATTTGGAGTGTTGGCTGTTCCTCAGACATTGAAAATTGAGGAACATCAATAGATGACTCTGTGTGTGCACTCCTGGTGTCACTCTTTTCTTGTATTTTCTCTCTCTGTGGTTCCTCTTGTTGGGGAACAAGAGGTTGTGCAGACTTTGTACAGGTTGTTCCTGGTTGGGAACTTTCTTCAATGTCAACATCCTTTTAAGAGGATATGGACAGTTCACTATTTTTCCTTATAACCTCCATTGCCTTTTGGGAAGCTATGGATTCCTTTTGGCTTATGGTTATGACTCGCTTTTTTCTCTGAGGTGCCACCTCAGCTTCTTTGTCTCCCTCAGCCTCACTTACTCCCTTAATTATTTTTCTTTTTGGAGGGAGTTTCTTGGCTATCTTTGTTTTTACAACCACAGTCTTTTGGGAAACTGTGGAGGGGGCTATTGATTGTTGTTGTGAAGTGGTTGGAGGATTAATCGGGTTTTGGTGTTCAGTATCCTCAAGATATAACAAAGAATAAAGGTTTGGGAGCCTGTTAATAAGAGTAGATCTCATGACCGGAGGAAAAAAAAAAGGGACCTTTACCTTTGCAGATTTGCTTCATATCAGTCAAAATTCTTTTACTCTGCAAAACAGTTGGTACAACTTGCATTCCAGTAATATTAAGGTTAGGTATTAGATAATATGCAATCATCATCAAAAACCTAGCATAATAAATTTTATTTTTATTACCGGATTTAAGTTTTACCAAAATATTTTGCAGAATTAAAAGCCCAATGTTTAGATGTCTATCATACAACACACTAAAAGCAATTTGCTGTGTGAGTGTAGTGATAGGATCATAGCCACTGCATTTTGTAGAAAAAGCTTTTGTAATTATATCAAAGAACAGTGACCATTCCTGCCTGAGATGGGGTCGAGTTATGGACCCAACAGAAACAATTTCTAAAGAATAATGTAAGTTTTTAAACATAGCAAATATTTCTTCATCAGAGGCAGGAGAGTTAAAGTTTCAAAAACAGGTAGACGTAAAGCATTATTAACAATAGTATGATCTATTGTGTAGACATAATTATCATACCTAAAACTTACCACAGGAGAGTCAGCATCCTCATCCTGAATGGTTGCAGTGGACCACATAGTCGTGATAACTTCAGCGGCTTGTGTGGGAGCTTCGTATATGGCGTACAACAGTGAAGAATTTTGTAGAAAATCTACAAATGGATGGTATTGTGCTTCAAATTCATGTTTATCAACCGCCCCTGCATGGTTGGTCTTGATGAAATCAAAGTCTTCGAACATGAAGCATACAGTTTTGGCCGCCATGAAGAGATTTGTGTGAACTTGTGAATAAATTCTTTGAAAAAGGGTTAAATTCAGAGTGTTTGTAGAGAGAAAATAATTTCAAAGCTTGAGAGATTGTGATTGCAAAGGTGTTTGAATTTACTTTTGTCAAAGTGTTATAACCGTTTGCAATTCACAGGATAGTGAACTGTTTTCGATCATGGGTATGAGTAACTACCAGATTGCCCTCGATCGGAGATTGCCCTAATCTCTGATATGTTCACTCATAAGAGACTAGACCCGATTAGTCTCCGGAAGTTCATTTTTGATTGAGTCAGAGACTAATCAAAAACACTATTGAGGACTAAGATAGTATCCGATAGTTCAATTTTTAATTAAGTTGAGTACTAATTAAAAACACTATCAGGGACTAAACTAGTCTCCGATAGTTCAATTTTTAATTAAGTCGGGGACTAATTAAGAACACTGGCGGGGACTAAGATAGTCTCCGATAGTTCAATTTTAAATTAAGTCGGGGACTAATTAAAAACACTATCAGGGACTAAACTAGTCGCTGATAGTTCAATTTTTAAATAAGTCGGGGACTAATTAAAAACACTGTCGGAGACTAAAAGATAGTCTCTTTCTCTTAAGCTTTCAGGGACTAAGAAAATGTAGTCCCTGCTACAATTTTGCTTTTCAAAATATTTCTAACAATCAAGTTAATGATTATTAGCTTCAAAAATTCTGTTATTAAATAACAGCTACATTCTAGAAATTAAATTCTAGCTTCTAAAATTCTGTTCACAAAGAACAGCTGCATCCTAGAAATTAAATTCTAGCTTCTCACAACTAAACAACTTGCTTTCAAAATATGAAATTAATTTTTAGAAGCATAATTCAACATTCCTAATTTAGAAACTAATCTAGAAAATGTAGATTCATCTAAAGGCTTTGTGAATATGTCTACAAGTTGTTTATCAGTTGTAACCCAGTGCAATTCAATATTACCTTCACTTACATGCTCTCTTATGAAGTGATATCTAATATCTATGTGTTTTGTTCTTGAATGCTGCATTGGATTTTCTGTTATAGCTATGACACTAGTATTGTGACGACCCCAAAATCCCTCATTGGATCAGGGCTTCGTCAAAAGAAGGAAAAGATAACCACACATCCATTCTTATTATAAATACAGAAAAAAAAATATTAAAGAGTTATTACAACCCAAAATATTACATTTTCAGCGGAAGCTATTCTATCTCTATACTATAATACAAAACATCACTTTTCAGATCATATTCCTATCTTCATTCCTTATCGGCACTACAAAGGGTTAGCCAAATTCAGTAACTGATCATCTTTGCCTTCCCCTTGTCAGAGGGCTCAGCCTTTATACCTTGCTTTGCAAGACATTAAATTCAACAAAAATGAGCGATTTAAGCCCAACAAGTATATAAACAATTTGGGGAAGCAAAACTGGAATGTTACTAGGGATTCAATTATGTTGAGAGGCTCAGTGGAACAATACTAATGCCTCAGAAATCTTTGAATAATATTTAGGATTACTGATGATAAACAACGTGTAATCCTCCTTGAAGAAAGCAGGTATTCACCTGTGTATAACTTTCTCAAAATATCCATCGGGGGCTAAACTCGTTGGATCTGCTAACCATACGGTACACTGCTGGCCTAATTGTGACCGCATGATCCCTCCTTGTGTGAACGTACGTAGTCACTTAAAATTCCTCTAGGTCAGGTGAAGAACAAATCAACACCTTTCCTTTCCTCTAGCCATCCATGTGACATAACCCATTTAAGGGACATAGCATTCTCATTTATTGCACAAATATAATATTGAAAAATAGCTGATAGAGCAAAGATTCTTTATATCCATGCACTTTCATTCATATCATGCTAGCGGAAATTAAAGCATAGCACTTTGTTTCACAAGGAAATTTAAATATAAATGTCATAATTTTGCAGCCATGTCGAATCAATTGATTATGTGCTTAACTGAAATAAGCATAAGAGTAAGAATATACTTGCCTCGGTCCTTTGCAACAAAGATTCAAATTCAACTTACTGGTGAGTGAAAGATTTTGTTAATTATGCATGTAATATTTTAATACCTTAATAAGAATTTATGAAAGAAAATGTATATGTGATGTCTTTAGACTTTTACTGTCTTAAATATGGCATAATAACATCATGAAATAATTTTAAGAAAATAATGTTTTATAGCCTTGATGACAGACTGTGCATCGGGGAATAATTTTCTCATTATCAAACTCGTCAGAGACTGATATCCTTAGCCATCAGAGACTAACATATTATGCCCATTAGAGACTACGGAAATTCCTCCATCGGAGACTAAGAATTCCTTAATCGGAGACTAAACTTAGCCTGTCGGAGACTAAGGATGACGTCATCAGAGACTAAACTTAGCCTGTCGGAAACGAAGGATGATGTCATCAGAGACTAAACTTAGCCTGTCGGAGTCTAAGCATGACGTCATCAGAGACTAAATAACTCATCAGAGACTGATGACGTCATCTTAACTCATCGGAGACTAAGGCTGACGTTATCCGAGACTAAGATTTTTAAAGCTTCGGAGACTAAAGAACATCTCATCAGAGACTAACAACATCTCATTAGAGACTAACCTTAACTCATCAGGGACTAGAATTATCTCGTTAGAGTCTAATATTAAAGCTTGCTTTTGCTACCATGGAAGGCTTATCACGAACAAACTCAACCTAGGATGTCTCATGAAAATGAAAAAGAATATAAACTTAGCATAAATCTTTGATGCTATGCACAAAAGAAACTAAGTAGCGTACCAGGTTCTTACCTCTTCGTTCTTAAGGGTGAAATCAAAGCTTGTCTGAGAATAATTTTTCGAAAGCAGAACTGGGAAATTTATGAAGATGATAAGTTTAAACGAAACTCTTAAAAGAGAAATTTTGGTAAAGGAATTAAAATTTCATCTCAAATGAGGTATTTATAGAGTTCAAGAGCAGTAAGTTAAGGTTAAGCTTTAAGATAAGATGATTGGTTAATCTAGACGGTAAAACGACTGCTTATCATTACTCTTTAACAGCTAACAATGTAATAAGCAGCTGCTGTCATACATGTAGCTCGTCTTTAGTCAGTTGTTCCCACACAACCTGCCTATTAATCAAACACGTAATCACCAATCTTACGTAATTGTAGCAAAAAAATAAAATAACACAAAATAAAATTATTTCTTATCGTAAAATACATTAAAAAAGTTTTTGGTTCTCACATCCTTCCCCCCTTAAAAGAAGTTTCGTCCTCGAAACTTAACTATGAAATAAATGGGGGTACTTGTCAATCATAGCGCTTTCAAGCTCCCAAGTAGCTTCCTCTACTGTTGGTGCAAAATAAGCTCAAGTGTTTGTAGAAAGGGGGGGGGGGGGGGGATGAATACAAACACTACAAACTTTTTGCTCTTTTTATCTTTTAAAAGTACTTATCGGAAATAGCTGCACAGAGCAGAAAAACTATGTAATATGAACACACATATTCAAGTTAAAATAGTTATATTAAAACTTGGGGTTTTTCTGGAAATCTGTATAATCACAAATGTGATTTACAACTACAAATTCTGTGAATAAAATTCACAGCTTCTCACACTCACTAGCTAGGAAAACTTTTCTCTGAAAAATAAATCTCTCAAGAAATATATTACAGAGCTTCCTAGTGTTGTGTGCTTCTATGTTTGTTTGATCTGTTGGATAGATTCAATCTCTCTGTTGCTATTTTGTAATGAGAACTCCTTTGCTTATATGTCAAACAGTGGTTGAAATCACGTGCTTGAGACGTGCTGCTTTTCTCAACTTAGCCGCAAGTATGTCACATCGTAGCCCTATGTGTCAGACTGCTTCATGCTTTATTGCTACTTTTTCTTCCCCTGATCTGTGTGCATTTAATGCGAGAGAGTTCTCATTGGATCAAAAACAAACTTCAAAAAATATCTTTCCAGTTGATATTTCTTGCTTTTGTAACACGTTACGTTGATTTTCGTGTAAGTACTGATGACGGGTGTATGCTGTCACAACGATCCACTGACTACCAGCCCTGATGGACTTTGATTAGTGCTTCTGAATACCCTGATGTTTATTGACTGGATCAGGGCTTCATCCTTCACTTGAGTTTCACTCAGTGCTTCTTGATCCTGATGGTTATGACTGACGGTATACACTGATGCCATGTTGGCCATTCCCCCTGACGGGTTACCCTGATGGGTTGGCCTGACACTGACATGTCCTGAAGTGTTTTTCCTGACGGGTTGGTCTGCCTTCGTCATCCCCTGACAGGTTTCCCTGATGAGTTCCCTCTGATAGGTTCCCCCTGATAGGTTCCCCCTGATGGGTTCCCCTGATGAGTTCCCCCTAATGGGTTCCCCTGATGAGTTCCCCCTGATGGGTTTCTCCCTGACGGTACTTAATCAACGTAACTTTGTTTAGAATTTCTGATGTGCAGAATACTTTGACTGTTTATAAGTAACATCAGACATTCTTCTTCACTTTGTCAAGTCCTTTGAATGTTCCATTTTCTGACTTGCCTTGTGAAGTTATTGACCATCCATTGATGAAAAAGTTTATCATTAGTGGATGCAAAACTTGTGCTGATCTTAAGGTTTATAAAATACCTCAAGTATTTAGCTGCACAATTTATTACCTAATCACCATCATCATTATTTAACTCTAACAATCTCCCCCTATTTATGTTCATCAATTTGATAACCATAAATCCCTAGATGCACTGATGATGATGTCAAAACCAATACTAAATATATGAAAGAATTTTGAATGAATTAACAAAAATTTCTGTACAAGTATTTTCCTATAACTATTACAAAAACAATGTTGTATTAGACATCAGGATCCCTTTTCCTTTTTGCTGAGACAAAGGGCAATGGATGACTTGATTCAATCGGTTGAGAGTCAATTCCAAGGCCTTGTCTTCTTTGATCTGGGTTTTGATCAGGAATCATTAATCTGTTGTCTTCTCTTCCTGCTTCCAGTTGCTCCAGCTCCCTTTGAAGAAGTTTTCTGAAGTTGACAATGTTGACATTGCTGCTGGATTCCAAAGCTTCAAGGACAGATTTTATTTCTTGAACGTTGGCTGCAACAAGTTGTGACCAGTAGAAGGTAATGATCTCCCCCTTTTTATTTTTGAATTTAAAACCCATGGGGCTAGTGATCATTTTTGGATATTCTTTGAATCCCTTCACTGGTGGCACATCCCTTACTGCAGTGTTCCCATCATCAGCTTTGGTTTCTTCAATCTCCTTCAACACTTTCTGAATCAGCAGGATTCTGAACTGGATGACATGTTCATTTTTGTGATAAGCTATTTGGCTTAGAACATGCATCGCTTCCTCCAGGTCGAGACCATCAACGTCTTTGATTTTAATGTTTTTCCCCTGCCCATCAGTGGATTTGTAAAATAGCTTCAAAGGTCTTACCAAGGCTGTGGGCAGTCTCCTATCATCGTTGATGGCTCTCCTCAGCTTATCAATCAGTCCCCTTAAGTCTCTGTTAGCCACTGACGATTTTGAAATTAAATTCAGAACTAATCCCAGCTGTTCAGCATCCATTCTCCTAAACCAGTCCATTGTGACATTGAATTGCGACTCACTTTTAAGTTGCACTGTTATCAGCTGATCCCTTCTATTGTTGAACCTGACATCTATGCTTTTTATGGAGAACATAAATGACAGGTTTTTGCACCTTTCTTCTTTGAAGGATTCAGCTAGAGTGGGTGGACCAAATGTTGTGGTAATAGGAGAAGGTGCTTGGTCCTTGGCTTCAGATGACTTAGATTTGGTGGCATCAGGGTCCCTCTCTTCATCTTCTTGAAGTTGCTGTGCAAATAGTGCATCAGCTTCCACTATATTTTTATCTTGAGGGTAGACCAGCTCCACTTTCCCATCAATTACAGCTTCAACGGGTGTTGGAAAGTGGGCTGTCTTCATGGCATCTCCAAGTAGCTTAGGCCCTGATTGAGTGTTGGATTTCTTCTTTGGTTCCTCAATCAGGATACCCTTGCCTTTATCCTTGGATTTTGGAGCAAGAACAGGAGCAGTCACATCTCCTGATGGTTGACTTGAATTCTCAGCAACATCCCCTGATGACTGCTTGGTTGATTTCTCCCCCTTTTTGACAGCATCATCAGTGAGAGTTGAGAGTCGGGATGTGACTTAAAGAACTTGTTGCAAAGTGCCAGCCATGGAATGTTGCAGAGTTTCCATGCTGGTCAGTTGGGAAGTGAGATCAGCAAGCTTCTTGTCTACAGTGTCAGCTTATTTCTTCATCCTGAGCAGGGTCTGACTAGTGACCAGGGAGTCGACAACTTGTTGTACATTTTGTATCTTTGAAGAAAAATGTGTATACAATTTTTGATTTTCTATATCTATTGACTGATCGATCATGATCTGTGATTGTAACACTTTGATCAAGATGGGATCAGTGGTCCTAGCTAACTCTTGCTTTAACAACTATACAGTGTCCAACATTTGATTCTGCTAAAAGTACAAATCATGGCGTATATTTACATTTATATTTACATTTTTAATCATGGCGTATGCTACTTTCAAGGTTAAGGAGGTAATAACCTCAAAGTTAGAACACTTACCTGAGAACGCCTTGGTGATTGTATCAAACAGGTAAGAGATCTCCCGCTTAACATTCACCCTCTTGAGGTCTTTGAATTTTAACACTGCTTCGGGAGCAGCGTTATAGCCCAATTCCCTCAAGAAATTCAGTAGGTCTGCATCACTGGGTGCGTCCACCAGATCTTGAGTAGGTAGCCCCAAAGCAGAGTTAAGTCTGGAAGGGGTTATTTTCCCTTTCTCAAAGGAAACTTTGAATGAGATTCCCTTAACCGCATCAGGCCTAGTGGTGGAGTACATGAACTTGGCACTCGTCCATAGTTGAGACAGTGCTTCCCTCGACATTTCTTCATCGGTAAAGATGGCTTTACTATACTCTGAGTTGAGTAGATAGTTCATTATTGGTTTAAAGCATTCATTTACCTCATCAATGTCAGAGAAACCTACATAGTTCGTGCGTGGGATTGTCAAGTTCCTCGGAATCTGTTGGCGTGCCATGGATGCTTTGAAGATTTCAAGTTCTAGGGTTTCTGTGAAAATGAGAGAGAAGAAGAAGAAAACTCGAGCAAATAGCATAAAAAGATTAAAAGTTTTGAGGAGTTTTAAAAAGTAGGAGAGATAGAGTATTAATACCCGCTTATTGACGTTTGAAAACTTCTCCTGAAAACACGCCATCAGGGAGTTAGTTCAGTTTCTGTGATGACACATCATCAGTGAGAGAAGATCTTAATGATGAGTTGTTATCACTTAACTAACCGTGAATCCCGATGCAGAAAAAAAACATTTAAACTTACCTTAATGATTTACTGTATGTACATACCCTGACCTTGATGCACAAGACGGACACCCTAATCCTGACACACAGGTCGGACACCCTGACCCTGACGTACGAGTCGAACACCCTGACCCTGACGAGCGAGCCGGACACCCTGACCCTGATGCGTCCTTAAGGAAGCACTGCTCCTGATGCATCAGTCAAAACAAAAACAAAACAACAAAATGCAGAATATACAAGTATATACATATTTACAATTTGAACATATATAACCACATATCAATTGATTTTATCAAGAACTTATGAAATGAGTTAGAAATGCCAAAACTTAGGAATTTGACTCTGACCATGACGCATAATTCACCATTCCCAGCTCTCCCACAAGATTTGAAAACGTGGCTTCATCAAGAGCTTTGGTGAATAGGTCTGCTAGCTGCTGATTTGAAGGTACAAACTGTAGTTCAACATTCTCATTCATAACATGTTCCCTGATAAAGTGATATCTGATTTCTATATGCTTAGTTCTGGAATGCTGCACTGGATTTTCAGCAATGGCAATGGCACTAGTGTTATCACACCTTATTGGAATCTTGGAATAGTTTAGACCATAATCCATTAGCTAATTTTTCATCCATAGAATTTGTGCACAACAACTTCCAGCTGCAATATATTCAACTTCAGTAGTAGATGTAGAGATTGAGTGCTGCTTTTTGCTGAACCAAGATACAAGCCTTCCTCCTAGAAATTGACAGCTTCCCATTGTACTATTTCTGTCAATCTTGCATCCTCTAAAGTTAGCATCAGAATATCCTAGTAATTCAAATCCAGACTCCATTGGATACCAAAGTCCTAACTCTGTAGTTCCCTTGATATATCTCAAGATCCTTTTCACTGCAATGAGATGAGATTCCTTTGGGTCAGCTTGATATCTTGCACAAAGACATGTTGCAAACATTATGTCTGGCCTGCTTGCTGTCAGATACAACAATGATCCAATCATTCCCCTGTAAGTCTTCAAATCAACTTTCTTTCCATTCTTATCAGGGTCAATCTTGGTTGCAGTGGCCATAGGTGTCTTTGCTACTTTTGAGTCCTCCATATCAAATTTCTTGAGAAGTTCTTTGGCATATTTTGTCTGATGAATGTAGATTCCATCAGAGACTTGTTTAACTTGCAATCCTAAGAAGTAAGATAACTCACCTATCAAGCTCATTTCATATTTGCTTTGCATGAGTTTGGAGAACTTTTCACATAGTCTTATGTCAGTGGATCCAAAAATAATATCATCAACATAAATTTGAACCAAAATCATTGTGGCTTCTTTGCTGACAAAGGATGTTTTCTTTTGCTTCCCTTGTTGACATGCTGAACATAATCCTTCTTGGATAAACTCCATTTGGGGTAGTCCAGTTACCAACTCTCTCTTCACCAGATCATTGATTGACTTGAAGTTCAGGTGAGAGAGCTTCTTGTGCAATAGCCTGCTTTCATCAAGGGTTACCTTGCTGTAAAAACATGATTCTCCATTTATTGAATTAAAATCAGCGACATAGAGATCTCCTTTTTTTGTCCCTGACAAAACTAGCTTCCCATCACTTTCATTTGAGATTAGGCACTGATCTCCTTTGAAGGAAGTGATGAATCCTTTGTCACAAAGTTGACTTATGCTTAGCAAATTATGCTTGAGCCCATCAACCAGTGCTACATTATCAAATGAGACATTCCCATTGGCTACTTTGCCATAACCAAGAGCTAGTCCTTTGCTGTTATATCCAAAAGAAATTACTGGACCATCCTTTTCTTGGAATTCTGTGAGCAGGGCTTTGTTTCCTATCATGTGCCTTGAGCAGCCACTGTCTAGAAACCAGATTTGACTGCTTTTGACCTTTCCCTGCACACAAGAAAACATTTAAATTGTTTTTGGTACCCAATTGACTTTGGGTCCTCTTGGTTTAGTCACACTAATAGGTAAAACAACTTTATCTTTATTGGTGACTTTTGGTTTTGTCAAATTTAAAACTTTCTCCTTTTTAGAAGCTTCAATATATGCTTTTGATTTCTCAACAGTTATTTTGCCTTTATCCTTGGAGGAGCAGGCTTTAACAGTTGGTAAATCATCAACATACAAAATTGTGCCAGTCAAAATTTGTGGTTTTTCTTTGCATTGAAAAGATAAATGATTATAGTTACCACAATTCCAACACACTTTTCTAGGGACTTCATGAATGGAAGAGTAATTGCTAGTTTTATTAACACCTAACTTACCATTTCTATTCTTTTTGCTTTCCCCTGACAGGCCTTTTTCCCTTGACGGGCTACAACGGCCTGAAACACTATTTCCCCTTGACGACTGTGTATCCACTGATGCACAGTCTAGTTCTTTCCTAACTAGAGGGTTGAGTGCTTTGGCAAGAATAAGTTTCTTGCCTCTCCCACTACTAGTGGAAGCTTCACTCACTGGGAAGACATTCCCTGATTCTAGCTTTATGTTTGCCTTAACAAACTTAGATGTATTGGCCTTTTTCCAAAGCTAGCTGCCATCTCAACCTCAATGGGAGGTTGCTGCACTTAAGTCTCTTCATAGCCTAAACCAAATTTTGGATCAGATTTCTGATTTTTTAAACGATCCTCCAGTTTCCTGCTAGACTCACTCCATCTCTTAATGACTTCCCTTTCTTGACTAAGAAGATTCGAGGTCCATTCCTCTCTTTTGATAGCACAGTCAAGAAGATTTTTAGTCCTTGAGAGTTCTTTTTCAAGACTTTCAAGTCTGGAGTTTTTTGATTCTAAAAGAGTGTTCCTAGCAGATAACTGTTCATTTATTTTCTGCACTCTCTCAGTTTCAGCTACAGCACTCCTCAGGGTGTCATAGAGATCCTTTATCTCACAAGCCATTTCCTTAATAGTTTTAACACAATCAATTTTAGACATGTTAGAGGAAATTTCAAGGCTTACCTGCGAGCTGCTACTGTTAGTGGATGAGGCCATTAGGGCTAGGTTGACATACTCTTCATTTTCTTCTTCATCAGAGTCAGCCCAGTCCTTTCCCTCTACAATATATGCTTTTCCCTTCTTGTTTGCATTAAGAAGGTCAAAATATTTCTTCTTGTAGTCCACAATAGCTTCTTTGTTTCCGGATTCACCATCTTTTGTGGCCTTGTGGCACTCATTTGCGAAGTGGCCCAACTCATTGCATTTGTAGCACTTTATTCTTGATTTGTCAATAAAGTTTTTCGTGCTACTAGGTTTCCTTACTGAAAATCTTTTAGATCCCGCAGGCTTTTGGAATTTCAGCTTGGAAAACCTTTTTTGCAAGAAAGGCCATGGTTTCATCCAGCTCCTCTAACTCTTTCGGAGTATATTCTTCCTCCTTGGAGTCAGCTTCTTTGTCCCCTTCTATGTCAGCATCTTCTAGTTGTTGCTTCATCAAGACACTTGGTCTTGCTTCTTGTTTGTCCTTCATGACAGCCATCAGGGCTACAGATTTAAGCTTTCTAGCATCCCCTGACATCTCAGATCTTTGTTGAACCTCTAGTTCATATGTCTTGAGAGTACCATATAGCCTATTTAAGTCTAGAAGATTCATGTCCTTGGATTCCCTGATGGCTGTCGTCTTAAGATCCCATGATATGGGAAGGGCTCTCATGAACTTTCTGTTCACATCCTTGTTAGCATATGCCTTCCCATATAATCTTAGGTCATTTACCAACCTGTTAAATCTGTCAAAAATTTCAGTGAGTGTTTCACCATTTTTCATTGTGAACCACTCATATTGTTATGTCAATAGCTGCAATTTGTTCTCCCTCACTTCCTCGGTACCATCACAAATGATTTGTATGGTATCCCATATAGATTTAGACATGGTAAGATTCATGATACTATTCAGCATATCATCATCTAAACCATTATACAGGATCCCAGTAACTTTAAGATCCTTTTTCACCTTTTCTCTTTCCTCTATCATCATTTCGTCAGTTGTCTTTGGGACAAGCTTTTCAGGAATACTGACTCCATTAATGACTTCTATTGGAATGAGCTTCTTGGGAACGTGAGGGCCTTCTTCTAGAATCTGTAAATATTCATCATCAATAGCTCTTAGATGAACTATCATTCTTTGTCTCCAAAAGAAGTATTTGCCCCTTTCCAACATGGGGACTTTACTGTTTCCAGCTTTGTTGGCCATAGATAATGATCGTTTTTAGCAAGTGAAATTTGCTAAGAGGCTCTGATACCAATTGTTGGTGCAAAATAAGCTCAAGTGTTTGTAGAAGGGGGGGATGAATACAAACACTACAAACTTTTTGCTCTTTTTATCTTTTAAAAGTACTTACCGGAAACAGCTGCACAGAGCAGAAAAACTATGTAATATAAACACACAGATTCAAGTTAAAATAGTTATATTAAAACTTGGGGTTTTTATGGAAATCTGTATAATCACGAATGTGATTTACAACTATAAATTCTGTGAATAAAATTCACAGCTTCTCACACTCACTAGCTAGGAAAACTTTTCTCTGAAAAATAAATCTCTAAAGAAATATATTACAGAGCTTCCTAGTGTTGTGTGCTTTTATGTTTGTTTGATCTGTTGGATAGATTCAATCTCTCTATTGCTATTTTGTAATGAGAACTCCTTTGCTTATATGTCGAACAGTGGTTGAAATCACGTGCTTGAGACGTGCTGCTTTTCTCAACTTAGCCGCAAGTATGTCACATCGTAGCCCTATGTGTCAGACTGCTTCATGCTTTGTTGCTACTTTTTCTTCCCCTGATCTGTGTGCATTTAATGCGAAAGAGTTCTCATTGGATCAAAAACAAACTTCAAGAAATATCTTTCCAGTTGATATTTCTTGCTTCTGTAACACGTTACGTTGATTTTCTTGTAAGTACTTATGACGGGTGTATGCTGTCATAACGATCCACTGACTACCAGCCCTGATGGACTTTGATCAGTGATTCTAAATCCCATGATGCTTATTGACTGGATCAGGGCTTCATCCTTCACTTGAGTTTCACTCAGTGCTTCTTGATCCTGATGGTTATGACTGACGGTATACACTGATGGCTTCCACTGATGCCATGTTGGCCATTCCCCCTGACGGGTTACCCTGATGGGTTGGCCTGACACTGACATGTCCTAAAGTGTTTTTCCTGACGGGTTGGTCTGCCTTCGTCATCCCCTGACAGGTTTCCCTGATGAGTTCCCTCTGATAGGTTCCCCCTAATAGGTTCCCCCTGATGGGTTCCCCTGATGAGTTCCCCCTAATGGGTTCCCCTGATGAGTTCCCCCTGATGGGTTTCTCCCTGACGGTACTTAATCAACGTAACTTTGTTTAGAATTTCTGATGTGCAGAATACTTTGACTGTTTATAAGTAACATCAGACATTCTTCTTCACTTTGTCAAGTCCTTTGAATGTTCCATTTTCTGACTTGCCTTGTGAAGTTATTGACCATCCATTGATGAATAAGTTTATCATCAGTGGATGCAAAAATTGTGCTAATCTTAAGGTTTATAAAATACCTCAAGTATTTAGCTGCACAATTTATTACATAATCACCATCATCATCATTTAACTCTAACATCTACACTATGGTTCCTCCATAACACTTTTACAGAAGGAATTTCTTTATTCCCAAGAATTTTAACTTGTCGATCTAAAATCTAGATTGGAACCTCTTCATAATTTAAATTCGATTGCAGCTCTATCGGTTGATAATCAATTACTCATTTATGGTCTACCTTGTAAGGATGTAACACTGATATGTGAAATACATCATGAATGTGGCCCAAAGTCGGTGGCAGTGCCAGTTGATAAGCCACTTCTCCAATCTTCCTCAATATTTCTAAAGGTCCTATATAGCGGGGACTCAACTTTCCTTTTTTGCCACAATTCATTACGCCTTTCCAGGGTGATACTTTCAATAGTGCATAACTTCCAATTTCCAAAATTTGATCCTTCCTATGTTGATCAACATATTGTTTCTATCGGTCTTGAGCTGCCTTCATTCTCATTCTAATCATCCTAATTGCCTCCTTAGTCTGTTGGACTATCTCTGGTCCAATTAGCTTCCTTTCTCCTACTTCGTTCCAGTAAAGTGGAGTTCTGCATTTCCTACCGTACAATGCTTCAAAAGGGGCCATGCTAATGAGCATGATAACTATTATTGTACGCAAATTCGATTAGCGGTAGATGGTTGTCCCAATGACCTTTGAAATCGAGAACGCAAGCTCGTAGCATATCTTCTAGTGTTTGAATCGTGCGTTCAGATTGACCATCTGTCTGGGGGTGATAGGTTGTGCTCATATCTAGTCTTGTTCCCAGATAGTCTTGGAAGCTCTTCCAAAATCTTGAGGTAAACCTTGGATCCCGATCAAAGACGATGGAGACTGGCACTCCATGTCGACTCACAATTTCTTTAACATATAACCTCACCATTTGATCCATCTTGTATGTGTACTTGATGGCCAAAAAGTGTGCCGATTTGGTCAGTCTATCGACTATGACCCAAATGGCATTCATTCCTCCAAGCGTGGTTGGTAATCTAACTATGAAATCCATTGTGACAAATTCCCACTTCCACTTGGGAATTTCCAATGGTTGAAGTAGCTCGCTTGGTTTTTGATGTTCTGCTTTAACTTTCTGACATGTTAAACATCTACTTACCCATTCAGCTATTTCTTTCTTCATGTTGGGCCACCAAAAGCTTTGTTTCAAGTCTTGGTACATTTTCGTGCTTCCTGGATGAATGGAGAACTTTGAGTTGTGGGCTTCGTGCAGAAGTTCGTGCTTTAATTCAGCCTTCGCAGGAATCCACACTTGACCTTCATATCGCAGCAATCCATCGCTATGCATGCGATATATGCCTTTATCTCCCTCAATTAATCTGTCCATTTCTTTGCAATGTTCTTCTTGTGCGATTTTAATGAGGTCATGCAATTGAGGCCAAACTCAAATTTCTTCTTCCATATCTATCTTCTGAGCAGTGGTAAGGGTATGAAGTTGTAGGCGTTCGAATTCTTTTTTGATCTCCTCTTGGAAGGTCATTACATTCAGTCTTTCACGACGACTGAGCGCATCAGCAACTACATTTGCCTTTCCGAGATGGTAGTTGATAGAACAGTCATAGTCTTGAATCAACTCTAACCAACGCCTTTGTCGCATGTTAAGTTCTTTTTGCGTGAATATATACTTCAAACTTTTGTGATCCGTATATATCTCGCACTTCTCACCGTAAAGGTAATGCCTCCAAATCTTCAACGCATGAACGATAGCTGCCAATTCTATGTCATGCGTAGGGTATCGTTTCTCGCAATCTTTTAGTTGTCTTGATGTATAAGCAACCACTTTGTCATGCTGCATCAAAACTGCTCCAAGTCCTTGTTTTGACGCATCACTGTAAATAATGAATTCTCCCTTGTCATCCGGTAGTGTCAGAATAGGGGCTATAGTCAACCTCGTCTTCAATTCCTGAAAACTCTTCTCACAGTCAGAAGTCCAAACAAATTTTGTAGTCTTTCTTGTCAAGTTCGTCAAAGGCATAGCTAATTTCGAGAAGTCTTTAATGAACCTTCTGTAATAGCCTGACAAACCTAAAAAACTCTTTACTTCAGTTGGGTTTGTTGGCAGAGGCCATTGCATGATTGCTTCTATCTTATTGGGATCCACTACAATAGCAGTTTCGTTGATCACATGACCAAGAAACTTTACTTCCTTTAGCCAAAATTCACATTTGGAGAATTTGGCATATAACTGCTCCTTTCTTAGAACTTCCAACGTTATCCTTAGATATTCCTCATGCTCTTTTGCCGTCTTTGAATAGATAAGAATGTCATCAATGAAAATGATAATGAACTTATCCAAAAATGGTTTGAAGACACGATTCATTAAGTCCATGAAGGCTACGGGTGCATTTGTTAGTCCAAATGGCATTACCAAGAACTCATAGTGACCATAGCGAGTTCGAAATGCCGTCTTTGATATGTCCCCTTCTTTGATCTTCAATTGGTGGTAATCTGAGCGTAGATCAATTTTAGAGAAGTACCTTCCTCCTTTAAGTTGATCAAAAAGATCGTCTATCCTCGACAGGGGGTACTTATTCTTGATCGTGACCTTATTCAGTTCCCGATAATCAATGCAAAGTCTCATCAATCCATCTTTCTTTTGAACAAATAACACTGGTGCTCCCCATGGTGAAACGCTTGGTCTGATTATTCCTTGTCCTAAGAGTTCTTGCAACTGCATCATCAGCTCCTTTAATTCGGACGGTGCCATTCGATACGGGGCCTTGGATATTGGCGCGGTACCAGGGATCAAGTTAAATTCAGAATCCACTTCTCTATCTGGGGGTAGTCTAGGCAACTCTTATTGAAACACGTCTACGAACTCCCTTACCACAGGGACATCCTCGATCTTACTTTCATTCTTGTTGACATCGTGCACATAAGCTAAGAAGACTTCGCAACCTTTGCAAATCATTTTCTTTGTCTGGATCATGGTCAAGAATGGCGAGGATTTCTCCATTTTAGTGCCATGGAACCAAACCTTTGCCTTCTGGGGAGATCGTAAGACAAATTTCTTCTTCTTACAGTCAATATTGGCCTGATATTTGAATAACCAATCCATTCCCAATATTACGTCGAATTCTCCCAAAGGAATAGGAATAAGATCAGCAAGAAACTCATGTTGATCTATCTTCAGAGTACAGTTAAGGTAAATGTGAGAAATGCTTATCACCTCACGATTGTCAACTACTACATCTAAAGGCTTTGGTAGTAGTTCAGGCTGAATTAGCATATTCCTAGCTAACCGTTCAGATATAAAACTTTGAGTAGCACCCGAATCAAACAACACATGAGCATGTAAGGAGTTCACTAGGAGTGTACCTGTAACAACATCATCGGAAGCCACAACGTCTTGCACAGTCATATTGTAAGTCCTTGCTTGTGGTCGTACCGGTATAGTGTTGGCTCCCGTCAGCATCGGTTTGCCACTTTTCTTTTGAGGGCAATTGGGAGAGATGTGCCCATTCCGCACGTGAAACATGTCCTTACTGCGGCCAGCGGTCTGTTATTTTGCTGAGGTTGTTGTGGTCTTCCTTAGAGCGGGGCAGCGGTGGAGTTCCAAGTTGGACAATTTGAGGGAAAGTGCCCCGGTTGACGACACTTGAAGCAAACATCCTTCCCTTTCAAGCATGGGGTTGTGCCATGGTTCTTTCCACAGTTTGCACACACAGTAGCCCTCCTTGTAATGACATCAGATGATTGCTCCCTCCACTTCCTCTTTCCACTATTACTTAGATTAATATTGTTGTTTCTTCTCTCTTCCTTCTTTACACTTAAACCACCAAGGTTCTGATGGCTTCCCTTATCATCTCCCTTCTTTTTTTCCCGATTGAAATCATATACTGTCTTGTTACTCCATTCCGCAATTCTTGCTTTCTCCACAACTGTATCAAAGTTTTCTAGTTGAAAATTGCTACCTGCCTCAAAATCCAAGGATTCAATCCTTGCTCAAATCTTCGGGCCTTTCTCCCTTCATCGCTTACCTGGTGAGGAGCATACCTCATCAATTCATTAAACTTTGCCTCATACTCGTCCATTGTCATGGACCCTTGCTTCAAATTTAGGAACCTTAGTTCCATCGCATTGGAGACACTAAGGGGGTAAAATTTCTCCCTGAACCTTTGGGTGAACAGTTCCCAGGTTATCATGGTGTTTTTGCCCCTTGTAGCTTCCCTTTTTGTTAACTCCATCCTCTTGGCACCTTTCCACCAGTGATTGGCTTCCTCTTTCAGCATGAAAGCCACATACTTAGTCTTGTAATCTTCTGGCACGTCTACTAGGTCGAAAGCTTTTTCGATATCTTCCAACCAATATTGTGCTACAGTAGGTCCTCCTTTTCCATCAAAAGTTGGCGGATTGATGCCAGTGAACTCTCGAATACATAGCCCACGGGTAACAGGCCTTGGGGCTTGAGGTGGTGGTGGTGGTTGGTTCACGGCTACAGCTTCACGAATAATCTGAAGAAATTGAGCTAACGAGTTGTCATTTGCATTCCCTGTAGCATTGTTGTTGGCATAATTATTGTCATTAACAGGGGTCGGTGGTGGAACATGTGAGGTATTGCGATTCATCCCAACTACCTCCTCTGAGCTGTCGTCCTCTACAACCACTTTGTCAGTATTATCAGCTTGGTTTTCTCTTTCTAAACATGCCAAATTTTCAGACCTTGATAGGTTGTTATGGAGATTACTTCTTCCGGGTCTTCCTGGTCTCCTTCCTTTGACCATAATCTAGTATAATATACGTAAAGAGTTAAACATCCTTCACGAAACATTCTATTTTTATATGGCTCAAGAATTTATAACTCAATAAGGTGAAGAGTATTAAGCAACACAGAAGCATTTAGATATGCCAAAATATTTATCATTCATGTACATAGATTTGAATGCATAGGTCAAAATACATTTGAATACATTTGAATGCATCTGAGATACATTTGAATGCATAGGTCAAAATACATTTGAATGCATCTGAGATAGTCGCAACTGTCCTAAGCAGAGTTCAAAATAAACACAAAATAACCTCTGCCTAAATTTTACATCCATTTCTATAACTAATCCTCCTCATCTTCCGTGTCCAAAGATCCTTCACGTTCTACCTCCCTTTCCCAATGTCGAGACTGTATACGTGTCTCCTCGATGTGGCGCGCACAGTGGTTGCTCATTTGCTCCAAACGCGTCACCGTGGGATTAGCTGCTACTACTGCTACCATTTGTGCATGCATCTCTAATGCCAGCCGATGGTACAGGCTCTGAGTCAACCAAAAAGAGGATTGCCATGCTGATGCTGCTGTGTGAAACCTAGTAATAGTGGCAGCGTGTCGTCGAACTGTCATGGTGCGAGCTGCCAAATGATAGTGAACTTCTGCGTCGTAACTACGTACCATCTCGTCATGGGATGGCGCTGCTGCTTGTGGTGGGGACGAAATAGGCCTCGGAATATCACATTTCATCCGAGGGATATCTTGTGTCACAACATGGTCGCGGTCAAAACGTTGGCGTATTGTGTTTTTCCATGCTGTGTGGCGAATGCACGGTCCGCGGCGAACAGTGGAAGGTCCGGCCTCCTGCATTGGCTTTGTGGCGAGGCTGGGGCCTTCGTATACTGGTGATGGTGGATGTTCGTCCAATGATGTAGGGGTGAACAGTGGAGACTCCACACTAGGCTCCTGTCCTTTTTCAGATGAAAAGTTGTAAACTGGGAGATTTATTCTAGAAGAATGTGCAGGGGATCTAGAACGATCTCTGGCCATCTACATGAAACAATCCAAGTCAGTAAGTCTGAACTTCTCAATAAACAATGCATGCAGTGATATATCTATGAGGTGGTGCCTTCATTTCAGTTTTATCTTCCTTTATCAGTTTCTACCCTTAAGGTGTTCAACAACCTTTGAGTCCAAATAATCCTTAGCCCATTAACCTATCCTAGTACTCCAATTCTAGCATCAAATTCTTAAATTTCTCTACTGGAGTAATTTTGGGACATACCGCAGTACTCCCTACTCCTGGATGTGTTTTACGGGCAGTGTTTCCTTACGAATCACTTCTGGTCGTAACTTGGCTCTGATACCAATTGTGTCGACCCCAAAATCCCTCATTGGATCAGGGCTTCATCAAAAGAAGGAAAAGATAACCACACATCCATTCATATTATAAATACTAAAAAAAACAAAATTAAAGAGTTATTACAACCCAAAATATTACATTTTCAGTGGAAGCTATTCTATCTCTATACTATAATACAAAATATCACTTTTCAGATCATCTTCCTTCCTTCCTTCCTTATCGGCACTACAAAGGGTTAGCCAAACTCAATAACCGATCATCTTTGTCTTCCCCTTGTCAGAGGGCTCAGCCTTTATATTTTGCCCTGTAAGACATTAAAATTCAAGAAAAATGAGCAATTTACGCCCAGTAAGTATATAAACAATTTGGGAAAGCAAATCTGGAATGTTTCAAAGGATTCAATTCTGTTGAGAGGCTTAGTGGAATAATACTAATGCCTCAGAGATCTTTAAAGGATCTTTAGGATTACTGATGATAAACAATTGTGTAATCCTTCTTAAAACAAAGCATAACTTCTTTGAAGTAAAAAAAAAATCCATCGGGGCTAAACCCGTTGGATTTGCTAACCATACGGTATACAGCTGGCCTAACTGTGTCCGCATGATCCCTCCTTGTGTGAACATACGTAGTCACATAAAATTCCTCTAGGTCAGGTGAAGAACAAATCAGCACCTTTCCTTTCCTCTAGCCATCCATGTGACATAACCCATTTAAGGGACATAACATTCTCATTTATTGCACAAATATAATATTGAAAAATAGCTGATAGAGAAAAGATTCTTTATATTCATGCACTTTCATTCATATCATGCTAGCGGAAATTAAAGCATAGCACTTTGTTTCACAAGGAAATTTAAATATAAATGTCATAATTTTGCAGGCATGTCGAATCAATTGATCATGTGCTTAACTGAAATAAGCATCAGAGTAAGAATATACTTGCCTCGGTCCTTTGCAACAAAGATTCAAATTCAACTTATTGGTGAGTGAAAGATTCTGTAAATTATGCAAGTAATATTTTAATACCTTAATAAAAATTTATGAAAGAAATGTATATGTGATGTCCTTAGACTTTTACTGTCTTAAATATGGCATAATAACATCATGAAATAATTTTAAGAAAGAAAAGTTTTATAGTCTTGATGACAGACTGTGCATAGGGGAATAATTTTCTCATTATCAAACTCGTCAGAGACTGATATCCTTAGCCATCAGAGACTAACATATTATGCCCATTAGAGACTACGGAAATTCCTCCATCGGAGACTAAACTTAGCCTGTCGGAGACTAAGGATGATGTCATCAGAGACTAAACTTAGCTTGTCGAAGACTAAGGATGATGTCATCAGAGACTGATGACGTCATCTTAACTCATCGGAGACTAAGACTGACGTCATCCGAGACTAAGATTTTTAAAGCATCGGAGACTAAAGAACATCTCATCAAAGACTAACAACATCTCATCAGAGACTAACAACATCTCATCAGAGACTAACATTAAACTTATCAGGGACTAGAATTATCTCGTCAGAGTCTAATATTAAAGCTTGCTTTTGCTACCATGGAAGGCTTATCACGAACAAACTCAACCTAGGATGTCTCATGAAAATGCAAAAGAATATAAACTTAGCATAAATTTTTGATGCTATGCACGAAAAAAACTAAGTTGCATACCAGGTTCTTACCCCTTCGTTCTTAAGGGTGAAATCAAAGCTTGTCTGAGAATAATTTTTCGAAAGCAGAACTTGGAAATTTATGGAGATGATAAGTTTAAACGAAAATCTTAAAAGAGAAATTTTGGTAAAGGAATTAAAATTTCATCTCAAATGAGGTATTTATAGAGTTCAAGAGCAGTAAGCTAAGGTTAAGCTTTAAGATAAAATGATTGGTTAATCTAGACGGTAAAACGGCTGCTTATCATTACTCTTTAACAGCTAACAATGTAATAAGCAGCTGCTGTCTTACATGTAGCTCGTCTTTAGTCAGTTGTTGCCACACAACCTACCTATTAATTAAACACATAATCACCAATCTTACGTAACCATAGCGCATGATTGTCGTGTTCCCAAATATGGTTTAATGATTTAAAAATTAATTAAAATATATATATTTAATTATTTTAATTGTTTAAATCATGTTGTTATGTGCTTATTATGATATGCATGGCGCACAGTTATGGCCTTACGACCCATAGGTTAGTGGTTTTGGTTTTGAAATACGGCTTGCATGTCGTGCCTTCTCTTATATCTGGATGTAATATTCTCTTCTTTTCTTACTCCCCTCGAATGTAACTTGTGGTTTCTTTCTATAATGTAATGTACAAAATAGAATATTTTAGTATAGGTTTCATTATTATGTAATCTATAAAGATGACCAACAGAAGATGGAGATAAGGAAAAGGATGCATGCAAACGGAGTTTCAAGAAAGCTGCCAAGTTTGAAGATCAATTACCACATTACACTGACCTTCAATCTTTTCATTAGCTTGGAAAGATTGGCATAGGATTTGGCCATAACTGTGTCACAATTAATTTTGCACTTTATTTATGCTTATATATGATATAATGAATAAATGTGCATGCTTAAAAGTTATAGTTGGTGAGATCTAATTTAATTAATAAAATCCCTCATAAAATCATTATGTCTAAAACAGATGCCTTCCAATGATTAACACTCATCAAGGCCTTGATCGATGGATGTACGTTTGCCAAAGAAAAGTATCCCATTTATCTTGGCATGGTGCGATAGGATAATTGTGATATCCAAACTGTTAAAAATGGGCTTGACTTAACTAGGCTATCATAATAGGATTGTGGGTTTAGAGGCATAGAGTTTGTATAAGTTCACTAGTTGAGCTTGAACAAATGTTGTTCGACAAACTATCCAAGAGTTATATATGATATAATTGACAAAGTGTTGTCTACCTAAATAATTATGTTTTGAGTGATTAGCCAAAGCTAACTTAGGGCATAATGAAATATGGATCTTAGCTCATGTTAGGTTTTAGAACATTTGATGATGATTGTCTTTAGATTACTTAGAGTACAAATGTATAGAAAGTGTTAATTAGTAACACTGAAGTTTTGTAGCCAGTAGTTATCTCTTTGTTTGTAATTCATTCATACTTTGTAAAGAGATATAGTTATTTCTTATTTGTAAGTAACTGCTGGCGTGGAGTATCAAAGCTTTAGTAAGTCGAAATGTGTATTTGATCCGTTGGAGTTTACAAAAAGGCTTGTCGGAGACTAGGAAAACTGGTTAGAGACTAAGGATTTTTTATCTATCGAAGACTAGTTTTGCCTGTTGGAGACTAAGGCTTACGTCATCAGAGACTAAGTCTAAAGGAGTCAGAGACTAAGCTGACGTCATCGGAGACAAAGCCTTAAAGCATTGGAGACTAAATAACTCTATCGGAGACTACACAATCTGACGTCATCAGGGACTAAAAGCACCAGAGACTAATTGATGACGTCACCAGAGACTAAAGATGAAGCATCAGAGACTAATCGTGATTTAATTCCTGAAAGATACAGAGTTCGAATTAAAAAGGAATGTCTTCCACGTAGTTTAAGTTATTATTGAAGACGTAGCTGGTAAGGTAACTAACCAGAAATCTATTCTTATCAAAAAGGAAAGATTGTATTTGATTCGAATAAGGAAGCTGAATCAATTCTGATTTAGAATAGGAACTGAGTTAATTGTAATTCAGTTGAGAGAGGAAGAGAAGCTGTAATTAGTTTTTACAGAAAATTGTAATTCGAAGCTGTATGGGTTTTTCATAGTTTTGTATCTTTTCCTATACATAATAGAAAAGAAGCTGATGATCATATTTATTATGATTGTTAGAATTTGTAATCAGTTGTGAAATCAATATAGCAATTATTTATAAATTGATTTGAGTTTTTGTTCTTTATATTCTGCAAGAAAGTTTAATTTCTTAAAGAACAAGAAATTCAAAAAGTATTCAAAGAATTTGTATTCAACCCCCCCCCCCCCCCCTTCTACAAGTTCTCAGCATCTCACTGGGAAAACAATTGGTATGAGAGCCTGTAATTGAATTTATTCAATTAATATGTTCCAAGAGATGGCCAACGACGAAGTAAGCAGCTCTAACATAATAGCGTATGCGGGAAGTCATGATGGTGGTACCAGAATTCCAATTCTTAAAAGAGAAGAATATCCAATGTGGAAGCAAAAGATGTACATGCACTTAAGAGCAACAGATCCAGATTATATTGATAGGATTGAGAAGGGTCCCTATCTACCCAGGAAATTTGTTCCTGCTAAAACCGTCGATGGATCTGTTGTGGCGGAACACTTTGAACTTGCTCCAGAATGTGATTATACAAACGAAGACAAGTTGCAAGTGTTGAAGGATGCTAAGGTGATGAACATACTCTATAATGGAATTGAGAAAAATATGTTCACAAGCATCATCAATTGCACAACATCGAAGCAAATCTGGGACACAATCAAAGTCCTGTGTGAAGGGACTGACCAAGTCTGAAAGAACAAGAGGTCATTATTGACACAACAATACGAGTTCTTTCAAGCAAAGCCTGGTGAACCAATAACGTCAGTTTTGATAGGTTCAACACTTTGCTCAATGATTTGAAAATACTTGGAAAGTCTTATGACAATGAGGATGTCAACACCAAGTTCATGAGATCTCTCCCTCCAATTTGGGATCCAAAAACAACAGCCATAAGAGAGGCTCATAACTTGGACATACTCACACTGGACAGGCTCTACGGGAACTTAAAGACTTATGAACTCGAAGTAGAGCAACGACAACGCATGCATGGCAAGGACAAAGGAGCTGCGTTGATAGTTGAGACAAGCAAGTCTCAAGAGAAGCTTGATGAGGAATCTTCCGATGCTAGCTCGACTGATCAGGAAGATGAACTGGATTCTAATGATGACATGGAGGAATTCATGGCATTCATGGTCAAATAGTTCAAGAAATTTAGGGCCAGCAGGAGAGGAAGAAAATCATCAAGGAAGCCTAACCCTAAACGTGAAGGTCAAAAAGTAACCTTTGACTTAAAGAAAATAAGATGTTACAATTGTGATGGGTTAGGGCACTTTGCCAATGAGTGCAGGAAGCCTAGATCTAGTGATAGATCTAAGGATGAAAAATCAAGGAAAGACTTTGCTGACAAGAAAGCTAAATCAAAGAGCAAAGCCTTGATTACAGAGGGTAAAGATTGGATTGACAGCGACTCTGATGAAGAAGTTGTCAACTTTGCTCTAATGGCTCGAAGTGACGAGTCAAGTGATTCTACAAAGGTATGTGATGCAAATCAGAATTTTAATGTGCTTGATTTACTTGACACATCTAGCATTGAAAGCATACAAAAAGATATGTCTGATTTGCATGTTAGTTTTAGATCTTTAACTATCGAATATACCAATGTGAAAGAATCACATGACAGTCTCTTGAAAAGAAATAAGTTTCTTGAAGAGAGATTGGTACAGTTTGACACCATCAAATCTGACTTAAACAAAGCTCATCATATGATTGATGCTTTGAAAAAGAAGGAATATTACTTAGTAGACCAACTTGAAAATGCTCAAGATAAGATTAAGCAATGGAATGCTTCCTCTAAAAAGTTGACATACTTGGTAGGGTGTCAAACAATAGGTCAAAAATCTGGACTAGGTTATGATGAAAATCTAGACAAGAGTTCAAATTTAGATGATCTATTTGAAGCTGCAAACTCCTCAACTAGTAAGCCAGATATTTTAAAAAGAATTAATTTTGTCTCTCCTGTTATTGAACCCAAAATTATCAACGCTCAATATCAACAAGTAACTGCAATATCAGAATTTGATCAAAAGACAGTAAATGTTGTTGATAAGAGTAAAAATAAGAGATTAAATATTGGGTTCATGACAAAGACACAATTAAGTAAAAGATTGGAAAATCTTCCAGATAAAAAGGCTAAAGCAGTAGTGGAGTTGAGCAGAAATAAGAAAAATAGGAATGGAAAAATTGTCATTAATAAATATACAAATTATGCTAGAATGCCTGATGCTCCTAAAAAGACATGTCATGTATGTGGTAACCCCAACCACATAGCTGTTAACTGTAGGAGCAAAAATAAAATTCCTATAACTGAGACTGCATCTTCAAAGAGAATAAAAGATAAATCACCTGTAAAAAGGTTAAATAATCTTTGCATTAATAATGAAAACTCTAAGCTTGGCAGTGTCTCACAAGCAAGTAGCAAGACTAATGATTATCCAATTAAAGTCAAAACTACTAAAAGACAATCAACTCAATCTGAGTCAAGTCTTGAGTCTACAACTAGTGAGAAAGGACCCAAGAAAGTCTGGGTTCCAAAAATCTCAAACTAGTTACTCTCTACTGTGCAGGGCAAAAAGAAGAAAACATGGTACTTGGACAGTGGCTGTTCAAGGCACATGACTGGAGATAAGTCCCTGCTAAAACAGTATGAAGAGAAAAGTGGCCCAAAAGTCACTTTTGGAAATGACAGCAAAGGCCATACGAGGGGATATGGCAGTGTTGAACATGGAGATGTCATCTTCACTGAGGTAGCACTAGTTGATGGCTTAAAGCACAATTTACTAAGTGTGAGTCAACTATGTGATAAGGGATTCAATGTCACCTTCAAAGAAGATCAATGCTTGGTTTGTGACAAAGAATTTGATAATGTGATTTTGACAAGGAAAAGAAAAAGGAAATTTGTATGTTGCAAATCTTATTTCTTTTACTGATCAAATCACATGTCTCTATAGCAAAGCCTCAACTGATGAAAGTTGGCTTTGGCATAAGAAGCTTTCCCACTTGAATTTCAAGAACATAAACAAGCTTGTGAGGAAAGGACTGGTAGCTGGCATTCCACAATTGGAATTTACACAAGATGGATTATGTGATTCATGCCACAAAGGGAAAGAGAAAATATGATTTGGTTGATTGTGCATCTGCAAAAACACCTATGCCTACTGCCACTAAGCTAGATAAAGATATAAAAGGAAAGAAAATTGTTATTACTAGCTATAGAGGCATGATAGTCTCTCTTTTATATCTAACTGCAAGTAGACCTGATATAATGTTTACTACATGTTTATGTGCTAGATTTCAAGCTGACCCTAGAGAGTCACATTTGATTGCTATAAAAAGAATACTCAGATATCTAAAGGGTATCCCAAACCTTGGTTTATGGTATCCCAAAGAATCTGATTTTAAACTAATTGGTTATTCAGATGCTGATTATGCAGGTTGCAAGCTTGATAGGAAAAGCACAAGTGGAAGCTGCCAACTTCTTGGAGGCAGACTTGTTTCTTGGTTCAGCAAGAAACAAAATTCAGTTTCTACTTCAACAACAGAAGCTGAATACATCGCAGCTGGGAGTTGTTGTGCTCAAATCCTATGTATCAAGAATCAACTCCTAGACTATGGTATGTCATTATCCAAAATTCCTATCTTTTGTGATAATACAAGTGCCATAGCAATAACAGAAAATCCAGTGCAACATTCAAGAACAAAACACATAGATATTAGATATCACTTCATAAGAGAACATGTAAGTGAAGATAATATCGAATTACACTGGGTAACAACTGATAAACAACTTGCAGACATATTCACAAAACCTTTAGATGAATCTACCTTTTCTAGATTAGTTTCTGAATTAGGAATGTTGAATTATGCCTCTAAAAATTGATTAATTTTTGAAAACAATTTGTTTAGTTGTATGCAACCAGAATTAAATTTCTCGATTGAAGCTGTTTTTTTTTTAATTTAAACAGAATTTTAGAAGCTAGAATTTAATTTCTGGAATGTAGCTGTTATCAAATAACATAATTTTTGAAGCTAATAATCATTAAACTTGATTGTAGGAAATATTTTGAAAGCTTAAGAGAAAGAGACTATCTTAGTCCCTGATAGTGTTTTTAATTAGTCCCCGACTGAATTAAAAATTGAACTATCGGAGACTAACTAGTCCCCGATAGTTGTTTTTAATCAGTCCCCGACTGAATTAAAAATTGAACTATCGGAGACTACCTTAGTCCCCGACAGTTGTTTTAATTAGTCCTTGACTGAATTAAAAATTAAACTATTGGAGACTACCTTAGTCCCCGACGTCGTTTTTAATTAGTCCCCAACTCAATTAAAAATTGAACTATCGGAGACTACATTAGTCTCCGACGTCGTTTTTGATTAGTCTCTGAATCAATCAATAATGAACTATCAGAGACTAATCGGGTCTAGTCTCTTATGAGTGACCTTATTAGAGATTAGGGAAATCTCCGATCGAGGGTAATCTGGAAGTTATCCTACCCACGATCAAAAAATGGTTCACTATCTTTAGAATTGCAAACGTTTCTAATACTTTCCTAAAAGTAAAATCAAACACATTTGCAATCACAATCTCTCAAAGCTTTGAAATTATTTTCTGTGAAGACTCGGATTTGTAAATAAATTTCGTTATGAAATTTAATTATTTTAGCTTATTTTCTTCATGAAAATTATTTTCTTATAAGTTGTGAATATCGAAATTATATATTTCTTTTTATGAAAAAAAATTTATCTGCAATGTGATGTCCAAAAGATTTTTTTTATTATTTTGTAAAGCTCATGAGGTTATGAGTTGTTCTACCCGCGAAACACTCTTTTAAGGGTAGAACAACTCATAACCTCA
>CM025788.1:25102829-25125325 GCA_014636745.2 Centella asiatica
TCTTAAGAAGTTGTTCGAGGGGCATGCTCGGCAGGAGAGGTATGATACAAGCAAAGCATTGTATCATTGTAAGCAGGGTGAACGTGATCCAGTCGATCCACATGTTCTGAAGATGATTGGGTATATCGAGTACCTAGATAGGTTGGGCTTTCCACTTACTCAGGAGGCTCAAACAGATCTTGTCTTACAATCTCTGAATAATAGCTATTCTCAATTTGTCATGAATTACCTCATTAACGAGATTGAGAAACCACTTACTGAGTTGTTGAGCATGTTGAAAACTGCTAAAAACAACATGAAAAAGGCAGGACCCTCTCCCATTTTGATGGTGCAAAAGGGGAATGCCAAAGGAAATGGAAAGGGCAAAAAGAAGAAGATGGGATCTAAATATGTTGCCAAATCCAAATCCAATAAGGCTTTGAAGCCTAAAGGTGGGATAGCTAAAGAAGGTAATTGTCACTTCTGTGGAAAGCCTGGACACTGGAAAAGAAATTGTCATGCTTACCTGGAAGATCTAAAGAAGAAGAAAGGAAGTAGGACTTCTGATTCAGGTATATATGTTATAGAAGTCAATTTATCTACTTGTACATCTTGGGTATTTGATACTGGATGTGGTTCTCACATTTGTGTGAATGTGCAGGAACTGCGAAGGAGTAGACCATTGGCTAAAGGCGAGGTGGACCTACGCGTTGGAAATGGAGCAAGAGTTGCTGCATTAGTTGTAGGAACTTACCATTTGTCTTTGCCCACTGGGCTAGTATTAGAACTTGAAGACTGTTATTATGTGCCAGCTATAGGCAGGAATATTATTTCTGTTTCTTGTTTGGACAAGAAAGGTTTTTCGTTTATAATAAAGAACAACAGTTGTTCCTTTTATTTAAACGAAATGTGTTATGGAGTAGCACAATTGTTTAATGGTCTTTATGTTCTTGATTTACAAATGCTCATCTATAATATAAATACTAAACGACTAAAATCAAAAGATTCTAATCCGACATATCTTTGGCATTGTCGTTTGGGCCACATTAGTGAGAAACGCATATCCAAACTCCATAAAGATGGGTATTTGGACTCATTTGATTTTGAATTATATGATGTATGCGAGTCTTGTTTGTTGGGAAAAATGACTAAAGCACCTTTCACTAGACACAGTGAACGGGCCAGCGATGTATTGGGCCTTATACATACTGATGTATGCGGACCCATGAGTTCACAAGCTAGATCTGGGTTTTATTACTTTATTACATTTACTGATGATTTCAGTAGATATGGATATGTGTATCTTATGAAGCACAAATTCAAAAATGAAGTACAAAACCAATTTGGCAAAAGTATAAAAGCCATCCGATCAGATCGAGGTGGTGAATACTTGAGCCAGGAATTTGATAATCTTCTTAAAGAGTGCGATATTATATCACAACTCACTCCACCAGGAACACCACAATGGAATTGTGTGTCTGAAAGGAGGAATCATACCTTATTAGACATGGTACGATCCATGATGAGTCATACAGATCTTCCGATAAGCTTCTGGGGTCACGCCCTAGAAACTGCTGTTTTGATACTTAACCGTGTTCCTAGAAAGACGGTTCAAAAGACACCATATGAGATGTGGACTGGGAAACGTCCTAGTATGTCTTTTATGAAGATTTGGGGATGCGAAGCGTATGTAAAGCATCTAGCTTCCGACAAGCTCGGACCTAAATCAGATAATTGTAATTTTGTGGGATACCCTAAAGAAACAAAAGGGTATTATTTTTACAAACCTTCGGAGAACAAAGTGTTTGTTGCTCGCACTGGAGTTTTCCTAGAAAGAGAATTTTTCTCTAAAGAAAACAGTGGGAGGCGTGTAGAACTCGAAGAAATTCGAGAACCACAAAATACCAATGAACCTGAGATGGAACATGAGCAAGAGCCACAAGTTGTTGTGGAAACTTAACTTGCTTAAGTAACACAAGCTCCTTGTAGATCTGGTAGGATACGCCATAAGCCTGAAAGATATTATAGATATCTTATCACTCAAAGTGGCGAAGTAATGCTCATAGATGATGATGAGCCTACTTCCTATCAAGAAGCTATGAACGGAGCTCAATCTGAGAAATGGCTTGAAGCCATGAAATATGAGATAGACTCCATGTATGCCAACCAAGTATGGAATTTGGTTGACCCACCTGAAGGGATAAAACCAATTGGGTGCAAGTGGGTTTTCAAGAAGAAAACTGACATGGATGGTAATGTACAAACCTATAAATGGAGATTGGTAGCAAAAGGTTTCAAACAAGTTCAAGGTGTTGACTATGATGAGACTTTTTCTCCAGTAGCCATGGTTAAATCCATCTGGATCTTACTTGCTATTGCAGCATTTCATGACTATGAAATCTGGCAGATGGATGTCAAAACAGCTTTCTTTAATGGAAATCTGCTTGAGGATGTGTATATGACACAACCCGAGGGTTTTGTCACTCTAAAGGATGCTGGAAAGGTATGTAAGCTACAAAGATCCATTTATGGATTAAAGTAAGCATCTCGGAGTTGGAATCTTCGTTTTGATGAAGCAATCAAAGAGTTTGGCTTTATCAAGAATGAAGATGAACCTTGTGTTTACAAAAGGTTTAGTGGGAGCTATATTGTATTCCTAGTATTATATGTCGATGACATATTACTTATTGGGAATGACATTCCTTCCTTACAAGCAGTCAAGACATGGTTGGGAAAATGTTTCTCCATGAAAGACTTAGGTGAAGCAACCTATATTCTAGGTATCAAGATCTATTGAGATAAATCGAGAAAGATGCTTGGCTTAAGTCAAAGTACATACATTGATAAAGTGTTGAAACGATTCAACATACAAGATGCTAAGAGAGGTTACATACCCATGTCGCATGGAGTAACGCTCTTTAAAGCTCAATGTCCTAAATCACAAGATGATAAGGATCGCATGAATAAGATTCCTTATGCTTCAGAAATTGGATCTATCATATACGCAATGTTATGTACGCGTCTTGATGTTTTGCATGCTTTGAGCATGATGAGCAGATACAAGTCAAATCCAGGTGAAGGTCACTGGACAACAGTCAAGAATATCCTAAAATACCTCAAAAGGACTAAGGATGCATTCTTGATATATGGAGGTGAAGAGGAACTGGCAGTAAAGGGTTACACTTATGCTAGTTTTCAAATTGACAACGATGACTATAAGTCACAGTCAGGTTATGTGTTTTGCCTTAATGGTGGAGCTGTGAGCTGGAAGAGTTCAAAGCAAGAGACAGTTGTCGATTCTACAACAGAGGTTGAGTATATTGCTGCTTCCGATGCAGCAAAGGAGGCTGTATGGATAAAGAAGTTCATTACTGAACTTGGTGTTGTTCCTTCTGTTGTTGATCCAGTAGACCTCTACTGTGATAACAATGGTGCCATTGCACAATCGAAGGAACCTAGATCTCACCAACGATCCAAGCATATACTTAGGCATTTTCATCTCATTCGAGAAATTATCGAGAGAGGTGATGTACATATTTGCAGAATACCGACAGAAGAAAATGTTGCAGACCCACTGACCAAGGCTTTGTCGCAGCAGAAGCACGAAGGTCACACTATTGCTATTGGTATTAGATACATGAGTGATTGGCTCTAGTACAAGTGGGAGATTATTAGAGTGTATGCCCTAGTGGCCAATTATGTAATGATTATGACACTATATTTATTGGTTAAAAGATAATTTCTTTTATTATGTTTTATTTACTGCGTTATATAAATGTTAACATAATAAATGTCCTTAGAAGAATGATACTAATTATATGGATTCAAGTATGTGACTTGAATATGAGATCATACAAGTATGTAATGTATCATTATTCTTAAATGTCCCTAGTCGAGTATCATTGTCAGTGGGACAACAATAATACATTGAGACTAGTATGTGGATTAACTGATGACCATATCTCATTGGTCATAAATATATACGAGATATATTAAGTTGATACATAGGTACATGTTAGAGAACATAGTACTGGACAGACCCTCCATGAGAATTCTACATGGAGCGTTAAGCTATGTGTCATAAGTAATTCTCATAGTGACAATGATGTAATGGTCCTTCGACCTGAAGTCATGACATTTCTACATAAGGAGTTATGCGTTTTGACATTATCAAAAGTCACATTTAACCGGGTGGACGATAAAGGTGATTGTTGGATGCATAATGAGTTATGTGAGAAATGGGAATGATGTAGATGGAATTTAACCCTCCTATAAATTAGGGGTGATATCTATAGGCCTCTTGATTGAGTGAAACTATGAAATTCATGGTCATGCTCAAATAGAGATTTGTTTCATATAGTTTACTCATTGATCAAGAAAACTGAGATTAAATTATGAAGAGGATGACACATCCATGCCTTGAATTTAATCTTAGATATCATGGTTAAAAGGATTAAGTTACATCGAAACATTGGTCACGAAAGGTAACGTCGAATCTATGACTTTATTATTACTTGGGTAATAGTGATGTATTACTAGATGCTGCTCACTGTTTATAATTTTGTAATATGATTTAAAATTATTGCCAACGTAATAATAACCTATAGGGTCACACACAAAGAACATTCGTCAAGGAGATATAATTTAAATGTCAATGATTTTAATATATCAATAAGATTGATTTAATTAAATCATGGCTTTAAATTATATATATATATATATATGTAATCTGTACGAAGTAGAGTCCTTTGGAAGGAAATATGAATATATATATTTATTTGTACATATATATATATATATATTAATTAAGTGAGACTTGATTAAATATATATCTAATAAATATAAAATTCGGATTATAATTCTCCTAATTAGATTAGGTTTTGGAATTATTCTATAAAAGGCTATATATATGATATATCAGCTATTCTCTCTAACCAACGTTTTATGTAGCCGCTCATAAGAGAGAGACTAGAGTTAAGAGAGATAAAAGAAAAAGAGATACAGATCATACAGCTAGTACTGTAACTTTTCTTATTCGAATCGTGAGACGGTTCGTGTGCATACCGTAGAGACGCTGTCCAGTTGGATTGCGTTAAAGATTTGGAGACGATCAATACCTTCACCAAAGCTTCAGATTCGCATAATTAATCGATAAAATCTTAAACTATCTGTATTAAATTGTTTCGCATAGATCATTGGGTTTGGGTTTCGTTTTGTTTTATTTTAATCGTATTTTTCTGCTGCGTTTTATCCTTCGAAACCCAATAGGCAAACATAGACTTCCTCTTCCAATTTTCCATTCAAGAAAGCACTTTTGACATCCATCTGGTACACCTTGAAATTCTTGTAGGCTGCAAAAGCCAAGAAGATTTTGATTGCTTCAAGTCTTGCTACTGGTGCAAAAGTTTCATCATAATCTATTCCTTCTTCTTGAGAATATCCTTTTGCAACCAGTCTTTCTTTATTCCTTGTGATTGTGCCAATTTCATCCAATTTATTTTTGAAGACCCATTTGGCACCTATAATTGATCTATTCCTTGGTTTGGGTACCAGTCTCCAGACTTTGTTTCTTGTGAATTGGTTTAACTCCTCTTACATGGCTATTATCCAGTCAGGATCTTGAAGTGCTTCCTCAATTTTCTTTGGTTCAATCTTTGAGAGAAAACTGAGATATAGACATTCATTTTGAGTTGCAGTTCTAGTCTTGACTCCATCTTCTAGACTTCCAATGATCAAATCTGGTCTGTGGTCTCTCAACCATGGAATTGCACATGGCAGATTTGACCTTGAAGTGGAGGCTTCATTTTCTAGATTGATGTTGTCTAATCTAGCTTTATGATCAGAGACTGCTCCCCCTAAACCATTTACTTCTTCATTATTAGCTCCCCCTGAGTTGTTTATCTCTATAGTCCCTGGTGTTAAGATAGTTTCCAATTGTGCATCAGTGACACTAGTCCCTGGTGAACCATTAGTCTTCGATGGTTCACTAATGTCACCAGTTTCTTGTGTTTCATCTAATACTCTAGTCTCTGATAGAGTATTAGTCCTTGGTACTTCATGCATAACTGTTAACTCCCCCTCAATTATGTAGGGATCATTACTATCTTGGGGTTTTTTAGTAGTCTCTGATGGATATTCCCATACATCCAATTCATTCTCAAAACTGAGAGGTTCATGCAATCCTTGTCCAATCATTCCTGGAATTTTTCTGTCATCAAATACAACTTGTATTGATTCCACAATGACCTTTGTTCTTAGATTATATACTCTGTATGCCTTGCTTGACAGAGAATAACCTAAGAAGATTGCCTCATCAAACTTGTTGTCAAATTTTCCTCTTGTCTCTGATGAGTCTCTCAGTACAAAGCACTTACAACCAAACACATGTAAAAACTTGAGACTTGGTTTTCTCCCAGTCATCAATTCATAAGGTGTTTTGTTGTATGCTTTGTTTATCAAGGATTTGTTTTGTGTAAAGCAAACTGTGCTAATAGCTTCTTCCCAAAAATATGTAGGAAGTTTTGCTTCTTGTAACATAGTATTTGCTGCTTCAATAAGGGTCCTATTTTTCCTCTCAACAACTCCATTTTGTTGAGGGGTTCTTGGAGCAGAGAATTGGTGAGTTATTCCTTTTTTAGTGCAGAATTCAATGACTTGGGTATTCTTGAATTTTGTTCCTCTGTAACTCCTTATTACCCTTACTGTTTTTCCTGACTCAGTTTCTATCTTCTTGACATGATCAATTATCAACTGAGCAGCTTCATCTTTGTATGGAGGTATTTTACCCAAGTATACCTCGTGTGATCATCCACAATAACCAATGCATATCTATTTCTTAAGATAGACATCACATTCACTTGACCAAATAAATCCATGTGTAGCAACTGTAAAGGGTCAGTGATTGATGTTGTTGGTTTGCTTTTGAATGATACACTTCTTTGTTTCCCTTTCTGGCATGAATCACACAATCCATCTTGTGTAAACTCCAATTGTGGAATGCCAGCTACCAATCCTTTCCTCACAAGTTTGTTGATATTCTTGAAATTCAAGTGGGAAAGCTTCTTGTGCCAAAACCAACTTTCATCAGTTGAAGCTTCACTATAGAGACATGTGATTTGATCAGAGGAAGAGATAATGTTTGCAATATACAAATTTCCTTTTCTTTTCCCTATCAATATCACATTATCAGATTCTTTGTCATACACCAAGCATTGCTCTTCTTTGAAGGTGACATTGAATCCCTTATCACATAGTTGACTCACACTCAGTAAATTGTGCTTTAAGCCATCAACTAGTGCTACTTCAGTGAAGATGACATATCCATGTTCAACACTGCCATAACCCTTGGTATGGCCTTTGCTGTCATCTCCAAAAGTAACTTTTGGGCCACTTTTCTCTTCATACTGTTTTAGCAGGGACTTATCTCCAGTCATGTGCCTTGAACATCCATTGTCCAAGTACCATGTTTTCTTCTTTTTTCCCTGCACAATAAAGAGTAACTAGTTTTAGGCATATATGACATGTCTTTCTATGAGCTTTAGGCATTCTAGCATAATTTGTGTATTTATTAATGCCTATCTTTCCATTCCTATTTTTCCTATTTCTCCTTAAATCCACTGACTTTTCATCCTTTTTGTCAGGAAGATTTTCCAATTTTTTATTTAATTGTGTCTTTGTCATAAACCCAATATTTAATCTTTTATTTTCACTCTTATCAACAACATTCACTGTCTTTTGTTCAATCTTTGATTTTGCAGTGATTTGTTGATTTTGAGTGTTAATAAATTGGGTTCATTGATAAGAGAAACAAAGTTAATTCTTTTCAAGACATTTGGCTTACTAGTAGAGAAGTTAGCAGCTTCAACTAGATCATCTAAATATGAACTCTTGTCTAGATATTCATCATAACCTAGTCCAGATTTTTGACCTATTGTTTGACATTCTACCAAGTCTGTCAACTTTTTAGAGGAATTATTCCATTGTTTAATCTTAGCTTGAGCATTTTCAAGTTGCTCTACTAAGTAATATTCCCTCTTTTTCAAAGCATCGATCATATGATGAGCTTTGTTTAAGTCAGACTTGATAGTGTCAAATTGCACCAATCTCTTTTCAAGAAATTTGTTTCTTTTCAAGAGAAGGTCACGTGATTCTTTTACATTAGTATGTTCAATAGTTAAAGATCTAAAACTAACATGCAAATCAGACATATCTTTTTGTATGCTTTCTATACTGGATGTATCAATTAAGTTAAGCACATTAAAATTCTGATTTGCATTACATACCTTTGTAGAATCACTTGACTTGCCACTTCGAGCCATTAGAGCAAAGTTGACAATTTCTTTCTTAGAGTCACTATCAATCCAATCCTTGCCCTCAGCAATCAAGGCTTTGCTTTTTGATTTGAACTTCTTGTCAGCAAAGTCATTCCCCGTTTTCCTTGATTTTTCATCCTTAGATCTATCACTAGATCTAGGCTTCCTGCACTCATTGGCAAAGTGCCCTAACCCATCACAGTTATAACATTTGGTTTTCTTCTTGTCAAAGGTCACAGTTTGACCTTCACGTTTAGGGTTAGGCTTCCTTGACGACTTTCTTCCTTTTTTACTAGCTCTAAATTTCTTGAACTATTTGACCATGAATGCCATGAATTCCTCCATGTCATCATCAGTATCTAGTTCATCTTCCTCATCAGTCGAGCTTGCATTGGAAGTTTCATCATCAGGCTTCTATTGAGACTTGTTTGTCTCAACCATTAACACAACTCCTTTGTCCCTGCCATGCATGCTTTGTCGTTGCTCTACCTCAAGTTCATAAGTCTTGAAATTGCCATAGAGTATGTCCAGTGTGAGTATGTCCAAGTCATGAGCCTCTCTTATAGCTGTAGTCTTTGGATCCCAACTTGGTGAGAGAGATCTCATGAACTTGGTGTTGAAATCCTCATTATCATAGGACTTTCTAAGTATCTTCAAGTCATTGAGCAAAGTATTGAACCTATCATATACTGACATTATTGGTTCACCAGACTTTGCTTGAAAGAACTCATATTGTTGTGTCAACAACGACCTTTTGTTCTTTCGGACTTGGTCAGTCCCTTCATACAGGACTTTGATGGTGTCCCAGATTTGCTTAGATGTTGTGCAGTTAATGATGCTTGTGAACATATTTTTGTCAATACCATTGTAGAGTATGTTCATAACCTTAGCATCCTTTAACACTTGCAACTTGTCTTCGTTTGTATAATCACTTTCAGGAGCAAGTTCAAAGTGTTCAGCCACAACAGATCCTTCAACAGTTTTAGCAAGAATAAATTTTCTGGGTAGATACGGACCCTTCTCAATCCTATTAATATAATCTGGATCTGTTGCTCTCAAGTGCATGTACATCTTTTGCTTCCAAATAGGATATTCTTCTCATTTCAGAATTGGAATTCTGGTTCCACCATCACGGCTTCCTGCATAAGCCATTATACTAGAGCTGCTTGCTTCATCGTTGGCCATCTATTGGAATGTGTTAATTTAATAAATTCAACTAAAGGCTCTGATACTAATTGTTTTCCCAGTGAGATAGCCGAGAACTTGTAGAAGGGGGGGTTGAATACAAGTTCTTTGAATTCTTTTCGTTTACTTGTTCTTCAAGAAATTAAATAATACTTGCGGAAATAAAGAACAAGAACTCAAATTAATTTATAAACAATTACTTTTATTGATTTTAATAATTGAATACAACTTCTAACAATCACAATGATATGATCATCAGCTTCTTTTCTTTTCTGTATAGTAAAGATACAAAACTATGAAAACCTATATAGTTTTGAATTACAATTCTCTGTAAACCTAATTACAGCTTCTAAAAAACTAAAATTACAATTTACTCAATTTCTATTCTAAATCAATAATGATTCAGCTTCCTTATTCGAATCAAATACAATCTTTCCTTTTTGATTAGGAATAGATTTCTGGCTTGTTTCCTTACTAGCTCCGTCTTCAATAATATCTTGATCTACGTGGAAGACATTCCTTATTCAATTCGAACTCTGTATCTCATCAGGAAATAAGTCACGACTAGTCCCTGATGACTTCAGCTTTAGTCCCTGATTATGTCATCATTTAGTCTCTAATCTTTTAGTCTCTGATGACGTCAGGTTGTGTAGTCTCCAATAAAGTTATTAATCTCTGATGTTTTTAGGCTTAGTCTCCGATGACGTCAAACTTAGTCTTTGATGCACTAAGACTTAGTCTCTGATGCACTAAGCTTAGTCTCTGACGCTTTATCTTTAATCTCTGATCACGTAAGCCGTAGTCTCCGATAGGCAAAATAATTAATCTCCGATAAGCATTGCCTTAGTCTCTGATAAGCCTTTTTGTAAAATCCGATGGATTAATTACACATTTTGATTTGTTGAAGCTTTGATACAACTTTCCAGCAGTTTACTTACAAATAAAAATTAATCTATCTTTTTACAAAGAATGAATAATTACAATCAAAGAGATAACTATTGGCTACAAAACTTCAGTGTTACTAATTAACACTTTCTATACATTTGTATATCTAAGTAATCTAAAGACAATCATCATCAAATGTTATAAAACCTAACATCCTACCAACAAGCAGTTGGTAGACATATTCACCAAGGCTCTTGATGAAGCCACTTTCTTCAATCTTGTGGGAGAGCTGGGAATGGTGAGTTATGCAAAATGAAAGTCAATATTCTTGCTAAAAGTCTTGTTAGAAAGGTTATTGGGGCAACACAAACTATCAAATGCCTAAGTTCTGGTACTCCTAACTCATCTCATAAGTTCCTGATGAAATTAGTTGATATGTGGCTATATATGTTATGTAAATATGTATATATACTTGTGTATTATGTATGTGTTTGTTTTTAATTGATGCATCAGGGTCAGGGTCTCTGTCAAGGAGCATCAGGGTCAAGGTATCCAACTCACGCTTCAGGGTCAGGGCATCGGACTTGAGCATCAAGGTTAGGGTCTCTGTCAAGGAGCATCAGGGTCAGGGTATCTGACTCGCACTTCAGGGTCAGGGCATCTGACTCGTGCATCAGGGTCAGGGTATGTATATACAATAAAACATTAGGGTAAGGTAAAGTGCTTTTGACTGTATCAGGGGATTATGTCCAGTAACGTGATGACAACTCATCAGGGGACTCTTCTCTCACTGATGACGTGTCATCACAGAACTAATATGACACCCTGATTGCGTGTTTTCAGGAACGGTTTTCAAATGTCAAAAGGCGGGTATTTATACTCTCTTTCTCTTTCTTTCTGAAACATCTCAAAACATTAAATCTGAGTTTGATATTTTCTCAAGTTTTCTTTTTCTCTCTCTCTCATATTCACAGAAACCCTAGAACTTCAAATCTTCGAAAGCATCAATGGCACCCGGTAATGCTCAACAACTTCCAAGAAATCTGGTGGTTCCACCCACAAACTATGTGGGTTTCTCCGACATTGACGAGGTAAATGATTGTTTCAAGCCAATGATGAACTATCTACTCAAATCTAAGTATAGTCGAGCAATTTCACTGATGAAGAAATGTCTGGAGAAGCACTTTCACAATTCTGGTCAAGTGCTAAGTTCATGAACTCCTCAACAAGACCAGAGGCTATGAAAGGAATCTCATTCAAGATTTCTTCTAAGAAGGGAAAAATAACCCCTTCCAGAATTAACTCTGCACTGGGATTACCTACACAGGACTTTGTGAAAGTGCCTAGTGATGCTGAACTGCTCGACTTCTTGAGGGAACTGGGCTACAACGCTGCTCCTAGCACGGTGTTGAAGTTCAAGGATGTCAAGAGAGTGAACGTGAAGTGAGAGATCTCTTATCTCTTTGACACCATCACAAAGGTGTTCTCAGGTAAGTATTCTAACTTTGAGGTAATAACCTCCCTAACATTAAAAATAGCATACGCAATGATTAGAAATGTACATATAAATATAAGTAAATTAATTTTTGATGATCTTGTAAATAAATTAGGTAGTTTTAATTCTAGAAAATCAGAGATCTATTATGCTAGATTTTTTTCAATGGTGTTTAAAGATCAATTTTCTAATATTTCTTTTGAGGATGATATTACTGTACAAACCTACAAACAAACCAAGAAGTTGTTTGTGGAAATAATGAAGAAATTGTATACTACGGAGCCATTTGCACTTCCATCGCATATGGATCAGGTATCACGAACTCTGCCTTCCATCTCTCAACCTACTAATTCTTCTCCTTCAACTACTATGGCTGAGATAACTACCATTTCTCAACCTACCCAAGTAGTACAACAAGATTCAACTCTACCACTCTCAAAAGCCCAACCCTTAGTCTCCCAAAAGACTAAGGGAATCAAAAGAAAAACCACTGAAGCAGATACACTAATTGAGGGGGAGCAAGGAGAGAGAGTGATTGCCTACATGAGATTAAGAAAGAAGGTGGCAACGAGTGTTACCTGACAGCCAAGCCGGGCAGTATCCTCTCAAAAGGATACTGCTTTTGATAAGAAATTAAACATATTTCTAACCAGTTCCTCTTAAAAGGAATTAGTTATTGAAAATATTCCCCAACCAGGGACACAGTTGAGTGAGGCACATACACTGACCATAGCCCCTGATGAAACTAACATCAGGGTCTTTGAGAGCCACTTGCAGAAATCTGACACAGTGAGTGCACACACAACTACTTTTGATGGATCACCTATGCATTCAGTGATCCAGCCAACATTCCCTTCTACACCACTTCCTTCTTTCTCTGTTCCTCAAATTTCTTCAGATATTATAACACAAACATTAAGTGTCATAAGATCAGATTCTCCAATTTTTCAAATCATGGAGGAGCCAACACTCCCTGACACAGTGATTGATAGTCAACACACTCAAATGGTTAACTTTTTTTTACTTGATACAATCACTGTTGATCAGCCCGGGGACATAAATTCATCTGTATATACTACTACAATAAGTCTTTATGTTCCCCCACCTGTACATACCTCTTCTATAGAAACATACACTTCTCCAATTGTACATACAGAAATTTATTCCACTCCCTCTCTTATCATTTCTGTGGAACCAGTAACTGTACATAATTTACTTGAACTGGCCACATTAGTTGATCTCACAACCCATAGGAACCCATCTAGGACAATTTTGAGTGAGGATGTGAGAATACTTAGTGAAGAGAGGCAAAGTCAATCCTCTCAGAGGACTTTGGCAAAAGGAGAGGATGAGAGTACTGCCTTAGAAGGCAAAGAAAAAGGAGTGTCTTCGAGAGATGCCTTAGAAGGCACAGAAAAAGGAGAGATTGAGGGAGATAAGGATGAAATCCTTGTAAATAAAGAATATAGAGAAAATATTGTTACTGAAACTGTGAATATTGTAAATAATTCCAGTTCTTCTGAAAGTGATGAAGATGATACTCCAGCAGATGATTTTTCCTAGTTCATTGGAGTTGTTTCAGCAAAATCAAATGGCTGATACTATACAGTTACTCAAACAAGAGCTTTCAAGGACAACGGATCCAATTTTGATCAAGGTGCTCAAGTCCCAAATCATGATTGGGCAATCTGTAGATATTGAAAATAAGAAGCTCTATAAACACTTCACAAACAAAATAAATAGTGTACAACAAGTTGTCAACTCCTTCTCACCAGCCAGACTCTACTCCGGATGAAGAAAAATACTGACAATGTTGACAAGAAACTTGTTGATCTCACCACTTAGATGGCACACATGGAAACTCTTCAACTGACAATGGCTGACACTTTACAACAAATTCTTCAAGTCACATCCCGACTCTCAACTTCCACTGACGATGCTGTCAAAAAGGGGGAGAAATCCACAGAACCATCATCGTCAGGGGTTATTGCTGAGAAAATGACAAAGACTCAACCATCAGGGGATGTGACTGCTCCTGCTCCAAAACCCAAGGATAAGGGCAAAGGCATCCTAACTGAGGAACCAAAGAAGAAATCAAACAGTCAATTAGGGCCTAAGCTGCTTGGAGATGCCATGAAGACAACCCACTTTCCAACACCCGTTGAAGCTGTAATTGATGGGAAAGTGGAGCTGGTCTTTCCTCAAGACAAGAAACTTGTTGAAGCTGATGCACTTTATGCACAGCAACTTCAGGAGGAGGAGGAGAGGGAAATGGCAAAGGAGAAGGAAGAAGAAGAGTGTCTGGCCAAGATCCTCCAGGAAACCTCAGCCAAAGAAATCTCAAAATCCCAAGGGTGGATCAGGGGGTAAAAACCATGAAAAACCTGATGACCCTGATGCCACCAAACCCAAGTCATCTGAAGCCAAGGATCAAGCACCTTCTCCTATAACCACAGCATATGGACCACCCACTCTAGCTGAATCCCTAAGGGATGAAAGGCGCAAGAATCTGACATTTATGTTGTCAATAAAAAGCATAAATGTCAGGGTCAACAACAAAAGGGATCAGCTAATCACTGTTCAACTATAGAGTGGGTCCCAATTCACTATAATTATGGATTGGTTTAGGAGAATGGATCCTGAGCAACTAGGCATGATCCTGAATTCAGTTCCTCGAACATCAGGGCTTAACAGAGACTTGCGGGGGATGATTGAGAGGCTGAGGAATGCCATCAATGACGATAGAAGCCTGCCCACAGCTTTGGATAGACCATTAAAGCTATTCTATAGATCCACTGATGGGCAGGAGAAAAGCTTAAGGATAAGAGAAGTTGATGGACTTGACCTGGAAGAGGCGATGCATGTTCTGAGCCAAATTGCAAATCACAAAAATGAACATGTCATCTAGTTCAAAATCTTGCTGTTGGGTGCTAAAGGAGATCGAAGAAACCAGAGCTGATGATGGGAATACAACTGAAGTAAGGGATGTGCCCCCAGTAAAAGGATTCAAAGAATATCCTAAGATGATCACAAACCCCATGGATGTACAATTCAAAAATAAAGAAGGGGAGATCATCACCTTTTACTGGTCACAACTTGCTGCAGCTAATGTACAAGAAATCTAATATGTCCTTGAAGCTCTGGAATCTAGCAAGAATGTCAACATTGTGAACTTAAGAAGACTTCTTCAAAAGGAGCTGGAATAGTTGCTGGCAGGAAGGGAAGACAATAGACTCAAGATTCCTAATCAAAATCCGGATCAAAGGAGACAAGGCCTTCGAAGTGACACTCAATCTATCGAATCTAGTCATCCATTGTCCTTTGTCTCAGCCCAACCAAAAAGGGGATCCTGATGTCTATACATAAATATTCTTTTGTAATAGTTATAGGAAATACTTGTACAATTATTCTTTTTGTTCATACAAAAATAATAGAGTAGATAGAAACCATTTGTTTGTATAAATATAGTTGTTGGTTTTGACATCATCATTAGTGCATCAAGTAGATTTATGGTTATCAAATTGATAATCATAAATAGGGGGAGATTGTTAGAGTTAAATAATGATGATGATGTTTAGAGAATACATTGTGCATCTGTAAATACTTAAGGTATTTTATTAACCTTAATATATTTACACAAGTTTTGCATCTATTGATGATAAACTTATTCATCAGGGGATGATTAACACTTCACAAGACAAGTCATAAAATGGAACTTCTAAAGGACTTAGTAAGTGAAGAGGAATGTCTGTTGTTACTCAAAGACAGTTAAAGTATTCCGCACATCAGACATTTCAAATGAATTCAACAAAGCTTCAATGATAAAAAACCATCAGGGGAATCCGTCAGGGGAACCCATCAGGGGATGGCAAAGGCAAACCAACCTGTCAGGGGAACGCGTCAGTGTATGGCAGTGGCAAGCCAAACTCATCAGGGGAAACGTGTTTGGACATGACCAAGACATGTCAATCTGTCAGGGGAAGACATCAGGGTATGACAGTGTCATGCTAACCCGTCAGGGGGAATGCTTAACACTGTATCAATAGCAGCCATTAGAGTAAGCCGTGATCAGAACATCAGGGGATCTAGAAGCACTTAGTAAACTCAAGTGAAGGTTGAAGCACTGATCTGATCTTTGACAAGAATTGTCGTCAGGGGATCCAGAAACACTGATCAAGTTCACATCAGGGCTTGCCATCAGTGGATAGTTATGACTGTATACACCCGTCATCAGGTCTTACAACCAAATCAATGAAGCTTGTTGCAGAAGCAAGAGATATTAACTGGAAAGATATCTCTTGAAGTTTGTTGGTCTAATGACAACTCTCAAACATTAAATGCACGTAGATCAGGGGATGAAAAAGAAGCAACAAAAGTAGCAGTAGTCTGACACATAGGACAACGATGTGACATATATGCAACTAAGTTGAAAAGAGCAGCACGCCTAGGCACGTGGCTTCAACTACTGATCTTCTATATATGCAAAAGAGTTCTCATTACAAAGAAGAGGAATCCAACATATCAACAAACACAGAAACATACAAATCACTAGAGAGAAGCTTTGTAATATATCTTGAGAGAAATATTCAAAGAAAATAGAAGCTAGTGTGTGTGATAAAGAAGCTGTAATTTTATTACAGAATTTGTAGTTGTTTAATCACATTTGTGATTAACCAGATTTCCAGAAAAACCTCAAGTTTTAATACAATTATTTTAACTTGAATACGTGTGTTCATCTGATTATCTATTATTATTTTTCTGGTTATTGTAGCTATTTCCTTTTGTGCAAAAAGTTGAAAAAGAACAAAAAGTTTTGAGTGTTTGTATTCAACCCCCCCCCCCCCCCCCCCTTCTACAAACACTTGAGCTTATTTAGTTCCAACAACTATCAAAAGCAAGAGAGAGAGAGAGATGGAAAAGTTTAATAGAAAAGCAGGAATGGACAGAAAACAATCTTTTCGTATCTTTACTATACCAGCTCAATTTTGCATACTTTTACACATTTGCATGTAAAGAAAAAGTGTTGCACACGAAATATGAAAATATATAGGCAACCTCTCTTTATCAAAAATAAGGAAGTGAAAAATACACAATATAGTAATTAAGAAATAACTTGATCTTTCTCTCTTGTAAATAGAAACTGAAACTCTTGTTTCAGATAAGGAAGTCGATTGAAAAATCAGGTTGTAACAAAACCTTGAGAATAGTAAACTCTATTAGTCTTGAAATTTCTATGTTGTTTTAAGTTCACTGCTACATTCTTTCTCTTTGACACACAGAAGCTACAACACAATATAATACTTGTTCATCCCTTTTGTTCATTATTTGCAAAAAGTTTGAAAAGTTAAGAGTATTGTATTCAACCTCCCTTCTACAATACTCATCTAGGAATAACAATTTTCCTTGAAATCAGGTGGTCCAATAACAACCTTTACACAAGAAATGCATTGACAACAAAGACTGAAATAGAAGCAACTATAGCCAATAGTAGTTTAACACTTGTATCTTCGAAAGGACAATGACAGGACATACTGTGGCTACGTTGAAAAAGAAGTATGGAAAGCACATGGGCTCTAACTCTATTTTCCTATATATGTAATGGTTGTTACAAGCTACCTGTAAGAAATAGATAAAAGAGAAAAACAAGATACAAATTAACTTAGAAATATCTTTGTCATCTTCATACACTAGAGAGAATCTTTGTAATAGTTCTTAAGAGAAATATTTTAGACAGATTTGTAGTTGGTGTGTGAAACAAGAAATTGTATTAACTTATAAAGTTATAGTTGTTTAATCACTTTGCAATTGTACAGTTGCCAGAAAAACCCAAATTTATAATACAACTATTGTAACTTGAATCTTTGTGTATTCATTTTAAATAACTATACTTTTTTTTCTGGGTTCATCCTAATCAGTGGATAAACTTGTAGCTATTCCAGTTTTAGTATTAAGAGTTTTAAAGAGAGAAAAAGGTGTGTTCTTTGTATTCAACGTCCCCTTCTACAAAGACGTTAGTTTAATTTATTCTAATAATTGGTATCAGATCTAACTAGGAGATGATAGTTGCTAGAAGATCTTTATCTATGGCTAACAAAGCTGGAAATAGTAAGGTTCTCATGTTGGAATTTGGAAAGTACTTCTTCTAGAGGAAACAAATGATTGTTCATCTTAGATCTATTGATGATGAATATATACAAGTTTTGGAAGAAGGTTCTCATGTACCAAAGAAACTCATTTCTCAAGAAGTGGTGAATGGAGTCAATGTACCTAAACATCTAGTCCCAAAGACTATTGATGAAATTACTCTAGAGGAAAGAGAGAAAGTAAAGAAGGATCTAAAAGTTACAGGTATCCTTTATAATGGCTTAGATGATCACATGCTTAACAACATCATGAATCTCACCACATCTAAGTCAATATGGGTTACCATCCAGATGTTATATGATGGTATAGAGGATGTAAAGGAAAACAAACTGCAGTTGTAAACATAAAAGTATGAGTGGTTCACAATGAAAACTGGTGAACCACTTACTGAAATGTTTGATGGATTTAACAGGTTGGTAAATGACCTTAAGTATGTATGGAAAGGTATGTGTCAATAATGATTATTTTATTATTATCATATTTCTCTTTATTTGTACTCAAGCACTTATCAAGAGCATATTTTCTCACGTGGGGAAGGCAACTCACGGCTACAGTACCCGTTTTTAAACCAAAGATGACAGTGAGACAGGAGTATTAATTACACTATGTCAGGATTGAGAGCACGTGACCCATCAAACCAACTAATCTACTCCAACAGTACACTGGATTGTTGGCTATGACTGATGATTGACTGACTTTAACAGCCGTTGCATCCACCCTTTCTCATCGATCACTTCCTTCTAAAGCTTGTTATTTTCTTTCATTGCCAATGGCTGAAATCTATTTCCAAACAATCCAACCTCTCTTGTTGCATTGTAAGTGAGAGATATATATCTTTTGGTTACAACCCTAGTCCCACAAAATCCAGGTTCACTCTCAAAGAATAACTGACTTTTTCAAGAAACAACCCAAGCTTTTAACTTCTTCCTTGCAACCAAAAAGGTATGAACACTGTACTGAAGCTCTGTTATGTTCTTGCACCTTTTGTTCTATTTTGCATGCCATGTTTGTGAACATACTAGGTTCATTCACTTACAAAAGTATAACTTAATGCATGCTTTTAACATCTGGTATTAATGCCTTTTATTTCAAAAGCTACCAAAGAGGAGAGTAAGATTTGTTGACGACCACCTAGTAGACAACTTTTAAGTACCGAACATTTCTTTTTATCAGTAATGAAAACACCATGCTTGAGTTTTCTTCAACTTGAGTCCTTGAGGTTTAGTAGTGTCTATAAGTTTTAATGGACGATAAGAATGTTACATACTGTAGAAGAGATGTTGAGAGTTGTCCTAGTCGGGGTCACCTAGTGATAACACCACCCTCTGTTGAGTGCTGAAGTCACCCCTGTATCGGAGACAAGTCCTAGCTTAGTCTCCATCAACGTGAAGTTTGTCCCTGACCATGGAAATAACCCCTGGGAGATTTCCAAGTTAGTCTCCGACAGTTTTGGAATTAGTCTCTGACGGACAATTTTGTTAGTCCCTGATGAGAAGACTTCCTTAGTCTCCGTTGGAGGAAATTCCTTTAGTCTCTGATGAGCAAAGTATGTTAGTCTCTAACAAGACAATTTTTTTTCTTAGTCTCCGATGAGTAAATATTTTCCTGAAGAGTTTGGCGATAGCCAACTTAGTTTGGCGCTGAACAAATTATCCACTGATGAGTTCAACGATGACTTCCTGAGTTTGGCGTTGAACAAATTATCCACTGATGAGTTCAGTGATGACTTCCTGAATTGGCGCTGAATAATGTATCCACTGATGAGTTCAGCGATGACTTCCCGAGATTGGCATTGAACAACTTTTCTCCAAGGAGTTTGGCGATAGCCAAGTGAGTTTGGCGATAGCCAAGTGAGTTTGGCGATAGCCAAGTGAGTTTGGCGATAGCCAAGTGAGTTTGGTGATAGTCAATTAATCTACTGAGGAGTTTGGTGATGATCAAGGTCATTCCCTGATGGCCAAAGACCATCCCTTGATGGTCGAGGGTCATCCCTTCATGGCCGAAGATGATCCCATGATGGTCAAGGCCCATTCCCTGATGATCAAAGGTCATCCCTTAACGGGCAATCATCCCCTGATGGCCATATCACATTCCCTAATGGACGAGACTACAACCCCTGATGACCACTTTTCATGATTCGTTGTTTATCCACTGATGCGCAGTTTTCTTTGAAAGTATAAAATATTATTTTCTTAAATTATTTTCAGATATTTTTAATTATTTATTAAACCTCAAAGGTTCATAAGGTCATTTTGACATTGAAAAGTTCACGGACATCACACTTGCATCTTTTCTCATATTTTTATAAAAAATATAGATTTCTTATGTTATATGTATGTTTTACAGAGTGTCCCACTCACAAGTGAATTGAGTTTGATTTTTCTTTAGCTAAGGACCAAGGCAAATATATACTTACTCTATTTTCTTTCAATTAATATGCATGATCATTCTTTCGATATGCGTAATGCATCCAAGATATTCTTATGTCTACATTCATAATTAAATTTCTTCAAAGTTAAGTAACGTATGATCTTTTGATCCAATGTACGTGAAAAATGTTGTACTAGAACCAAGAATTTTTGGGCGGATGTTAGTTATTCAAATTCGCTAACGCGCCAAGGTAAATCCTATACGGATAGAACATAACTCAATTTTTCTTACACCTTACTTGTAAAGTATATTCGTGTGTGTAACTAAAGGCTAACGGGTTGCGTCTGCCTGGCACCCTAGACCTAAGGATGATAGGGAACAAAAATTGAGGCATCGGTAATAAAACCCTCGTAAACTAAAGATTTTGCTTCGACTACGTATGTCATTATGATGAAGTCAAACGATCAGGCTGGCCGGCTGATATGTCATTTAATAAAGAGACGAAGTCAGATAGTGGTCAGGCTGGCCAGGTGATGCACTATCTGATAAAGAGAGGGCAGATGAATGATTCAAGATTTCTTTCAAGTAAAGGGTCAAATCCTTCGTTATCATTCGAGGACCCTGGAAACTATATATACATATTCTTCTTTAAAGTTATTCGGAGGTGTGGACATTGTTTCTGTCCAACCGCATAAATGCTTAAGCCCAGAAAATTTCTCCTACTTCAAAGCCACAAATACTTGATTATATACTTGCAAGCATAATTTGCTCATGTTACTATTATATAATGTTTTAAAGGTCATGGTGAGAAGGCCGAGCCGTCTGCTAAAGGCAAAGAAAGGATGGCATAGTTAACATTTTCTCATTGCCCTCTTATGGATGGCATTTCGAGGAAGTGTGAAGCATGAGACGATTATTGAATTGTTTAGGTTGTAAGGCCTGTGTGGGCTCTCTTAGACTTCCACTGTTATAATCTTATTTTGGACTAATGTAATAGAGAATACAATTTACTTCTCTTATTTAATTGATATGTATGCTTAGATTTTATATGTGTTCTTTTGTCAATTTTTGATGGTGCCCGAAGTCCGGTAAGGGATTTTTGGGGCCGTCACAAGAGGTGCCTCAAAAAGTCATTGGCCATGTAAAGAAAGTTGAAATTAATCTGGGTTAGTGTTTAGGATTTTGAGTGATAATGGAACTGAATTCAAGAATGTAGCTGTTGATGGGTTTTGTGTGGAGAAGGGCATCAGTCATACATTCTAAGCTCCAACAACTCCTCAACGGAATGGTGTAATGGAAAGAAAGAGTAGAAATCTGATGGAAGCTGCTAGAAAAATGTTAGCAGAGGCCAAAATTCCTACCTACTTTTGGGTTGAAGCAATATCCACTGCTTGCTTCACTCAAAATAGGTCTTTGATCAATAAGTCTCACAACAAGACACCATATAAGCTGATGATAAGGAGGAAACCAAATCAAGTTCCTACATGTCTTTGGTTGAAAATGCTTTGTATTGAGGAACTTTTTAGAAATTTGAAAAAGCCATGCAAGATGCTAATTGGATCATGGCCATGCAGGAAGAGTTAAATCAATTTGAGAGAAATCAGGTATGGTAGCTGGTGCCTAAGCCTAAAGATAGAACTATCATTGACACCAAATGAGTATTTAGAAACAAGATGGACGAAGTTGGCATTGTCGTCAGAAACAAGGCAAGACTAGTGGCAAAGGGATATCTACAAGAGGAAGTGATTGACTTTGATCAGACCTTTGTACCAGTGGCCATACGTGAGGCTATAAGAATTTTTTTAGCCTATACAACACATTCAAACTTCAAAGTTTATCGAATGGATGTGAAAAGTGCTTTTCTCAATGGGAAATTAGAACATGAGGTGTATTTCCAACAACCTCTAAGATTTGAAAATTCTAAATCCTCAATTTATGTCTTCAAGCTAGAGAAAGCACTTTATGAATTGAAGCAAGCTCCTAGAGCTTGGTATGACACACTGATGACACTGCATTAGGGGATAGTCACTCTTGTTTGATGACAACATTAGGCAATAGTAACTAATCCCTAATGATGTGGCATCAGGGGATAATAACTAACCCGTAATGACGTGGTATCAGGGTCT
>CM025788.1:25125335-25142808 GCA_014636745.2 Centella asiatica
GCATCAGGGGATAATAACTAACCCGTAATGACGTGGTATCAGGGTCTTTTGAAAAAGCTATTTATTTGTTATTTCTCTAACAACCACTCATGCTTTCTTCTATCTTATTTACAGAAACCTTAACTCTTATTTTCAAATCATCTAACATATTCAATGACACCAAACACGATTCAGACGATTCCTAGGGATCTAATGGTTCAACAAACAAACTTTGTGGGCTTCTCTTCTATCGACGAGGTGGATGCATGTTTCAAGCCAATGATGCGCTATTTACTCAACTCTGAGTATAACAAGGCCATATTCATTGATGACGAGATGTCGAAGGAAGCCATCTCGCAACTCTAGTCGAGTGCCAAGTTTATCCATTCCACCACAAGACCAGATGGAGTTAAGGAAATCTCATTCGAAATTTTTTCTGAGAAGGGCAAAATTACTCCTTCCAGAATTAATTCTGCTTTGGGGTTGGCCATCGACGATTTTGTTGAAGTGCCAACTAATGCTAATTTTCTAGACTTCTTGAGAGATCTAGGTTACAACACCCCAGACCCTACCACATTGAAGTTCAAGGATCTCATGAGAGTGAACGTGAAAAAAGAGCTCTCTTATCTCTTTGATACCATCACCAAGGTATTCTCAGGTAAGTCCTCAAATTTTGAGGTGAGTACCTCTCTAACTCTAAAAATTGCTTATGCCATGATTAGATGTAAAAATAGATATAGGGAAATTAAATTTTGATAATCTGGTTATTAAAATGGGTAGTTATACTTTTAGGAACTCAAAAATAGATTATGTTAGATTTTTATGCATGATTATCAAAGATCAACTACCTAATCTTTCTTTTGAGAATGATGACATAGCAATACAAAGTTATAGACAAATGAAGAGGCTATTCAATGAGATAAGAAACAAAGCCTACATAAATGAGCCATTTGTGCTTCCACCGCACATGGCACAGGTAAACACTACAACCCAATCCTCTTCTTAACCTCCTATTTCTTCTACTTTTACTACAATGGGTGAGACAACTATAACTTCTTAGCTTGCCCAAGTGTTGGGGTTTCAAGCATGTAAACGCAACGGAAGTGATAAATTAAAAAAATTTATTGAAACCCTAACCAGGATCCATGCAAAACAAGAAATACAGATTTGATAGAAGAGTAATTGTTCAAGCTGTAGATTCTGAACTTTGGTGCATATAGTGATAAACCACAAGCTCAATCCAAATAAACCAAGCCTCTAGAGATATCCACACGAGTATATAACTCAACCAAGGAGATGAATGACTTCCCTTATATGGTACTAGCCAAAAGGAAATCAAAGAACAACTTTTATCTCACTCTCTCTGTTTGGTCTATTTCTTTCTTCTCTACTCTTTGCTATACAGAGCATAAGAAAGAACTAAAGGTTGTGTATATCTAGTATATATCTCTATTTACGTATATGTCTAACATATCTCATAAAGGAGATAGAAAGAAGATGAGTATTTATAGGCAACTAAACTCCTCTTCCACCACCCTCTTCAACCAATAGATCATCATCATCATTATCATCATCATCATCATATATATATATATATATATATATATATATTTAAATTCAATGAACCTAGAGATATGTGGCTAATCTCCTCTTCCACCACCCCTTTCAACCAATAGATCTTCATATATATCATATATATATTTAGATTCAATGAACTTGGATAGAGGTGACTAGATACAATGAACCTAGACAAAGGTATGTCTAGATACAATGAACCTGGATAGAGGTGTGTCTAGATACAATGAACCTGAACAGAGGTGTATCTAGATATAATGAACCTGGATAAAGGTGTGTCGAGATAGAATGAACCTGGACAAAGGTGTGTGTAGGTACAATGAACCTGGACAGAGGTGTGTCTAAATACAATGAACCTAGACAGAGGTGGCTAATCACCTCTTGCAAGAAGCTATTAACATTTAATACTCTGCAGTGACTGTTACAATTGACTAAGTCAATTACTAGTATTAATTCTCAACTACAATTTTAAATAAGCCAATCACATTCAGTTATTTAAAATATAATATCCTAATTAATTCTTCTTTTAATTATGCTATTAGTGTGAGACTGTATAGGTTAGTATTACATTGACAATAATTTTATAATCATATTATAAAATTATAAATAATGAGCGACATCTAGTAATACATCACTGTTACCCAAGTAATAATAATGTTGGTGATTCAACATAACCTTTTCTTGTGACTAATGTTTCAATGTAATATAATTCCTTTTGCCATTGATATCCAAGATTAAACTCAAGGGTATCAATTCTACAAACCTTTGGAAAACAAAGTGTTTGTTGCTCGTACTGGTGTTTTTCTACAAACTTTTGGTGATATCAAACCATATGAATCCTCATGTAGAAATGTAATGACTTAAAGTTGAAGGACCATTACATCATTGTCACTATGAGAATATCTTATGACACTTCACTTACATGTAGAATTCTTATGGTGGGTCAATACAATACACTATTCTCCAACATGTACCTATGTATTGACTCGATATGTAACATATCTATAGCCAATGAGATTAGGGCATCAGTCAATCCACATACTAGTCTCAACGTATCATTATTTTCCCATTAACAAGAATACTTGACTAGGGATGTTTAAGAATATTGATATATTTTACAACTATATGATCTCATGTTCCAAGTCATATACTTGAACCAGTATAGTCTGTATTCATTATTCTAGGGGCGTTTATTATCTTAACAATTATATCACACAGTAAATTGAAGAATAATAAACTAAACATTATTTATTAAATCAAAACATAAGTACAAGTATGCCGTGAAAATTATCAAATAATTGGCTCTTGTGGCATAGACTCCAACACCAAGTAGTACTGCCCTCTTCTGAACAACAACTCTCAACAGCCCAACCCTTAGTTTCCCAAAAGACTACGGGTACTAAAAGGAAAACCTCAGAAGTAACTACAACTGAGGGGGAGCAAGGAGAGAGAGTGGTTGCTTGAAGGAGAAGAAAAAGAAGAAGAAAGCCAAGAGAGATGACCCCAAACCTAGCTAGGCAGTATCCTCCCAAAAGGATATTGACCTTGATAAGGAAAAAACCACATCTCTAGTTGTCTCCTCCCAAAAGGATTCAGTTATTGAACATAGTCCCCAACCAGGGACAGAGCTGAGTGAGACATAAACACTGACCATAGGCCTTGATGAAACACTAACTAGGGTCTTTTAGAGCCACTTGGAGATATCTAACATGGTGAGTGCACACGTCGGTTCTTTGTCTAAATGTTTTGATGGATCACCTCTTCACTTTGTGATCCAACCAATACCCCCTTCTACTCATCTCCTTTCTTTTTCTTTACCTCAAATTTCTTCAAATGTCATGACATAAAATCTAAGTGTCATGACATTGGATCCTCCAACTTCTCACTTCTTGGAGGAGCCCATTCAAAATGATTTAGCGATTGAAAGTCATGACTTATTAATTGATTGATTCTTTTCTCAATGACCCAATCACTGATGATCAATCAAGGGATATAGGGACCAATGTAAATACTTCTTCTATAAGTACCTATACTTCTCTAATTGTACATACAAATAAATCTCCTTCCAATCCTCAACTCTCATCTGTGGACACACTTGTTGTAGATGCTTTATTAACCCTGTCTGTTAGAGTGTATGCCCTAGTAGCCAATTATGTAATGATTGTGACACTATATTTATGATATGTTTTGGTTAAATGATAATTTCTTTTATTATTTTTTATTTACTGCGTTATATAAATGTTAACATAATAAATGTCCTTAGAAGAATGATACTAATTATATGGATTCAAGTCTGTGACTTGAATATGAGATCATATAAGTATGTAATGTATCATTATTCTTAAATGTCCCTAGTTGATTATTATTGTCAATGGGACAACAATAATACATTGAGACTAGTATGTGGATTAACTGATGGCCATATCTCATTGGTCATAAATATATACGAGATATATTAAGTTGATACATAGGTACATGTTAGAGAGCATAGTACTGGACAGACCCTCCATGAGAATTCTACATGGAGCATTAAGCTATGTGTCATAAGTAATTCTCATAGTGACAATGATGTAATGGTCCTCCCGACCCCTAGGACCCTAGCAAGGGGGGGTGCCCCCTTGACCCCCCGCCGTAGCGCACGATTGTCGTGTCCCCAAATATGGTTTAATAATTTAAAAATTAATTTAAACAAATATATATTTAATTATTTTAATTGTTTAAATCATGTTATTATGTGCTTATTATGATATGCATGGTGCACAGTTATGGCCTTATGACCCATAGGTTAGTGGTTTTGAAATACAGCTTGCATGTCGTGCCTTCTCTTTTATCTGGATGTAATATTCTCTTCTCATCTTACTCCCCTCGAATGTAACTCGAGGTTTCTTTCTATAATGTAATGTACAACATAGAATATTTTAATATAGGTTTAATTATTATGTAATCTATATCGATGACTAATCGAATATGGAGATAAAGAAAAGGATGCATGCAAACGGAGTTTCAAGAAAGCTGCCAAGTTTGAAGATCAATTACCACATTACACTGACCTTTAATCTTTTCATTAGCTTGGAAAGATTGGCATAAGATTTGGCCATAACTGTGTCACAATTAATTTTGCACTTTATTTATGCTTATATATGATATAATGAATAAATGTGCATGCTTAACAGTTATAGTTGGTGAGATCTAATTTAATTAATAAAATCCCTCATAAAATCATTAAGTCTAAAACAGATGCCTTCCAATGATTAACCCTCATCAAGGCCTTGATTGATGGATGTAGGTTTGCCAAAGCCAAGTACCCCATTTATCTTGGCATGGTGCGATAGGATAATTGTGATATCCAAATTGTTAAAATTGGGCTTGACTTAACTAGGCTATCATAATAGGATTGTGGGTTTAGAGGCATAGAGTTTGTATAAGTTCACTAGTTGAGCTTGAACAAATGTTGTTCGACAAACTATCCAAGAGTTATATATGATATAATTGACAAAGTGTTATCTACCTAAATAATTATGTTTTGAGTGATTAGCCAAAGCTAACTTAGGGCATAATGAAATATGGATCTTGGCTCACTAGAAGTATTTAAAAGAAATAATTTCTAATTAATGGTGAGGGCTATTAATTTGAATAAAATAGTGGGAGGTATATTTTGAATGTGCCATTATCAAAACAAAACTTTAAAATTTCTGCAAATTTACTTATTAATTTTTCATTTATGATTTGTAGATATTAATGGCAAACAACAACAATAGTAGCCTTTCACTGCGATCAGTCCTTGAGAAGGAAAAACTGAATAGGATTAATTTCCTACACTGGCATAGGAATTTGAGGATTGTCCTCAAGCAGGAGCGCAAGCTCTATGTTTTGGATGGAAAAATTCCTGCTGCACCAGCTACCACTGCACCACGTACAGAGCAGAATGCTTACAAGAAGCATCAGGATGATGCTCTGGATGTGGGCTGCCTTATGTTAGCAACCATGAACCCTGAGCTTCAGAAGCAACATGAGTTGATGGATGCTTATGACATGATTGAACATCTTAAGAAGTTGTTCGAGGGGCATGCTCGGCAGGAGAGGTATGATATGAGCAAAGCATTGTATCATTGCAAGCAGGGTGAACGTGATCTAGTCGGGCCACATGTTCTGAAGATGATTGGGTATAGTGAGTACCTAGATAGGTTGGGCTTTCCACTAACTCAGGAGGCTCAAACTGATCTTGTTTTACAATCTTTGAACAATAGCTATTCTCAATTTGTCATGAATTACCTTATGAATGAGATTGAGAAACCACTTACTGAGTTGTTGAGCATCTTTACAAAAGGTTTAGTGGGAGCTATATTGTATTCCTAGTATTATATGTCGATGACATATTACTTATTGGGAATGACATTCCTTCCTTACAAGCAGTCAAGACATGGTTGGGAAAATGTTTCTCCATGAAAGACTTAGATGAAGCAACCTATATTCTAGGTATCAAGATCTATTGAGATAGATCGAGAAAGATGCTTGGCTTAAGTCAAAGCACATACATTGATAAAGTGTTGAAACGATTCAACATACAAGATGCTAAGAGAGGTTACATACCCATGTCGCATGGAGTAACGCTCTCTAAAGCTCAATGTCCTAAATCACAAGATGATAAGGATTGCATGAGTAAGATTCCTTATGCTTCAGAAATTGGATCTATCATGTACGCAATGTTATGTACGCATCTTGATGTTTTGTATGCTTTGAGCATGATGAGCAGATACCAGTCAAATCCAGGTCAAGTCACTGGACAGCAGTCAAGAATATCCTAAAATACCTCAAAAGGACTAAGGATGCATTCTTGATATATGGAGGTGAAGAGGAACTGGCAGTAAAGGGTTACACTGATGCTAGTTTTCAAACTGACAACGATGACTATAAGTCACAGTCAGGTTACGTGTTTTGCCTTAATTGTGGAGCTGTGAGCTGGAAGAGTTCAAAGCAAGAGACAGTTGTCGATTTTACAATAGAGGCTGAGTATATTGCTGCTTCCAATGCAGCAAAGGAGGCTGTATGGATAAAGAAGTTCATTATTGAACTTGGTGTTGTTCCTTTTATTGTTGATCCAGTAGATCTCTACTGTGATAACAATGGTGCCATTGCACAATCGAAGGAACCTAGATCTCACCAACGATCCAAGCATATACTTAGGCATTTTCATCTCATTCGAGAAATTATCGAGAGAGGTGATGTACATGTTTTCCCAGTGAGATGACCTAGAACTTGTAAAAGGGGGGTTGAATACAAGTTCTCACAACTTTTTTGATTTCTTGTTCTTTAAGAAATTAAACTCTTCTGCGGAATATAAAGAACAAGATCAAAACTTTATAAACAATTGCTTTTATTGATTTAACAATTGATTACAAGTTTTCTAACAATCAAAACAAGCTTTGATCGTCAGCTTCTATTCTGTGTATATATAAAATACAGCACTTTCAATTCTCTCTCTCTATACACATACACAGCTTCGTATTCCTTTTTTGTAATTTATAATTACAGCTTCTAAAACTAAGTTATCAAAAACCTAGCTTCCTAATTCAAATCAAATACAATCTTTCCAATTGAAAGATTTCTAACAAGTTTCCTTATCAGCTACGTCTTCAATAAAGTCTACGTGTGCATGGAAGACTTTCCTTCTTTGATTTGAACTCTAACTCCATCAGTGATTAAGTCTTCGACTAATCTCCGATAGCTTCTTTAATTAGTCCCTGATCACTTTGAGTAATCTCCGATGCTTTACAACGTGTAATCTCTGATGCTTTACTTCGTGTAATCTCCGATGCTTTGGCTTTAGTCTCTGGTGATGTCAGCTTTTAATCTCCGAGGTATTGTTTTAATCTCTGATGACATCAGCATTAATCTCTGACTCTTTAGTTACAATCCCCGATGACGTAAGCTTTAATCTCCGATGACCAATCCTTCAATCTCCGATGAACAAAACATTTTAATCTCCGATGAAGGATTCTTCAATCTCCGATGGGCAAAGTCCAATCTCTGATGAACAACACTTTATTCTCTGATAGACTTTTCCCTTAATCTCTGACAAGCCAAAATCAATCTCCGAAGGACTAATTAATTTAAACAACTTGTTGAACAAACTCAACAAGTATTCCAGCAGTACATACAAAAGAAATGAACCTATCTCTTTATTATAATGACTAATTTACAAACAAGAGATACTACTGCTAGCTACAAAACTAAAGTGTTACAAACCAACACTTTTCTGTACATTTGTATTCCTAAATATTCTAAAGACAATCATCATCAAATGTTCATAAAATCTAACAGTACATATTTGCAGAATAGCGACAGAAGAAAATGTTGCAAACCCACTGATCAAGGCTTTGTCACAGCATAAGCACGAAGGTCACACTATTGCTATTGGTATTAGATACATGAGTGATTGGCTCTAGTGCAAGTGGGAGATTGTTAGAGTGTATGCCCTAGTGGCCAATTATGTAATGATTGTGACACTATATTTATGATATGTTTTGGTTAAATGATAATTTCTTTTATTATGTTTTATTTACTGTGTTATATAAATGTTAACATAATAAATGTCCTTAGAAGAATGATACTAATTATATGGATTCAAGTATGTGACTTGTATATGAGATCATATAAGTATGTAATGTATCATTATTCTTAAATGTCCCTAGTCGAGTATCATTGTCAGTGGGACAACAATAATACATTGAGACTAGTATGTGGATTAACTGATGGCCATATCTCATTGGTCATAAATATATACGAGATATATTAAGTTGATACATAGGTACATGTTAGAGAACATAGTACTGGACAGACCCTCCATGAGAATTCTACATGGAGCGTTAAGCTATGTGTCATAAGTAATTCTCATAGTGACAATGATGTAATGGTCCTTCGACCTGAAGTCATGACATTTCTACATAAGGAGTTATGCATTTTGATATTATCAAAAGTCACCTTTAACCGGGTGGACGATAAAGGTGATTGTTGGATGTATAATGAGTTATGTGAGAAATGAGAATGATGTAGATGGAATTTAACCCTCCTATAAATTAGGGGTGATATTTATAGGCCTCTTGATTGAGTGAGACTATGAAATGCATGGCCATGCTCAAATAGAGATTTGTTTCATATAGTTTACTCATTGATCAAGAAAACTGAGATTAAATTATGAATAGGATGACACATCCATGCCTTGAATTTAATCTTAGATATCATGGTTAAAAGGATTAAGTTACATTGAAACATTGGTCACGAAAGGTAACGTCGAATCTATGACTTTATTATTACTTGGGTAATAGTGATGTATTACTAGATGCCGCTCACTGTTTATAATTTTGTAATATGATTTAAAATTATTGCCAACGTAATAATAACCTACAGGGTTACACACAAAGAACATTCGTCAAGGAAATATAATTTAAATGTCAATGATTTTAATATATCAATAAGATTGATTTAATTAAATCATGGTTTTAAATTATACATACATACATATATATATATATATATATATATAATCTATATGAAGTAGAGTCCTTTGGAAGGAAATACGAATATATATTTATTTGTACATATATATATTAATTAAGTGAGACTTGATTAAATATATATCTAATAAATATAAAATTCGGATTATAATTCTCTTAATTAGATTAGGTTTTGGAATTACTCTATAAAAGGTTATATATATGATAAATCAGCGATTCTCTCAAACCAACGTTTTACGTAGCCGCTCATAAGAGAGAGACTAGAGTTAAGAGAGATAGAGAAAAGAGATACAGATCATACAGCTAGTACTGTAACTCTTCTTGTTCAAATCGTAAGACGGTTCGTGGGTGTTCGTGTGGATACCGTAGAGACGCTGTCCAGTTGGATTGCGTTAAAGATTTGGAGACGATCAACACCTTCACCAAAGCTTCAGATTCGCACAATTAATCGGTAAAATCTTAAACTATCTGTATTAAATTGTTTCGCATAGATCCTTGGGTTTGGGTTTCGTTTTGTTTTATTTTAATCATATTTTTTCGCTGCGTTTTACCCTACGAAACACAACACTGTCCACAGTTGATAAGAACCTAACCAATAGGAGCCCTATTAGGAATATAGAAAGTGAGGATGAGAGAATAGTTAGTAAAGAGAGTTAAGGTCAAACCACTGAGAGGACCTTGGCGAAAGGAGAGACAGAGAGTATTGCCTTAGATGACAATGAAAAAGGAGAGACAAAGAGAGATGCCTTTGAAGACAATGAAAAAGGAGAGCAAGAGGGAAGCAAGGATGAGATTCTTAATAAGAAAGAATAGAGAGAAAACTCTGCTGATGTACTTACACCTAGTTCTTCGTCTAGTGATAAAGATGACATTCCAATGGATTATTTTTTACAACTCATTGGAGTTAATTTTTACCATCAGAAGAACGAAATGACTCATAAAATAAAACTTATCACACATGAGCTCTCACGTACAATAGATCATGTCATACTTAAGATCTTGAAATTACAGATCATGATAGGCAAAATCTACGAACATTGAGTTTACCAAGCTCCAAACTATTTTTTTTGAGAGATAAAAAATGTATAAACTGTTGTGGATACTTTTGCCACCAGCTACTCAGTCCTCAAATTCAAGAAACTAACAGATAGTGTTGACCAACAACTATCTTCCTTCAACACAAGATTGACAAGGATGGAATCTCTGTAAGAAACAATGGCCGACAACTTTCAAAAACTTGTTGAAGTCAGCATTCCACTCTCAACTTCCACTCATGATGCTGCCAAAAAGGGGGAGAAATCTTCAAACACTTCATTAGGGGTTGTTGCTGAGAAACTCAAAGCACTACCTTCAGGGAGTATGGCTGCTCCTTCTTCACAAGAAGCTCTAATGGCTAGAAAAGACAAGGGCAAGGGTATTCTGATTGAAGAATCTAAAAAGAAGAACTTTATTCAGTCAGGACAACCTAAGTTACTCAGAGATGCCATGAAGACAACTCACTTCCCAACACCTGTTGAAGCTCTAATAGATGGAAAAGTGGAGCTTGTCTTTCCTCAAGACAAGAAGTTTGTGGAAGTTAATGCACTCTATGTACAACAACTTCAACAAGAGGAGGAAATTGTTGCGGAGAAGGAGAATGAAGAAGAGAAGAGAAGTGTCAAGCCAAAAGCCTCGAGGAAAACTTAGGTCAGGAAAACTCTGCTCTCAAAAGGTGCATTAGGGGATAAAAGCAAAGACAACTCGAAAAGGCCTGACACTCAGGTACCTTCAACAACTCTTCATGTTACCAAACCTAAGTCATCTCAACCAAAAGTTTCAACTCCTCCTCCTGTAACATATGGGCCACTTACATTGACTGACTTTCTAAGGGATGATAGACAAAAGAGCCTGACATGTATGTACTCCATCAACAACATAAATATCAGGGTAAAAAGTAACAAAGAGAAAATAATTGTCATCTAGATGAAAAGTAGGTCTGAGTTCACAGTCTCTTTTGACTGTTCAGGAGGATAGATGCTGAACAACTTGCCCTAGCCAAGCAAGTTGTGCCCAACACAATGATGCTTAATGATATTGAAAACTTGAGGGGAGAACTTGAGAAGCTGAGGAAAGCCATCAATGATATCGAAAACTTGCCTACCACCATAGAGAAACTCTTGAAGTTATTCTATAAAGCTGTTGATGGGCAAGAGAAGCATATAAAAGATAAAGATCTTGATGAGCTTGACTTTGAGGAGGCGATGCATGTTCTAAGCCAAATTGCTTATCACAAGAATGAACATGTCATCAAGTTCAGAGCTATGCTTGTCAGGAAAGTGTTGAGGGAGATTGAAGAGACCAGAGCTAATGATGAGATCTTATCAGTTGTAAGGGATGTTCCCCCAGTAAAAGGATTCAAAAAATATCCAAAGATGATCACAAACCCCATTGGCATTGAATTGAAGAATTATAAAGGGGAGATTATCACCTTTTAATGGTCACAACTTGTTGTAGCCAACTTAAAAGAGATTGGATTTGTCCTTGAAGCTTTGGAACAAAGCAAAAATATCAACATTATCAATTTTAAAAGATGATTACAAAAGGAGCTCGAGACATTGAAGGCTGGTAGGGAAGAAAAAAGGCTCAGGATTCCTGATCCAAATCCTGACCAGAGAAAACAAGGCCTTAGAAGTGACTCTCACCCAATTGAATCAAGTCATCCATTGCCTTTTGTTACAGCTCAACAAAAGAAGGATCCTAAAGTCGAAGTGGTGAACACTTTTATCAATTTTGTAAAAAATTGTAAACAGTTATTCTTTCAATCTGTACAAATACACATAGATCAATGCAAATGCATTTCTTACTCTTTATTCTATAATTTTTGGGTTTGACATCATCATCAGTGAATAAATTAGCTTTATGGTTATCGAATTGATAATCATAAATAAAGGGAGATTGTTAGGTATAATGTTGATAATGATGATGATGTAATTATTCTTTAGTTCATGTAATAACTGTGCATTTGTAAATACTCAAGGTAGTTCATAAACCTTAGTATATTTTCACAAATAGGTATTCACTGATGGACAACTTTGTCTGTCAGGGAATAGCCTTTACTACACCAGGCAAGTCATAAGTGGATATAACTAAGGACTTGTTAGTGTTAGGGTATGTCTGGTTGTACTTAACATTCAAGTTTTTCACACATCAAACATTCTTGAAAAGGCAAAAATAGTATCAATGTTTAAAGATGTGAGTATTTGAAAAGGCATTTGTGGATAAACTCATCAGGGGATACCATCTGGGGATGACTTGAATACTGCATCAGGGGATGTCATCATTGGATAAATCCATCAGGGGATATAGTCAAGGCATATCATCAGTGGATAACTTGACTGTCAGGGGATACCATCAGGGAATAGCTTGACTATCAGGGGATACCATCAGGGCATACCGTTAGTAGTTGAATGTGTAAGGGATATCATCAGGGGATAGCCTGAATATTGCATCAATGGATGATATCAATGGATATCATAATGACTTAACATTAGGGGATCAAGAAGCACTGATCTAATTCTACATCAAGGATTAACATCAGTGGATAGTGAAGCAATAATCAAGTCTACATCAGGGCTTGTCATCAGGGGATTTAGAAGCACTGATCAAGTTAACATCAGGGCTTCTCATCAGGGGATAGTTAAGGCCTAGTCCACACATCATCAGTGATTAAAAGATATACACTATTAATTGGCATAGAAGCAAGGGGGTATAATTGGGAAAATATTCCTTGAAATCTGATGGTCCAATAACAACATTTACACAAGAAATGCATGGAGAACAGAGTCTGAAATATGAACAACTATAGCCAATAGTCTGACACTTGTATCTCCAAAAGGACAATGACAAGACATATCGCGACTATGTTGAAAAAGAAGTATGGCAAACACATAAACCCTATCTCTATTTTCCTATATATGTAATGGTTGTTACATGTTACTTGTAAGAAATTGATAAGAGAGAAAAACAAGATACATATTAACTTAGAAATATCTATGTCATCTTCATACACTAGAGAGAAGTTTTGTAATAGTTCTTAAGAGAAATATTTTAGAGAGAAATTGTAGTTGGTGTGTGAAACAAGAAGCTGTATTAACTTATAGAGTTGTAGCTGTTTAATCACTTTGTGATTATACAGATTCCCAGAAAAACCTTAAGTTATAATACAAATATTTTAACTTGAATCTTTGTGCATTCATTTTAAATAACTATACTATTATCTGGATTCGTCCTCATCACGGCATAAACTTGTAGTTATTCTAGTTTTTGTGTTAAGAGTTTTAAAGAGAGAAAAAGGTGTGGTGTTTGTATTCAAACCCCCCTTCTACAAACACGTTAGCTTATTTTGTTCTAACAATATCTTTTATTGATAAAGATTTTTGATGTTTGTGTTTGAATTGGGGATTCACTCTTTTAATGATCCAAAGACATGGTATAAATACAGCTTAGGTCTCATAACTTTATTCACTTAAGATTTAAAAGGTGATCAGTTGATCAACCTTCTACTTGACCCTTTTTATTGCTATGGGCAAAGTAGTTACTTATTGGAATTGTTAAGTGTAAATGATCAATGAGAGTTGTGTCATTGATCAATAAACTAAGTAGTAAGGGTTTTATTGGTCTTAGTTTATTTATTGGGTTAGGGTAATTACCCTTTAATTAAGTTAACTTAGTATTTGATTGTTTCTTAATGCTTGTTTTGCAATATGTTAGTGAATTTGACGAGATGATGGAAGAATTTCATGATGTACCTATGCAAGTCCTAAGTCTACCTGATCTTGACATGCAATCGAAGGCCTTGATGGAAGGAGTAAAGTTGAAAAGGTTCTATGATCAAATCGATCTAGAAGGAATCTAGGCTAGAAATAACCAGAGCTATTTTTAAGGTAGCGAAAGTGCAAGAGGAATGTATGCAAGTTGAGAAACTAGGGATGAAAGCCCTTAAGGAGGGGATTAACAAGATAAGAATCTCTTAAGCAGATCGTATGGTCAAGAATGTGCACAACTGCCCCTTATATGCAATTGTAATCATCAACAACTACAAAATAATTAGGCATTAATAGACAATGAAGCCTTTTTGAATATCATGTCATTGACATCCTTTTCAAAGTTGGGACTTCCAAAGGAGAGACTTGTGCCCAAAAGCATAGACATACAAAGCTTCTCTGGAGCAAACACAATAATCGTGGGCCATACAAGGGTAGATGCACAAAATGGAAAGATTAGAGGACCGTTCACCTTTCACATGGCAGAATTCGACACACCTTACCATATATTTCTTGGATGAACTTGGCAAAACTCTTATGCAGTTATGCTTTCCACCTACCATTAGTGCCTCAAGGCTATTTGGAAGGTGAAGGAAGTTTCCATACAAGCCACTAAGAATCCATATTCGAAGGAGGAAGCCTTCATGCTGGAGGCCTCTTACTTTCACGAGGTGATGGAAGACGATGAAGAAACCATCAAAAGAAAGGCTATCAGTATGATGTTTCCCTAGTGGAAGGATGCTGAGAAGGGGGATTACCTTGTCCAAGAATAAAAGAAGCCTATAATGGACAAAGGAAAGGAGACAATCACATAATTCTTTCCATTAAGAGATACTTGTTCGACCCCCATTGGTACCTAAGTCCTCTGAAAAAGTCAAAAGATGAGGAACACATTGTGTGGAAGAACAAGACTAACTAACCTTCCAAGGAGGCAAGAGAGAAGATCAACACTAAGAACACCAAGATGATCAATATTGAAATCTCAGATGACGCAAGGAAGATAATCAATCAGAGGAGAAGAATCCAATCTAACAACCCCCAAGAAAATCCAAGATGGCACTGAGAACTTCTCCTAAATGGGAGAATAGTTTTTTGGTTATGACACCACATTAGCAAGGGGTCTAAGGACTCTAGAGGAGAACCCCCCACTCCAAAAGTATGGAAGAAACCTTGGATGAAGAAGTGGAACTTGCCCCCAAATACCTCGAGGACAAGCCTAGGCAATAACATAACGAGCTTTTGGGGGTGGACTTAGTGGATGAAGGAAAAGAGCCAAAGCCTGTTTGCATCAACAAAGAATTATCTTTTGACAAGAAACAAGAACTTGTGGATCTCTTGAAGGAGTATAGGGATGTCTTTGCATGGACATACGAGGAAATTCTTGGCATCAATCAAGAGATAGTTGAGCACAACTTGAATATCAATCCCAAAGTAAAACCTGTCAAGCAAGCTTAGAGGATGTACATCTCTGAACTAGAGACACAAATCAAAGAGGAGGTGACAAACTTGCTTAGTGTGGGAGTTATCTAGCCTATCTAGTACCTAGAATGGTTGTCAAGCATTGTGTCTGTCATGAAATCCAATGGCAAGTTGAGAATTTGTGGATTTCTGCGATCTCAATAACTTATCCCCTGACACCAAGGAACTTATCCCCTGATGCTGAGAAATCTATCCCCTGATGTCGAGAACTTATCCCCTAATGCCGAGAAATCAATCCTTAATGCCGAAAAACTTATTCCCTGACACACGAACACTTTGGCACTTCAAAATTTTTCCACTATTGCCCAAACACTTTGACAATAGTGTAAATTACCCGTCAACTTTGGCGATGAGTAATTTTGAGCTTCACTTGACTTCAGCGATAAAATTTTTTTTTGACTATTTTGGCAATAGTCATTTTGAGTTTGGCGATGTTGTTGATTTGCCCGATGACTTTAGCGATAGACAAATGACTTTGGCGATAGGAAAATGTCTTTGGCAACAGTCAAAATGACTTTGACATTAAGTAATGTTGAGTTTGGCATTAGCCAAATAACTTTGGCGACGGTCAAATCTTCTTAAAACTGCTTCAATGCAATAAAAAGTCTTTGCTTTAGTCTCTGATAGGTTCAACAATAGTCTTTGGTAGTACAAAACTTAGTCTCCGACATGCTAAAATTTTAGTCTCTGATAGGCTAAAATTTTAGTCTCTAACAAGCTAAATTTTAGTCTTCAACTCTTAGTCTCCTAAAGGCTAAATTTTATTCTTTGACTGGAAAAAACTTAGTCTCTGACTTGTAGTCTCTGATAGGCTAAATTTAGGTCTCCAATATGCAAAAACTTAGTCTCTGAGGGTCTAATTTCTTACTCTCTGAGAGGCTAAATCTTAGTCTTCGATAGGCAAAAACTTAGTCTCTGATAGGCTAATTTTGCTTGACCAACTTTGACTTTTGTTGAACTCTCCAAATGCATTCCTTGTAGTCTCTAATGCTCCTCACATGTAGTCTGTGATAGTAGTTTCTCATAGTGCACCTGTGAAGACCCGGATTTGTAAATAAATTCCGTTATGAAATTTAATTATTTTAGCTTATTTTTCTTCATGAAAATTATTTTCTTATAAGTTGTGAATATTGAAATTATATTTTCTTATGAAAAAATTTATCTGCAATGTGATGTCCAAAAGATTTTTAAAATGATTTTGTAAAGCTCATGAGGTTAGGAGTTGTTCTACCCTTAAAGGAGTGTTTCGCGGGAATGCCTCGGGTAGCTATAGTACCCGTTCTCTTTTTAAATACTCCACTGCTGGGGGGGAACAGCAGCATTAAATGCCCATCATCCCTATCATTACCCTAGAGTCAGCTATGAAAGATGACCGATGGACACAGCAGCCGTTTCAACCACTCTTTCCTTCTTCAGTCATTTCGTTTCTTTTCATAGCCAACGGCTGAGATCAAGTTGATCCGACAGTCCTTGTTGTTCAATCAAGTGATATATATACACATCACGCTGTTGTAACCCTGATTCTACCTTTCTAAACTTCCATCAAACTTAAATTTAATTTTCGAGACAGCAGTTCTTCTTGAAGGATAAACCGGAGCATTTATTTCCTTCCTACAGTAAGGAGGTAAGAGTATCTCATTTAAGTCTTGCTATATTTCTTGCATCTCTGCTCTACCTACCACATTTAATACCATGTTCATTTATTTTCAAAAGTATGACTTAATGCATATTCTAACGATCGGACTTAATGTCATTTATTTCAAGTTATCTAAGATGGGTGTAGTGTTGTTGACAACCACCTGGTGGACAAACCTTTTACTACCAAACATTCTTTTGTCAGTAGTTGCAACCCCATGCTTAAGTATTCTTTAACCTGATTTTTAACCCTAAACCGTGTTTAGGATGGCATGCAGACCATAGGAAATGTTACATATCACTGAAAGAATGATGAGTTTTGACCTAAGTGTGGTTATGGTTGAGGGCACCACACATGGAGGAGTGAGGAAGACGACACTGTATTTGAGACAGACCTTAACCTAGTCTCTGACGGGTTTGAATTAGTCTCTGATATTGTAAAATAATCCCCGATGGGTTGATAATCCCCGATGGGTTGATAATCCCCGA
>CM025788.1:25142818-25153587 GCA_014636745.2 Centella asiatica
CCCGATGGGTTGATAATCCCCGATGGGTTGATAATCCCCGATGGGTTATTAATCCCCGATGGGTTATTAATCCCCGATGGGTTATTAATCCCCGATGGGTTATTAATCTCCGATGAATTAAAGCTTAGTAATTCCCTGATGCGCAGTTTGTTTTAAAACTATAAAATGTTATTTTCTTAAATTATTTTAAGATGTTTAAATTGATTTCTTAACCTCAATAGTTTTTATATCAGATTGAGACGTTAAAAGTTAAGGACATCACATGTGCATTTTTCCTCATATTTTAACCCTGATATTAAATTCATCTTGTGATATGTATATTCTTACAGAATTTTCCACTCACGAGTAAATTAAATTTTGGTCGTGAGCAAAGGACTGAGGCAAGTATATTCACAATCTCATACTTATTTCAGTTTAACGCATTATCATTTGTTTCGATATGCGTAGAAGGTTGGATTTATACTTTAATTGTTCTGATGAATGAGCATGCTATGCTTTTGATTCTGCTAGCATGATATGAATGATGATGCATGGATATAAATGAGCTTTGAATTTCAGCTATGTTTTCAATCTTATATCTATGCAATGAGAATGTGAATGAGGCCCCTTATGGGGGGTATGCCACATGGTTGGCAAGAGGAAAGGAAAGGTGCTGATGTGTTCTTCACCTGACCAAGAGGAAATGTTATTTGACTACGTAGTCACTCAGAGGGATCATGCGGTCCAGCCTGGCAAGCTGTGTACTGTATGGTTAGCAGATCCACGGGTGTAGCCCCCGTTGGATATTTGAGAAAGTTATGATCAGGTGTATACCTGGCTTTCTTCAAGGGAGGATCACAAGTTGTATATCATCAGTGAATCCTCAAGGATATTTGAAGGTTTCCAAGGTCTTGGTATTGCTTCATCAAGCCTCACAAATAGAATTTGAATTTCTCTCCTTTGATTCCAGATGAAATTCGTTGAATTATTCATATTTTCCTCAATGTGTATATACTTGCTGGGCGTAAAACGCTCACCCATGTTGAATGTTAATGTCTTGCAGGACAGAAAGCTAAAGCTGAACCCTCTGATAAGGGGAAAGCAAAGATGATAAGCTACTAAGTATTTATCCTTTTGATAGAGCTGATGAAGGAAAGAAAGGAATGAAGGAAGGAAAGAAGGAAGACGTTTGGAGAGTTAATGAGATTTATTTTGTTATTAAGAAATGATGTAATAGCTTCCGCTGTAATTACTTAATTCTTGGGTTGTAATAACTCTTAGATGCTGTTTTTATTCAGTATTTATTTATGAATGGATGAATGGTTATCTTTACCTTCTTATGATGATGCCCTAGTCCGATATGGGATTATGGGGTCGTCACAGCACCACTGCAGATACATGTACAATTACAAATCAAATAATTCTAAGTGTTTATACATCATCATCGAATGCTATAATTCCTAATAATCTCCCCCTATTTATGATTATCAATGATAAACATAAATCAAGGTTTGATGATGATGTCAAAACATATCCTTATAACACAATTTCTTAGAATTGAATTAAAACATATAAAAACATAATTGTACATGAACTTAACGGTGACTGTTTTGTAGTTTTAGTTCCTTAATGCCCACCCATCATTATGTTAATCTTTTTAACAATTCTTCCCCTGGCTTTATCATAATTACCCTTTGCTCCCCTACCTCGATCATTCTCCCACTTTTTGACATTAACATCTTAATGTTGGAGGGTAGAAATCACCAGTATAAGGTGACTAGTAGGAAGAAATTGTTTGAGCTTTGTTTGAAGGCCATTGATTATGAAGTGCTAGAGCTTCATGTTTTACTTTCTTTGATCAATGCTTCAAAAACATTCTGTGAATACAGCTGCACTTAATTTATATGGGATCAAATATTCTGATATGAAGTGTGTTGTTGCATTCACTGGCAAAGTGACCAAACTCATCGCAGTTATAACACCTGATTTTGGATTTGTCAATCATGGTTGATTGACTTGGCTTGACAGTAGTAGATGTTGATGATGAGCCTTCCCTAAAATTTCTCCCTCTTTGAAATCTTAGGTTTTTAAATTTTCTGGCAATATAGGCCAGACTTTCATCAATTTCATCCAACTTCTCAGTGTGTATAACTCCTAACTTCATTTTCTTCAATCTCACTTTCTTCTATTTCCTTATCATTGGAATCTTCTTTCTCAATGGAAACCTTTATGTGTCCACCAAGCTTCTTTTTCTTTGGCTCTACAATTAGTGCAATAGATTTATCTTTGGAGTGTTGCTTATTCCATTACTGGATTTCTAACTCATAGGTCTTCAAGTTTCCATAAATCTCATCTAGTATTAGAAGAACTAGATCCTTATTGGCTTTTTTGATTGCAGTAGTCTTTGTATCCCAATGTTTGGGAAGAGCTCTCAAAAATCTGTGATTCACTTGAAGCATAGAATAGTCCTGACCATAGGTAGATAAATCATTAATTAATTCGATGAATCTCTCATATAGATCATTAAGAGATTCATCATCCTTGGCAGTAAACAACTTATATTGTTGAATCAGCAGGAGTTTCTTGTTTAGCTTGATTTGGTTATTCCCTTCACATAGGACAATGAGGTTGTCCCAAACCTCCTTGGATTTTTTGCACTTCATAACTTTGTATAACATGCTATTATCAACTATTTTGATAAAGATATCTTTGACCTTCTTATCCTTGACAGCCTCCTCCTTTTCTGACTGAGTAAATTCTTTTGGAGTTTTTGCTTCATATTTGTCTGGTGCAGTAACTCCATCAGAGGTGATGCCAGGTACAAGCTTCTTTATTTCTGGCGGACCTTTTTCAATAATCTCTAGGTATCGGTCATCTTTTGCATCAAGATAACTTAAGATCCTTTGTTTCCAGAATGAGTATTCACCTTTCTTGAGTTATGGAACTCTAGTGTTATCCTTCGAATTACTCATGACATCTAGATTGAATTAATCTAGAACCGCTCTGATGCCAATTGTTTGTTTCGTGGAGTAATTGTAGAAGGGGTGGGTGGTGGGTTGAATACAATTTCTAACTTTTTTGAGAATTAAACTGTTTACAGTTTAAAACTTAAGAATAGTTAAAACAACTTTACTAAAAAGATATAACAAGTGAAACAATAAAGCAAATTGCAAGATATTAATATAAATCTACAATATGTATATTTATTGTAAATCAATTTGAACCTTTACAATTCTTTTTGGTAGTGATTACCAGCTGTAAACAATCTCTATTTCAAATAATAGTTGCACTCTAGAAAAATGATTTCTACCTTTTCTCAAGTTTATGAAAGCTTGCTACACTTTTTGTAATATAATTACAGGTGCTATATAATCTGAGATAATATGTATACTTATGTTTTCGTGTATCTCAGTGATCTTTTGATTGTATCTATGATATATTATCTCAGCTGCTCCATGTCTCTATTTATAGACATAGCTCCCTTGTCCTCCAAGCTTCTTCAGTGAGTTGCCTCCAAAAATATCTCTGATATTCTTTGGTAATTACAGCTCTATCACATAACTTTTCTTTTTGGATGACCTTCCTTGCACACCAACTTGTTATGTAACATCTCTAGTGTATCAACACACTAGCTCCTTATTTTCCTCTTGGAGTTCCTATTATAAGTTATCTCTGCAGTGAATAACTTATTTCTACGAGCTTCCTGGTTTTCGATTGAACCAGCTTCCATATTTTATTCTTCAAGTTTCTATAAGCTACAACTGTAGTTTTCACATCAGCAGCTATATATGTATGCTAGTATATAAGTATGACTTATCTCTATATTTTACATTATCAGCGTTCACACCTGTAGTCTTTATACACATGTCTACATGTATAACTTATCTCCTTGAAGCTTCTTTGGTAGCCAATCTCTCCTTATTGGACCACCATCTCTATTTTAATTCCACCGCCTTAACTTGAATTAGTGGATTTGTGAACTCAACCATATGTCACCTTTAGTCTCTGATCATTATCCATGATGGACAGTCTCTGGTGCCGACAAATCCATCCCTTGATGATGAAAAACCTATCCCCTGACGCCGAGAACTTTTCCCCTGACACCGAGAACTTATCCCCTGATGCCGAAAAAATCTATCCCCTAACGTCGAAAACTTATCCCCTGCTTGGCGCTTCACAATTTATCCACTAATGCCCAAGCACTTTGGCAATAGTGTAAATTACCCGACGACTTTGGCGATAGTCATTTTGAGTTTGGCGATGTTGTTGATTTTCCTGACAACTTTGGTGATAGGCAAATCACTTTGGCTATAGTCAAAATGACTTTGGCATTGCGTAATGTTGAGTTTGGCGTTAGCCAAATAAATTTGGCGACGGTCAAATCTTCTCAAGGCTACTTCAATGCAATAGAGAGTCTTTGCTTTAGTCTCTAATAGCTTCAACAATAGTCTCTAATAGTACAAACCTTAGTATCCGACATACTAAAATTTTTGTCTTTGATAGGCTAAACTTTTTGTCTCCAATAGGCTAAATTTTAGTCTTCGACTCTGAGTCTCCTAAAGGGTAACTTTTATTCTCCAACTTTCAAAAACTTAGTCTCTGACTCGTAGTCTTCGATAAGTTAAATTTTTGTCTCTGAGAGTCTAATTTCTTAGTCTTCGTGAGGCTAAATCTTAGTCTCTGATAGGCAAAAACTTGGTCTCCAATAGGCTAATTTTGCTTGACCAACTTTGACTTTTGTTGAACTCTCCAAATGCATTCCTTATAGTCTTTGATGCTCAGCTATAGTTTCTAATAGTAGTTTCTTATAGTGCACTACTGTAGGTACATGTACAATTACAAATCAAACAATTCTAAGTGTTATACATCATCATCAAATGCTACAATTCCTAACAGCTGAACTAGTTGTTGAGCTCAAACACAATCTGTTGAGCATAAGTCAACTATGTGATAGAGGTTATAGTGTCAACTTTGAAGATAAACAATGTCGGATAAGTGACAAGGGAACATGAAAAATTACTTTGACTGGAGTAAGAACAGGTAACCTTTATATAACCTCTATATAGCTAATATAGATTTATCCACTGATAGCTCAACCATAAAGCATCAGTGGGTAAGAGTTGACTATGACATAAGAAGTTTTCTCACCTAAACTTCAAAATAATCATCATTGTGGTGAAGAAAGGGCTGGTGACATAAATTCCACAGTTAGAATATACTCAAGATAGACTGTGGAGCCTTTTAAAAAGGAAAACAAAAGAAGACATCTTTCAAAAGCAAACTAGTTACAAACATCACCAGTCAATGTGATGTCAATATCAGAAAAGGTGAAGTTGATGAGTCAGAGGATGCTAACACAAAGGATGTTTTAACACAAAGACTCATCAGAAAGATGAAGCTGAAACTAAAGAAACCTCCATCAATGGATGTTGAAAATGTAGCACTAATTTAGGGGGAGTTTCAGAAGAAGCTGAAAATATTTTTCAGAAATGAAGTAGTTGGGAGCACTGAACTGAAGGTGTTAGAACAAGCACTGCAACCCAGAATCAGAAACAGCTTGCAGACATATTCACCAAACCATTGGATGAAGCCACCTCCAACGGGTTGGTAAGTTACTTAAGAATGCTCAACTTTGGTGAATAAAACCTTGAAAATTTTGTGCAAGTCTGTTGTTACATCAACAGATAATTATCAATTGATGAACAAATGAAGCATCGAAAGTTAATTTTATTCCTCAGAGGATAATTATCAACTGATGAACAAAAGAAGCATCAACACACAATTATACTCTTTGGAAGATAATTATCGACTGATGAATAACTAAAGCAGTAAGAGTTATCTTTTTGACAAATTAATTGATCAACAAATAATTGTATTGAGAAGCATTAGTCAATAATTGTTCTTATAAAGGATAATTATCAACTTATGATAATTCAATAGTGACTAATTATCTTCCGACAGTTTAACTATTAGTGGATAATTACCCCCTGATTGTATAAAGTAGAGAAACTAATATACTATGCAATATTTTTTATGTTTATTGTTCATTATCTAATTGAGGATCTTGGAATAATTGATTCAGGTATTTTCTGAACTCTCTGCTACTTTACTCTTTATTTCTTCTAATTCTACTACATTGAAGGAGGATAGTGCAGATCCAACTTCTACCCAAGTAACAAAATTTCTAAATCCAAATCTATAACCAAAGTCACCTCCTCTATCTCTCAAAAGATAAAGGTTGTAAAAAGAAACGAACAACAACCAGCAACAGTTGAGGGGGAGGGTGAGCTATTAGAGGAAGTAATAAAGAAGGAAAAAGAGAACAGTGAGAACCCTTGGAGATTGCTTAATATTCTCTCAAAAGGATATTGAGTCTAAAAGAAAAAAGCACAGCTCTAGGTGTAACCTCTCAAAAGGTTGTATCTATTAAAAATAGTCCACTTCCAAGGACACATGTATTTGAGTCTAATAAAAGCACATATATAAATACCTTTCAGAGGAAAAGGAAGAAATAGATTCTGATCAATGATCAACCTGCCATTGAGAACACACACATATAATGTGGCAGCCCCGAAAATCCCGGGCTGGGCTTTGGGTGCTGTTAGAAATTGTGTGACAGTCCCCAAAGATCCCATGCTGGACTCCGGGCTTCGCCAGGAATTAAAAACAAAAAAACATCATGAACCAAGCATAAACAACATCGATTAAGAGAAATATAATCTCTACTACACAATCTTAACTCAAACATTCATAAAATAAAGTAAAGGTATATAACCTTTTATTAAAAAACCTTAAATATTTAGTAGCGGAAGACTAAAAATGGCCCATCTAGCCTTATAATCTAAAAATTTCTATGATGGTCACTCGCTTCACTTTCCCTTTAAAGGCCAACCATAGGAGAGCGATCAAGAAACTCTCATTATGCCATTTTCTCCTTTCCTTTATTAGGTGGCACGGCCTTTTCATCATGACCTGTAAAACATTTCATAATAACCCACACGAGTGATTTATGCTAAACAAGTATATATTCAAAAGCTGGGTAAGTTCAAACAAGAAGAACAGATATCTTAAAGTCTTTAGTGTTTAATGAGGTTAGGCAAAACTATGTCGACACCTCCAGGTGATTGAATAAACATATAACTTTCAGGCTCCCGAGTGATAACAAGGGGTTGACCCTTTACTTGAAATAAATCTTGGATTATTCATTTGCGCCTTCTCTCATCAAATAGTGTATCATCTGGCCAGACTGATCACTACATGACTTTCTCTTCATCAAATGACATACCAACTGGCCAGCCTGATCGTTTGACTTCGTTATGACATACGTAGTCATCGCAGAAAGCATTGGTCTGTGAGGGTCTGAATACCGATGCCTCAATTTTTCATTCCTTATCATGTGTCGGGATATACTTTGTAAGTATAAAATTTTGATATAAAATTTCTATATCCATATAGGACTTTCTTGGGTGTGCTAGCGATTTAAAACAGCTAGCAACAACCCAATAGCACTTGATTCAATAAAAAACATCTTTTGGCGTGCTAGCAAATTGAAACAGCTAGCAACTACCCAATAACATTTAGTTCAATAAACAACATCTTTTCACATACATCAGATCAATGAATTGTACGTTACTTATTCAAGAAAAATATTAACTTGCATAAGGAATAATACCAATCATTTACGTAAATCGAATCAATGATTTTACATATTCAGTGAAAAAGAAGTAGAGTGAGTATATACTTGCCTTGGTCCTTAGCTAATTTTAATCTTAAAACACTGATGCGTGAGACGTTCTGTAAAACATGATTGTTGGTATAACATGAGAAATCTATGTATTGAAAATGAATTTGAGTATATAGTGTTTGTGATGTTCGTTCATGAGCAGGGGATGGTCATCAAGGGACAGTCTACTTGTCAGGGGACAAATTTGCTCGTCAGGGAATAAACTACCTGTTAGGGGATAGGCTACCCGTTAGGGGATAAACTACCCGTCAGGGGATAAACTACCCATCAGGGGATAAACTACTTGTCAGGGGATAAACTACCCGTCAGGGGATAGTCATCAGGGGATGACTTACCCATCAGGGGATAATCCATCCGTTAGGGGATGAATTTGTTCATCATCAAACTCGTTGGTATACTTTATAAGTCATCGCCAAACTCATTTGGACATTGCCAAACTTGTTGGGGACAAATTTGATTATCGTCAAACTCTTCAGTGGGTAATTGTTCAGCGCCAAACTCATCTGTGGGTAATTTGTTCAGCACCAAACTCGTCGAAGACTAACATTGATACTCATCAGAGACTAAGATTATTAGTCATCAGAGGCTAACTTTGTTACTCATCAGAGACTAATATTTACTCATCGGAGACTAGCATGTTTTTCCCATCAGAGACTAATATTTACCCATCGAAGATTAACATGTTTTCTCAATAGATACTATGTTAACACTTGTCTTTGCTACGATAGAAGACCTTTCATAAGATCATGGTTGATGCTTAATAATGAACAATCCCAACGTAGGGTGCATCATCGTCCTATTTATTGTGTGTATTATTTCTTTACATAATACACACACATACACATGCAAAAGAATATAACTGCAACTTTTGAAGCTTCATTCTTTCTTGAAAACATAGCATGCACGACTAATACTCTCAGATGTTATGCATGAGAAAATGAAATAGAGCAGAGCAGAATGTAAGATCATAAAGCTCATACCTCTTCATCTTTAAGGAAGAAACTGAAAGTTTGTTTGCTCTAAAAGACAGTTGCTCGAGAGAAAGAACATGAAATTTATGAAGATGGTAGGTTAAAGAGAAGTTCTAGGAGAGAAGTTTTAGAAAAGAGATTAGGATTTTCTCTTAGAATGAGGTATTTATAGTGTTCATGAATCGCTTAGAGCAGTAGGCTAAAATTATACTTTGAGATAAAATGATTGGTCAGTTTGGGCGGTGAAACGGCTGCTCATCATAACATCTTAACAGCTGGTAAAATACTAAGCAGCTATTGTCTTACATGCACTTAACCTTAATCAGTTGTTGCCACACAAACAACTTATTAATCAAAACAACATACGTACTCATCAAATGATATTTTTAAGTAATCCTTCCATTTCCTTCCAAGCTGTTTATCTTAATTTCATATGAGATTTGATATTCTCGTACTTATATCCTTTCAAGGAAATTATCAACATAAACACGGACATCAAAAAAACATACTCCCTTTCAAGATATAAATTAACTATTCATATAAATTGGGTATTTTCCCCTCATATATATAAAACAAAATTAGCATAAACTTATTATTTTTTATTTTATTATTTTTTTTATTTCGGGTTCTCACACATAATCTCAAATTGATGCTCCTCTTTTCTCTATTCAAGAGGAGTAGTCAACACTCCATTCTACACTCATTCTTTTTCTCCCCTAGATATTTCTTCAAAAGCAATTGATTCCATTGTTTTTAGATTCTCTGATAGTTCAATCATCAGAGATGCCAATTCTCGAAGCTAAAACACTTATAACAGCTCTCAACTCACCAGTGGATAATAAAACTATTATTTATCAAACATCCACTGATGCAAAACACTTACTAATTATATTTCCTACACCACTCCAGGTCATCCACAACTAAAAAGTTTAAATATTTTCGGTGAACTTGAGAGAATACTTAGTGAGAGTTAGCTCTTGTGTCTAAAAAAAGGTGAGGAGGAGAGCTTAAAATTAAATTAAAGAAAGTGAGTGTGAGAGGTTGGCTTGTAAAAGTTAGGCAAAAGAAGAGGGTATGAGCAAGGATGAGATCCTTGAAGAAAAGAATAGAGAGAAATTTTCTACAGGTTCCTTATTTCAACATGTTTCACACACTACTACCTTTGCAGCTCATGTATTATCTGATCACCATTCTGATTAGACATTAGAGGATACTAAGAGAATAATTACTTTAGGAGATGCAAAACAACAATTGCTAACTGACATGTCTAATTAGGACATTATCAAGACAGTTGTGAGATCTCACAAACTGCAAATGAACCTAAAGAAAATATTGTGGAGGCTTAGTTAGATGCAAGCAATACAAAATTATTAGATGATACAGCAACACACCTCATACCAAAGTATTTAATCACACAAGGATCAAGTGCAATTGTACTCACATAATGTTTATGAAGCATTGATCAACACAGAAAAGAGAAACATGAAGCTCCAACACTTTATGATCAATGGTTTTAAAACTGAGCTCAAGAATTTCATGGAACACACAACTGGTATTCTTACTAGTCTTCCTCCTAATCCAAAGGACATTCAAAGAGGTAGATGATAGGGTGTCAACCCACCAAAAATAATTATTCCTATCCTCTTACACTTACGCAGTATAATGGTGAATAGGGTCGATTCCACAGGGATTATTGCGGTTAATTATTTGCTTGGAAAAATGGGTTTTAAAATTAATTATGAAAGATATTAAAAATAACAATCAAAAAAAAATTTGTAAATAATCGAGATTGTAGAATAATAAAATATAAGAAATCTAATGGAGACAAGTCTAGCCAAGGTACTTTTCAATCTAGCCAAATATTTCGATCATCGACACAAAAGATAAATTTTATTCATTCAAATATATAAATTTATAGTTAAGGGCAAACGCTCTACTTAACCAATATTTTCTTATTTTATCGGTAATCCCCGGACACCCTGCTAGGATTACTTCTCTAAACCAAACAGACAACCCCCGGACACCCTAATAGGATTCAATCTAATGGCTGCTTTATGAATGAAAAAGACCCCTAC
>CM025788.1:25158698-25194758 GCA_014636745.2 Centella asiatica
CCCCCCCCCCCCCCCCCCCCCCCCCCCCCCTTCTACAAGTTCTCGGCTATCTCACTGGGAAAACAATTGGTATCAGAGCCTTTAATTGAATTTACTCAATTAACACGTTCCAAGAGATGGCCAACGATGAAGCAAGCTACTCTAGCATAATGACATATGCGGGAAGTCGTGATGGTGGTACTGGAATCCCTATTCTTAAACGAGAAGAATATCCAATGTGGAAGCAAAAAATGTACATGCACTTAAGAGCAACAGATCCAGATTATATTGATAGGATTGAGAAGGGTCCCTATCTACCCAGGAAATTTATTCTTGCTAAAACCGTGGATGGATCTGTTGTGGCGGAACACTTTGAACTTGCTCCAGAGTGTGATTATACAAACGAAGACAAGTTGCAACTGTTGAAGGATGCTAAGGTGATGAATATACTTTATAATGGAATTCATAAAAATATGTTCACAAGCATCATAAATTGCACGACATCTAAGCAAATCTGGGGCACCATCAAAGTTCTATGTGAAGGAACTGACCAAGTCCGAAAGAACAAAAGGTCATTGTTGACACAACAATACAAGTTCTTTCAAGCAAAGCCTGGTGAACCAATAACGTCAATTTATGACAGGTTCAACACTTTGCTCAATGTCCTGAAAATACTTGGGAAGTCCTATGATAATGAGGATGTCAACACTAAGTTCATGAGATCTCTCCCTCCAAGTTGGGATCCAAAAACAACAGCCATAAGAGAGGCTCATGACTTGAATATCCTCACACTGGACAAGCTCTACAGGAATTTAAAGACATATGAACTCGAAGTAGAGCAACGACAACACATGCATGGCAGGGACAAAGGAGCTGCGTTGATAGTTGAGACAAGCAAGTCTCAAGAAAAGCTTGATGAGGAATCTTCTAATGCTAGCTCAACTGATCAGGAAGATAAACTAGATTCTGATGATGACATGGAGGAATTCATGGCATTCATGGTCAAATAGTTCAAGAAATTTAGGGCTAGCAGGAAAGGAAGAAAATCGTCAAGGAAACCTAACCCTAAACGTGAAGGTCAAAAATTCACCTTCGACTTAAAAAAAATAAGATGTTACAATTGTGATGGGTTAAGGCACTTTGCCCATGAGTGCAGGAAGCCGAGATCTAGTGATAGATCTAAGGATGAAAAATCAAGGAAAGGGAATGTCTTTGCTGACAAGAAAGCTAAATCAAAGAGCAAAGCCTTGATTACTGAGGGTAAAGATTGGATTGACAGCGACTCTGATGAAGAAGTTGTCAACTTTGCCCTGATGGCTCGAAGTGACGAGTTAAGTAATTCTACAAAGCTATGTGATGCAAATTAGAATTTTAATGTGCTTGATTTACTTGATACATCTAGGATTGAAAGCATACAAAAAGATATGTCTGATTTACATGTTAGTTTTAGATCTTTAACTATCGAATATACCAATGTGAAAAAATCATGTGACAGTCTCTTGAAAAGAAATAAGTTTCTTGAAGAGAGATTGGCACAGTTTGACACCATCAAATCTGACTTAAACAAAGCTCATCATATGATTGATGCTTTGAAAAAAAGGGAATATTACTTAGTAAAGCAACTTGAAAATGCTCAAGCTAAGATTAAACAATGGAATACTTCCTCTAAAAAGTTGACAGACTTGGTAGAGTGTCAAACAATAGGTCAAAAATCTGTACTAGGTTATGAGGAAAATCAAGACAAAAGTTCAGATTTAAATGATTTATTTGAAGCTGCAAACTCCTCAACTAGTAAGCCAGAAATTTTAAAAAGAATTAATTTTGTCTCTCCTGTTATTGAACCCAAAATTATCAACATTCAATATCAAGAAGTAACTGCAATATCAAAAATTGATCAAAAGACAATAGATGTTGTTGATAAGAGTAAAAATAAAAGATTAAATATTGGGTTCATGACAAAGACACAATTAAGTAAAAAATTGGAAAATCTTCCAGATAAAATGGCTGAAAAATTAGTGGAATTAAGCAGAAATAAGAAAAATAGGAATGGAAAAATTGGCATTAATAAATATACAAATTATGCTAGAATGCCTGATGCTCCTAGAAAAACATGTCATATATGTGGTAACCCCAACCACATAGCTGTTAACTGTAGGAGCAAAAATAAAATTCCTATAACTGAGACTGCATCTTCAAAGGGAATAAAAGATAAATCACCTGTAAAAAGGTTAAATAATCTTTGCATTAACATTGAAAACCCTAAGCTTGGCAGTCTCTCAGAAACAAGTAGCAAGACTAATGATTGTCCAATTAAAGTCAAAACTGCTAAAAGACAATCAACTCAATCTGAGTCAAGTCTTGAGTCTACAACTAGTGAGAAAGGACCCAAGAAAGTCTGGGTTCCAAAAATCTGAAACGAGTTACTCTCTACTGTGTAGGGCAAAAAGAAGAAATCATGGTACTTGGACAGTGGCTGTTCAAGGCACATGACTGGAGATAAGTCCCTGCTAAAACAGTATGAAGAGAAAAGTGGCCCAAAAGTCACTTTTGGAGATGACAGCAAAGGCCATACGAGGGGATATGGTAGTGTTGAACATGGAGATTTCATCTTTACTGAAGTAGCACTAGTTGATGGCTTAAAGCACAATTTACTAAGTGTGAGTCAACGATGTGATAAGGGATTCAATGTCACCTTCAAAGAAAATCAATGCTTGGTGTGTGACAAAGAATCTGATAATGTGATTTTGACAGGGAAAAGAAAAGGAAATTTGTATGTTGTCAATCTTATTTCATTTATTGATCAAATCACATGTCTTTATAGCAAAGCTTCAACTGATGAAAGTTGGCTTTGGCATAAGAAGCTTTACCACTTGAATTTCAAGAACATAAACAAGCTTGTGAGGAAAGGACTGGTAGCTGGCATTCCACAATTGGAATTTACACAAGATGGATTATGTGATTCATGCCACAAAGGGAAAGAAAGAAGTGTGTCATTCAAAAGCAAACCAGCAACATCAATCACTGACCCTTTACAGTTGCTACACATTGATTTATTTGGTCAAGTGAATGTGATGTCAATTTTAAGAAATAGATATGCTTTGGTTATTATGGATGATCACACGAGGTATACTTGGGTAAAATACCTCCATACAAAAGATGAAGCTACTCAGTTGATAATTGATCATATCAAGAAGATAGAAACAGAGTCAGGAAAAACAGTAAGGGTGATAAGGGGTGATAGAGGAACAGAATTCAAGAATTCCCAAGTTACTGAATTCTGCACTGAAAAAGGAATAACTCATCAATTCTCAGCTCCAAGAATCCCTCAACAAAATGGAGTTGTTGAGAGGAAAAATAGGACCCTTATTGAAGCAGCAAGGACTATGTTACAAGAGGCTAAGCTTCCCACATATTTTTGGGAGGAAGCTATAAGCACTGCTTGCTTTACATAGAATAGATCCTTGATAAACAAAGCATACAACAAAACACCTTATGAATTAATGACTGGGAGAAAACCAACTCTCAAGTTTTTACATGTGTTTGGTTGTAAGTGCTTTGTACTGAGAGACTCATCAGAAACAAGAGGAAAATTTGACAACAAGTCCGATGAGGCAATCTTCTTAGGTTATTCTTTGTCAAGTAAAGCATACAGAGTATATAATCTAAGAACAAAGGTCATTGTGGAATCAAGTTGTATTTGATGATAAAAAGATTCTAGGAATGATTGGACAAGGATTGCATGAACCTCTCAGTTTTGAGAATGAATTGGATGCATGGGAATATCCATAAGAGACTACTGAAAAACCCCAGGATAGCAATGATCCCTACATAATTGAGGGGGAGTTAACTGTTGTGCATGAAGTACCAAGAACTAACACTCTATCAAAGACTAGAGTATTGGATGAAACTCAAGAGACTGGTGACATTACTATTCCATCGGAGACTAATGGTTCACCAGAGACTAGAGTCACTGATGCACAATCAGAGACTATAGAGATAAATAGTTCAGGGGGAGCTAATAATGAAGAAATCAATGGTTTAGGGGGAGCAGTCTCTGATAATGAAGCTAGATTGGATAACATCAATCTAGAAAATGAAGCCTCCACTTCTAAGTCAAATCTGCCACGTGCAATTCCATGGTTGAGAGACCACACACCAGATTTGATTATTGGAAGTCTAGAGGATGGAGTCAAGACTAAAAGTGCAACTAAAAATGAATGTTTATATCTCAGTTTTCTCTCAAAGATTGAGCCAAAGAAAATTAAGGAAGCACTTCAAGATCCTGACTGGATAATTGCCATGCAAGAGGAGTTAAACCAATTCACTCGAAACAAAGTCTGGAGACTAGTACCCAAACCAAGGAATAGATCAATAATTGGTGCCAAGTGGGTCTTCAGAAATAAATTGGATGAAATTGGTACAATTACAAGAAATAAAGCAAGATTGGTTGCAAAAGGATATTCTTAAGAAGAAGAAATAGATTATGATGAAACTTTTGCACCAGTAGCAAGACTTGAAGCAATCAGAATCTTCTTGGCTTTGGCAGCCTACAAGAACTTCAAGGTGTACCATATGGATGTCAAAAGTGCTTTCTAGAATGGAAAATTGGAAGAGGAAGTCTATGTTTGCCAACCCCCAGGTTTTGTGGACTCCAAATTTTCAAATCATGTCTACAGGTTAGACAAAGCACTTTATGGCTTAAAACAAGCACCAAGAGCTTGGTATGACACTCTATCCCAATTTTTACTTGAAAATAAATTTGTTAGAGGTATCATAGATAAAACTTTATTTTATAGAAAGCAAGGCTCTGACATTATATTGGTGCAAATATATGTTGATGATATTATATTTGGGTCTACAAATGAGAAACTTTGTGGAAAATTTTCAAAACTCATGCAGTCTAGATATGAAATGAGTATGATGGGAGAATTAACATTTTTCTTAGGATTGCAAATAAAACAATCAACTGATGGATTTTTATTAGTCAGTCTAAGTATATCAAAGACTTATTGAGAAAATATGATTTGGTTGATTGTGAATCTGCAAAAACACCCATGCCTACTGCCACTAAGCTAGATAAAGATTTAAAAGGAAAGAAAATTGATATTACTAGCTATAGAGGCATGATAGGCTTTCTTTTATATCTAACTGCAAGTAGACCTGATATAATGTTTGCTACATGTTTATGTGCTAGATTTCAAGCTGACCCTAGAGGGTCACATTTGATTGCTGTAAAAAGAATACTCAAATATCTAAAGGGTACTCCAAACCTTGGTTTATGGTATCCCAAAGAATCTGATTTTAAACTAATTGGTTATTCATATGCTGACTATGCAGGTTGCAAGCTTGACAGGAAAAGCACAAGTGGAAGCTGCCAACTTCTTGGAGGCAGACTTGTTTCTTGGTTCAGCAAGAAACAAAATTCAGTTTCTACTTCAACAGCAGAAGCTGAATACATCGCAGCTGGGAGTTGTTGTGCTCAAATCCTATAGATCAAGAATCAACTCCTAGACTATGGTATGTCATTATCCAAAATTCCTATCTTTTGTGATAATACTAGTGCCATAGCAGTAACAGAAAATCCAGTGCAACATTCAAGAACAAAACACATAGATATTAGATATCACTTCATAAGAGAACATGTAAGTGAAGGTAATATCGAATTACACTGGGTAACTACTGATAAACAACTTGCTGACATATTCACAAAACCTTTAGATGAACCTATTTTTTCTAGATTAGTTTCTAAATTAGGAATGTTGAATTATGCCTCTAAAAATTGATTAAATTTTGAAAACAAGTTGTTTAGTTGGAGAATCTAGAAATTTTATTTCTGGAATTGAAGTTGTTCTTTGTGAACATAATTTTTAAGAATCTAGAAATTTTATTTCTGGAATTGAAGTTGCTCTTTGTGAACAAAATTTTTATGAAGCTATAATTAAATTTCTGGAATATAGCTGTTTTTTTTAATTAAATAGAATTTTAGAAGCTAAAATTTAATTTCTAGAATGTAGCTGTTATCAAATAATAGAATTTTTGAAGCTAATAATCATTAAATTTATTGTTGGAAATGTTTTGAAGAACAAAATTGTAGCAGGGACTACATTTTCTTAGTCCCTGAAAGCTTAAGAGAAAGAGACTATCTTAGTCCCTGATAGTATTTTTAATTAGTCCTTGACTGAATTAAAAATTGAATTATCGTAGACTAACTAGTCCCCGACAGTTGTTTTTAATTAGTCCCTGACTGAATTAAAAAATTGAACTATCAGAGACTACCTTAGTCCCCGACAATTGTTTTTAATTAGTCCCCGACTGAATTAAAAATTGAACTATCAGCGACTAACTAGTCCCCGACAGTTGTTTTTAATTAGTCCCCGACTAAATTAAAAATTGAACTATCGGAGACTACCTTAGTCCCCGACGTCGTTTTTGGTTAGTCTCTGACTTAATCAAAATGAACTATCGGAGACTGTTAGGTTTTAGAACATTTGATAATGATTGTCTTTAAATTACTTAGAGTACAAATGTATAGAAAGTGTTAATTAGTAACACTGAAGTTTTGTAGCTAGCAGTTATCTCTTTGATTGTAATTTATTCATTATTTGTAAAGAGATAAAATTATTTCATATTTGTAAGTAACTGCTGGAATGGAGGATCGAAGCTTCAGAAAGTCAAGATGTGTATTTGATCCGTTAAAGTTTACAAAAAGGTTTATCGGAGACTAGGAAAACTGGTCAGAGACTAAAAAGATTTTATCTGTCGGAGACTAAGGCTTGCGTAATCAAAGACTAAGCCTAAAGAAGTCGGAGACTAAAGCTTACGTCATCGGAGACTAAAGATAAAACTATCAGAGACTAAGCCTTAATGCGTCAGAGACTAAATAATTCTATCGGAGACTACACAAGCTGATGTTATCAGGGACTAAATGCACCAGAGACTAATAATGACGTTATCAGAGACTAGAGTTGAAGCATCAGGGACTAATCGAGATTTAATTCCTGAAAGATACAGAGTTCGAATTAAAAAGGAATGTTTTCCACGTAAAGTAAGATATTATTGAAGACGTAGCTGGTAAGGAAACTAACCAGAAATCTGTTCCTATCAAAAAGGAAAGATTGTATTTGATTCGAATAAGGAAGCTGAATTCTATTCAGAATAGAAATTGAGTTAATAGTAATTCAGTTGAGAGAGAAGCTGTAATTAGGTTTACAGAAAATTGTAATTTGAAGCTGTAATTAGGTTTACAGAAAATTGTAATTTGAACCTGTATAGGTATTTCATAGTTTGTATCTTTTCCTATACAGAATAGAAAAGAAGCTGATGATCATATTTATTATGATTGTTAGAATTTGTAATCAGTTGTGAAATCAATTTAGCAATTGTTTATAAATTGATTTGAGTTTTTGTTCTTTATATTCCGCAAGAAAGTTTAATTTCTTAAAGAACAAGAAATTCGAAAAGTATTCAAAAAACTTGTATTCAACCCTCCTTCTACAAGTTCTCGGCATCTCACTGGGAAAACAATTGGTATCAGAGCCTGTAATTGAATTTATTCAATTAATACGTTCCAAGAGATGACCAATGGTGAAGCAAGCAGCTCTAGCATAATGGCGTATGCGGGAAGTCGTGATGGTGGTACTAGAATCCCTATTCTTAAACGAGAAGAATATCCAATGTGGAAGCAAAAGATGTACATGCACTTGAGAGCAACAGATCCAGATTATATTGATAGGATTGAGAAGGGTCCCTATCTACCCAGGAAATTTATTCCTGCTAAAACTGTCGATGGATCTGTTGTTGCAGAACACTTTGAACTTGCTCCAGAATGTGATTATACAAACACAGACAAGTTGCAAGTGTTAAAGGATGCTAAGGTGGTGAACGTACTTTATAATGGAAGTGATAAAAATATGTTCACAAGCATCATAAATTGCATTACATCGAAGCAAATTTGGGACACCATCAAAGTCCTGTATGAAGGGACTGACCAAGTCCGAAAGAACAAAAGATCATTGTTGATACAACAATATGAGTTCTTTCAAGCAAAGCTTGGTGAACCAATAACATCAGTCTATGATAGGTTCAACACTTTGCTCAATGATTTGAAAATACATGGAAAGTCCTATGACAATGAGGATGTCAATACCAAGTTCATGAGATCTCTTCCTCCAAGTTGGGATCCAAAAACAACAGCCATAAGAGAGGCTCATGACTTGGACATACTCATACTAGACAGGCTCTACGGGAATTTAAAGACATATGAACTCGAAGTAGAGCAACGACAACGCATGCATGGCAGAGATAAAGGAGCTACGTTGATGGTTGAGACAAGCAAGTCTCAAGAGAAGCTTGATGATGAATCTTCCAGTGCTAGCTCGACTGATCAGGAAGATGAACTGGATTCTAATGATGACATGGAGGAATTCATGGCATTTATGATCAAACAGTCAAGAAATTTAGAGCAAGCAGGAAAGGAAGAAAATCATCAAGGAAGTCCAACCCAAAACGTGAATGTCAAAAAGTCACCTTCGACTTAAAAAAGATAAGATGCTACAACTGTGATGGGTTAGGGCACTTTGCCAATGAGTGCAGGAAGCCTAGATCTAGTGATAGATCAAAGGATGAAAAATCAAGGAAAGACTTTGCTGACAAGAAAGCTAAATCCAAGAGCAAAGCCTTGATAACTGAGGGAAAAGATTGGATTGACAGCGACTCTGATGTAGAAGTTGTCAACTTTGCCCTAATGGCTCGTAGTGACGAGTCAAATGATTTTACAAAGGTATGTGATGCAAATCAGAATTTTAACGTGCTTAATTTACTTGATACATCTAGCATTGAAAGCATGCAAAAAGATATGTCTGATTTGCATGTCAGTTTTAAATCATTAACTATTGAACATACCAATGTAAAAGAATCACGTGACAATCTCTTGAAAAGAAACAAGTTTCTTGAAGAGAGATTGGCACAATTTGACACTATCAAGTTTGATTTAAACAAAGCTCATCACATGATTGATGCTTTGAAAAAGAGGGAATATTACTTAGTAGAGCAACTTGAAATTGCTCAAGGTAAGATTAAACAATGGAACACTTCGTCTAAAAAATTAACTGACTTGGTAGAGTGTCAAACAATAGGTCAAAAATCTGGACTAGGTTATGATGAAAATCTAGACAAAAGTTCAGATTTAAATGATCTATTTGAAGCTGCTAACTCCTCAACTAGTAAGCCAAATTTTATAAAAAGTATTAGTTTTGTCTCTCCTGTTGTTGAATCCAAATTCATTAACACTCAAGATCAACAAATCACTACAAATACATAAACTGATCAAAAGACAGTGAATGTTGTTGATAAGAGTGAAACAAAAAGATTAAATATTGGGTTCATGACAAAGACACAACTAAATAAAAAACTGGAGAATCTTCCAGACAAAAAGGCTGAAAAATTAGTGGAGTTAAGCAGAATAAGAAAAATAGGAATGGAAAAATTGGCATTAATAAATATATAAATTATGCCAGAATGTCTAATGCTCCTAGAAAGACATGTCATGTATGTGGTAACCCCAACCACATAGTTGTTAACTGTAGGAGCAAAAATAAAATTCCTATGACTGAGACTGCATTTTCAAAGAGAATAAAAGATAAATCACCTATAAAAAGGTTAAATAATCTTTGCTTTAACAATGAAAATCCTAAACTTGGCAGTCTCTCACAAGCAAGTAGCAAGACTAATGATTGTCCAAATAAAATCAAAATTGTTAAAAGACAATCAACTCAATCTGAGTCAAGTCTTGAGTCTACAACTAGTGAGAAAGGACCCAAGAAAGTCTGGGTTCCAAAAATCTCAAACTAGTAACTCTCTACTGTGCAGGGCAAAAAGAAGAAATCATGGTACTTGAACAGTGGCTGTTCAAGGCACATGACCGGAGATAAGACCCTGCTGAAACAGTATGAAGAGAAAAGTGGCCCAAAAGTCACTTTTGGAGATGACAGCAAAGGCCATACGAGGGGATATGGCACTGTTGAACATGGAGATGTCATCTTCACTAAAGTAGCACTGGTTGACGGCTTAAAGCACAATTTACTTAGTGTGAGTCAACTATGTGATAAAGGATTCCATGTCATCTTTAAAGAAGACCTATGCAAGGTGTGTGACAAGGAATCTGGGAATGTGATATTGACTAGAAAAAGAAAAGGAAATTTGTATGTTGCAAATTTTATTTCTTTTACTGATCAAATCACATGTCTGTATAGCAAAGCTTCAACTGATGAAAGTTGGCTTTGGAATAAGAAGCTTTCCCACTTGAATTTCAAGAACATCAACAAGCTTGTGAGGAAAGGATTGGTAGCTGGCATTCCACAATTAGAATTTACACAAGAAGGATTATGTGATGCATGCCAAAAAGGGAAACAAAATAGTGTATCATTCAAGAGTAAACCAGCAACATCAATCACTGACCCGCTACAATTGTTACACATGGATTTGTTTGGTCAAGTGAATGTGATGTCTATCTTTAGAAATAGATATGCACTAGTTATTGTGGATGATCACACGAGGTTTACTTGGGTAAAATACCTCTTTACAAAAGATGAAGCTGCTCAGTTGATAATTGATCATATCAAGAAGATAGAAACTGAGTCAGGAAAAACAGTAAGGGTTATAAGGAGCGATAGAGGAACAGAATTCAAGAATTCCCAAGCACTTGAATTCTGCACTGAAAAAGGAATAACACATCAATTCTCAGCTCCAAGAACCCCTCAACAAAATGGAGTTGTTGAGAGGAAAAATAGAACCCTTATTAAAGCAGTAAGGACTATGTTACAAGAGGCTAAGCTTCCCACATATTTTTGGGAGGAAGCTATAAGCACTGCTTGCTTTACACATAATAGATCCTTGATAAACAAAGCATACAACAAAACACCTTACGAGTTAATGACTGGGAGAAAACCAACTCTCAAGTTCTTACATGTGTTTGGTTGTAAATGCTTTGTACTGAGAGATTCATCAGAGTCAAGAGGGAAGTTTGACAATAAATCTGATGAAGCAATCTTCTTAGGTTATTCTCTGTCAAGTAAAGCTTACAGAGTATATAATCTAAGAACAAAAGTCATTGTGGAATCAATACAAGTCGTGTTTGATGATAAAAAGATTCCAGGAATGATTGGACAAGGATTGCATGAACCTCTCATTTTTGAGAATGAATTGGATTCATGGGAATATCCATCAGAGAGTATTGAACAACCCCAAGATAGTAATGATCCCTACATAATTGAGGGGGAGCTAACAGTTGTGCATGAAGTGCCAAGATCTAACAATCTATCAGAGAATAGAGTATTAGATGAAACTCAAGAGACTGGTGACATTAGTAGTCCATCGGAGACTAATGTTTCACCAGAGACTAGAGTCACTGATGCACAATCAGAAACTATATTGACACCAGAAACAATAGAAATAAACGGCTCAGGTGGAGCTAATAATGAAGGAGTCAATGGTTTAGGGGGAGCAGTCTCTGATCATGAAGCTAGAATGGATAACACCAATCTAGACAATGAAGCCTCAACTTCAAGATCAAATCTGCCACGTGCAATTCCATGGTTGAGAGACCACACACCAGATTTGATAATTGGAAGTCTAGAGGAAGGAGTCAAGACTAGAAGTGCAACACAAAATGAATGTGTATATCTCAGTTTTCTCTCAAAGATTGAGCCAAAGAAAATTGAGGAAGCACTTCAAGATACTGACTGGATAATTGTCATGCAAGAGGAGTTAAACCAATTCACTCGAAACAAAGTCTGGACACTGGTACCCAAACCAAGGAATAGATCAATAATTGGTGCCAAGTGGGTCTTCAGAAATAAATTGGATGAAACTGGTACAATAACGAGAAATAAAGCAAGATTGGTTGCAAAAGGATATTCTCAAGAAGAAGGAATAGATTATGATGAAACTTTTGCACCAGTAGCAAGACTTGAAGCAATCAGAATCTTCTTGGCTTTTGCAGCCTACAAGAACTTCAAGGTGTACCAGATGGATGTCAAAAGTGCTTTCTTGAATGGAAAATTGGAAGAGGAAGTCTATGTTTGCCAACCCCCAGGTTTTGTGGACTCCAAATTTCCAAATCATGTCTACAGGTTAGACAAAGCACTTTATGGCTTAAAACAAGCACCAAGAGCCTGGATTGATACTCTATCTCAATTTTTGCTTGAAAATAAATTTTTTAGAGGTATCATAGATAAAAATTTATTTTATAGAAAACAAGGCTCTGACATAATATTGGTGCAAATATATGTATATGATATTATATTTGGATCTACAAATGAAAAACTTTGTGAAAAATTTTCAAAACTTATGCAGTCTAGATATGAAATGAGTATGATGGGAGACTTAACATTTTTCTTAGGTTTGCAAATAAAACAATCAACTGATGGAATATTTATCAGTCAGTCCAAGTATATCAAAGACTTATTGAGAAAATATGATTTGGTTGATTATGCATCTGCAAAAACACCCATGCCTACTGCCACTAAGCTAGATAAAGATTAAAAAGGAAAGAAAATTGATATTACTAGCTATAGAGGCATGATAGGTTCTCTTTTATATCTAACTGCAACTAGACCAGATATAATGTTTGCTACATGTTTATGTGCTAGATTTCAAGCTGACCCTAGAGAGTCACATTTGATTGCTGTAAAAAGAATACTCAGATATCTAAAGGGTACCCCAAATCTTGGATTATGGTATCCCAAAGAATCTGACTTTAAACTAATTGGTTAGTCAGATGCTGATTATGCAGGGTGTAAGCTTGACAGGAAAAGCACAAGTGGAAGCTATCAACTTCTTGGAGGCAGACTTGTTTCTTGGTTCAGCAAGAAACAAAATTCAGTTTCTACTTCAATAGCAGAAGCTGAATACATCGCAGCTGGGAGTTTTTGTGTTCAAATCGTATGGATCAAGAATCAACTCCTAGACTATGGTATGTCATTATCCAAAATTCCTATTTATTGTGATAATACAAGTGCCATAGAAATAATAGAAAATCCAGTGCAACATTCAAGAAAAAAACAAATAGATATTAGATATCACTTCATAAGAGAACATGTAAGGGAAGGTAATATCAAATTACACTGGGTAACAACTGATAAACAACTTGCAGACATATTCACCAAACCTTTAGATGAATCTACCTTTTCTAGATTAGTTTCTGAATTAGGAATGTTGAACTATGCCTCTAAAAATTGATTAATTTTTTTTTGAAAACAAGTTGTTTAGTTGTATGCAGCTAGAATTTAATTTCTGGATTGAAGCTGTTTTTAATTAAACAAAATTTTAGAAGCTAGAATTAATTTTTTGGGTTGAAGCTATTTTTAATTAAACAGAATTTTAAAAGCTGGAATTAATTTTCTTGATTGCAGCTGTTTTTAATTAAAAAGAATTTGTGAAGCTATAATTAATTTTTTGGATAGAAGCTATTTTATTTTATTAAAACAGAATTTTAGGAGCTAGAATTTTAATTCTGGAAAAATTTGATGAAATGAATAATCAAATGGTTGATTATTGAATAATATGAGCTAGAGTGAGTAAGAGACTATTTTAGTCCCTGATAGTTGTTTTTAATTAGTCCCCGACTAGATTAGAAAATTGAACTATCGGAGACTAACTAGTCCCCGATAGTTAATACTATTCGAGACTACCTTAGTCCCCGATAGTTAATACTATCTGAGACTACCTTAGTCCCCGATAGTTAACACTATCAGAGACTACCTTAGTCCCCGATAGTTAATACTATCTGAGACTAACTAGTCCCCGATAGTTAATACTATCGGAGACTACCTTAGTCCCTGATAGTCAACACTATCAGAGACTACCTTAGTCCCCGATAGTCAACACTATCAGAGACTACCTTAGTCCCCGATAGTCAACACTATCAGAGACTACCTTAGTCCCCGATAGTCAACACTATCAAAGACTAATCTTCTTCTAGTCTCTTACAAGTGAACTTATCAGAGACTAGGGCAATCGCCAATTGAGGGTAATATGGTAGTTATCCCTCCCACGATCAAAAATGGTTCACTACCCTTAAGAATTGCAAACATTTCAAACAATTTGATAACACAAAATTCAAACATCTTTGCAATCACAAACACTCAAGCTCTGAAATTATTTTCTCTCTGCAAAAACTCTTCAATTTAACCCTTTTTCAAGTTTTCTTCAAAAGTTCACAGATCTCTGAAAATGGCCGCTAAAACTGTTATGTTTAAGTTTGGAGACTTTGATATCATCAAGACAAACCATGCAGGGGTGGCTGATAAGCATGTCTTTGAAGCCTAGTACCACCCCTTTGTGGATTTCCTTCAACACTCCAATCTTTCGTATGCCATTTACGAAGCCCCCATCCAAGCCGCTGAGGTTACCACGACTGTCTGGTCCACTGCTACCATCCAGGGTGAGAAAACTGACTCCCTTGTGGTAAGTTTCAGGTATGCTAATAATGTCTATACCATAGATTATACTGTTGTAAATAATGCTTTACATTTACTTGTTCATGAAAACTATGACTCACTTGCTTCTGATGAAGAAATTGTTTCTATGTTTAAAAATTTGCATTATTCTGCTAAAATTAGTTCTGTTGGGTCAATAACACGACCCCATCTTAGGCAAAAGTGGTCACTATTTTTTGACATAATAACAAAAGCATTTTCTACTAAGTGCAGTGACTATGATACTATCACTACACTCACACAACAAATCACTTTTAGTGTGTTGTATGATAGGCATATTAACATTGAGCTTTTAATTCTGCAAAATCTTTTGATAAAACTTAAAACTAGTAAAAATAAAATTTATTATTCTAGGTTTTTGATGATGACTGCTAATTATCTAATCCCTAGTCTTGATATTACTGGAATGCAAGTTTTACTAACTGTTTTGCAGAGTAAAAGAATATTTACAGATGTGAAGCATAAATCTGCAAAGGTAATAGTTCCTTTATTTTTCCCTCCTGTCATGAGATCTATTCTTATTGACAGGCTTCCAAATCTTTACTCTTTGCAATTCTTTGAGGATATTGAAAGCCAAAACCCCATTAATCCTGCAACCACTTCACATCAACTATCTATAGCCCCCTCCACAGTCTCTCAACAGATTGTGGTTGTAAAACCAAAGACAATCACAAAACTCTCAATTAAAAGAAAAATAATTGAGGGAGCAAGTGAGGATGAGGGAGAACAAGAAGTTGAAGTTCCACTTCAGAGAAAGAAAAGAGTTATAACCAAAAGCCCACAGCAATCCAATGCTTCTCAAAAAACATTGGAGGTTCTAAGGAAAAACAGTGAACTGTCACCATCATCCCAAAAGGATGTTGACATTGAAGAAAGTTCCCAACCAGGAACACACTGTACAGAGTCTGCACAACCTCTTGTTCACCCACAAGAGGAAACCCAAAGAGAGAAAATAAAAGAAAAGAGTGACACAAGGAGTGCACACACAGGGTTATCTTTTGATGTTCCTCAATTTTCAATGTCTGAGGAACAACCACCACTCCAAATTGTACATTCTTCTCCTTTTTCTCCCACTCTTGATTCTTTGATATACATATGATTGATTCTCTTGATTTTTCCCAAGAGGAGCCAATAATCGACACAAGCTCTCAAAAAGATTCCATGGATAGATCCCTAGCCCAAGAAACAAAGGGAACCCCCTATCCATGCTGTCACAAGCACTTCTCAAACCCCCACTTCTGTAGGACAGAGTGACATCATCCATATGAGTGAGGTTGTGAGAATAATTAGTGAGAGTCAGGCTCCTGACCTGGAAAAAGGAGAGACCATACAAATACAAGAGAGTCAAGCTTTAGATAGCTTTGAAAAAGGAGAGATAGAGAAGCTGGGTGCCCAACCCCAAGCAAAAGGAGAAGGTGTGAGCAAGGATGAGATCCTTGAACAAAAGAAAAGGGAGAAATTTTCAGCAGGTTTATTTGTACAACCTGTTGAAACCAGCTCACAAGAAGCTCCGGTTTCTTCTGCTCCCTCCATCAATATCCAAATAGAAGAATCAGAGAAAAGTACAAGCACAGGGGATGCAGCATTACATATTATCTCTGAGATGTCCAATGCAGATTTTGAAACTCTTTATGGTCTACAACAGTCTCAAGATCATATCTCTGCATTAAAGACAATGCTTGCAGATGAACCTGTGCCTAAAGAAGCTCCAGAGCATAATGTTGATGAATTGCTTGATGCCTCTTATGCCAACACTCTAGAGGATGCAGCCGCCCACTTGAGGCAGGATTATGTGACCAACATTGGGTCCACTGCAGCTGCACCATCCATTAAAGATTTACTTGAAGAAGTAACCGAGGTGGACAAGAAACATACAAAGTTTCACCACTTCTTGGTTACTGGCATAAATGATGCAGTGCAGCAAATAAAAGAAAGGATGGAGTTGGAGACAGACAAAATCAGAAGGTGCTATGAAGGACACTTGCCAAGGAGGACTATCACTGCAATTGATACTCTTATCAAAGACAAGTCCAAAACTGATAGTCGACTTCAAGCCCTTGAAGCAAATATTCAACTCCTGATCCAAAAACAAGACCGAATGGAACAGCTACTGATGCAGGCAATTCCAAATCTTGCCACCTCCTCTCAACCCAAAGATGCTGATGTCAAAAAGGGGGAGAGTGGTCCATCCAATGTTCCTGTACAAAAGCAAAAGTCTGGTCCTGTCCTTGATGCAGAATTGCAAGCAATGTTGGACAAGATTCTAAAGAAACATTCGGATCTTGAAGCAGCAACAAAAGCGACAACAACACAACTTCCAACACCAATACCAACAACAACAACAACAATAGCAACAACAGCAACAACAAAAGCTTCTCCTTCTTCCTCTGCACAAGCCCCTACATTCAAAGACAAAGGCAAGGGGATTATGGTTGAAGATTCAAAGCAGAAAAGCACTGTTTAACCAGGACAACCCAAGCTAATGGGGGATGCTATGAAGACAGCTAACTTTCCCACTCCAGTTGAACTGATAGTGGATGGGAAAATGGAGTTGGTCTATCCTCAAGAGCAAAAATTGATAGAAGCTGATGCTCTATTGGCTCAAAAACATCAAGAGGAGGAAGACATGGCTGCAAAAAGAGAAGAGGAGGAGGCAAAGAAGAAGAAGATGTTCACAAGGAGACCAAGTACACAGAAAGCAACCATAACCAAAAAGAAAAATAAAGAGATGGAAGAGGCTGAAAAGAAATCAAGGAGGAAACCCTTGGTTCAGGAATCTGCAAAGAAACCTGTAACCAGGGCAACTATCAAGAAGCCTACTTCTCAAGAACGTCCAAGGTCAACCGAGACTGCTTTGGTGGCTGTGAGTGGACCAACAAAGTCACAAACAGTTTCATCAAAGAAGTCTTACAAGGTTGAAATGGCAAGTACAGAAGAAATCATCAAGGCCCTTAAGAAGACCACAAAGAAGATAAATCTGGTAAAGGGTACAAATAACAAAGAATTTCTCCATGTTTTCTTGAAAGATGGAGAATCTCTGAAGTTTGAAAAGCCATCCTTGGTGGGACAAAAGAAAGAAGACCTGGAGTGGTTGCTGACTGTTGTGCTTGAGACTTCTGATCTCAACATGAAACTTCGAACCCAGATTCAAAAGGTGATGAAGGTGAAGCATAAGGTGGATACTGTGCCGGAAGCTAATCCTAAACCTCTAGGATTATGGTATGAGACTTTTCATGGAGAGAAAGTCTTCTTTGATTACAACAGAGATATTAATAGTGTCAGTGAGCGACATATTGAAGGATTGATCAGTTTGCTCAAGGATGCTATAGAAGAAATTGAGTTGGTGCTAAAAAAGCTGTTGATAGACAGACTAGAGTTGCTGAGGAAAAACAGAAAAGAAAGGCTGGAGTTGTTAAAGAAAAAATGAGGTAAACTTGTTGTGTTGGAGTTGTTTGTTAAAAATAAGCTGTAATTTTTTTTTTGAAGCCAGACTTATAGGATTTAAACCTGAGTCTTGGTGGAAGCTGAACAACAAATCAAAGATCTTAGTTCAGAATACATTTGTAGTTAGCAATTCTTTATTCTTTTTCTAAGTAATTGTAATGTTGAGTTTTGACATCATCATCAACCTTGAAATTATGCTTATCATTCTGATATTCATAATTAGGGGGAGATTGTTAGGTTTTAGAACATTTGATGATGATTGTCTTTAGATTACTTAGAGTACAAATGTATAGAAAGTGTTAATTAGTAACATTGAAGTTTTGTAGCTAGCAGTTATCTCTTTGATTGTAATTTATTCATTATTTGTAAAGAGAGAAAATTATTTCATATTTGTAAGTAACTGCTGGAATGGAGGATCGAAGCTTCAGAAAGTCAAGATGTGTATTTGATCCGTTAGAGTTTACAAAAAGGCTTATTGGAGACTAGGAAAATTGGTCAGAGACTAAAAAGATTTTATCTGTCGGAGACTAGTTTTGCCTGTTGGAGACTAAGTCTTACGTCATCAGAGACTAAGTCTAAAGAAGTCAGAGACTAGAGCTTACGTCATCGGAAACTAAAGATAAAACTATCAGAGACTAAGCTGACGTCATCGGAGACTAAGCCTTAACGCGTCAGAGACTAAATAATTCTATCGGAGACTACACAAGCTGACGTCATCAGGGACTAAATGCACCAGAGACTAATAATGACGTTATCAGAGACTAGAGTTGAAGCATCAGGGACTAATCGAGATTTAATTCCTGAAAGATACAGAGTTTGAATTAAAAAGGAATGTCTTCCACGTAAAGTAAGATATTATTGAAGACGTAGCTGGTAAGGAAACTAACCAGAAATCTGTGCCTATCAAAAAGGAAAGATTGTATTTGATTCGAATAAGGAAGCTGAATTCTATTCAGAATAGAAACTGAGTTAATAGTAATTCAGTTGAGAGAGAAGCTGTAATTAGGTTTACAGAAAATTGTAATTTGAAGCTGTAATTAAATTTACAGAAAATTGTAATTTGAACCTGTATAGGTTTTTCATAGTTTGTATCTTTTCCTATACAGAATAGAAAAGAAGCTAATGATCATATTTATTATGATTGTTAGAATTTGTAATCAGTTGTGAAATCAATTTAGCAATTGTTTATAAATTGATTTGAGTTTTTGTTCTTTATATTCCGCAAGAAAGTTTAATTTCTTAAAGAACAAGAAATTTGAAAAGTATTCAAAGAACTTGTATTCAACCCTCCTTCTACAAGTTCTCGGCATCTCACTGGGAAAACAGAGACTAATTGGGTTTACTCTCTTGTGCGTGAACTTATCAGAGATTAGGGCAATCGAGGGTAATCTGGTAGTTATCCTACCCACGATCAAAAACGGTTCACTATCTTTAGAATTGCAAACGTTTCTAATACTTTGTTAAAAGTAAATTCAAACACATATGCAATCACAATTTCTCAAAGCTTTGAAATTATTTTTCCTCTACAAATTCTCTGCAATTTAACCCTTTTCCAAAGCTTCTTCAAAGTTCACAGATCTGTTCCAATGGCCGCTAAAACAGTCTGTTTCCAGTTTGGAGATTTCGATTTCATTAAGACTAACCATGCAGGGGTGGCTAACAAGCATGAATTTGAAGTCCAGTACCACCCCTTCGTGGATTTTCTTCAAAACTCCACACTAACCTACGCCATTTATGAAGCTCGCGTCCAAGCCACTGAAGTCATCACGGCTATGTGGACCACTGCAACCATCCAGGATGAGAATACTGACTCTCCTGTGGTAAGTTTCAAGTGTGATAACACTGTTTATAATATCGACCATATCGTTGTTAATAATGCTTTACACTTACCTGTATACGAAAACTTTGACTCCCCTTCCTCTGGTGAAGAACTTCTTTCTATGTTTAAAAACTTACATTATTTTGTTGAAATTGGTTCTGTTGGGTCTATTACACGACCCCATCTAAGGCAAGAGTGGTCACTGTTCTTTGATATAATAACTAAAGCATTTACTTCAAAATGCAGTGGCTATGCTGCTATCACTACACTCACACAACAAATTGCTTTTAGTGTGTTGTATGATAGACATCTAAACATTGGGCTTTTAATTCTGCAAAACCTTTTGGTAAAACTGAAATCTAGTAATAAAAATAAAATTTATTATGCTAGGTTTTTGATGATGATTGCTTATTATCTAATCCCTAACCTTAATATTACTGGATTGCAAGTTGTACCAACTGTTTTGTAGAGTAAAATAATTTTTATTGATGTGAAGCATAAATATACAAAAGTAAAGGTTCCCTTATTTTTTCCTCCTATCATGAGATCAATTCTCATTGACAGGCTTCCAAATCTTTATTCTTTGCAATTCTTTGATGATATTGAAAGCCAAACTCCCATTAATCCTCCAAACACTTCACAACAACAATCCATAGCCCCCTCCACAGTTTCCCAAAAGACTGTGGTTGTAAAAACAAAGACAGCCAAGAAGCTCCCAATAAAAAGAAAAATAATTGAGGGAGTAAGTGAGGATGAGGGAGAACAAGAAGCTGAAGTACCACTTCAGAGAAAGAAGAGATTAATAATGCTTAGCCAAAAGCAATCAATTGCTTCCCAATAAGCAATGGAGGTTATAAGGGAAAACAGTGAACTGTCACCATCCTCCCAAAAGGATGTTGACATTGAAGAAAGTTCCCAACCAGGAACACACTGTACAGAGTCTGCGCAACCTCTTGTTCACCAACAAGAGGAAACCCAAAGAGAGAAAATACAAGAAAAGAGTGACACAAGGAGTGCACACACAGAGTCATCACTTGATGTTCCTCAATTTTCAATGTTTGAGGAACAACTAACACTCCACACTGTACATTCTTCTCCTTATTCTCCCACACTTGATTCTTTTGATATTTCTGATATAAATCTTCTTGATTTTTCCCAAGAGGAGCCAATACTCGAGACAAGCTCTCACACACATTCCATGGATAGATCCCTAGCCCAAGATACACAAAGGGAACCCCCTATCCATGCAGTCACAAGTACTTCTCAAACCCCCACTTCTGTAGGACAAAGTGCACCTATCCATATGAGTGAGGATGTGAGAATAAATAGTGAGAGTCAGCTCTTGACCTTGAAAAAGGAGAGGATATACACATACAAGAGAGTCAAGCTTTAGAAAGCTTGGAAAAAGGAGAGCAAGTGAAGCTGGGTGTCCAACCCCAGGCAAAAGTAGAGGGTGTGAGCAAGGATGAGATCCTTGAACAAAATAAACGAGAGAAATTTTCAGCAGGTGCATTTTTACAACTTGTTGAAACCAGCTCATAAGAAGCTCAAGTTTCTTCTTCCCCCTCCACAAATATCCAAACAGAAGAAACTGGGAACAGTTCAGGCACAGGGGATGCAACCTTAAATATTATTTCTGAGATGTCCAATGCTGATTTTGAAATGTTATATGGTCTACAACAAAGACAAGACCACATTTCTGCATTGAAGACATGGCTTGCAAATGACCCTGTGCACGAAGAAGCTTCAGAGATAAATGTTGATGAATGGTTGGATGCCACCTATTCCAACACACTGGAGGAAGTAGCCGCCCATTTAAGGCAGAATTATGTGACCAACATAGGGTCAACTGCCTCTACATCATCAGTTAAAGATATTCATGAAGAAGTAACCAAGGTGGATAAGAAACATACAAAGTTTCACCACTACTTGGTTACTGGAATAAATGATGCAGTGAAGAAAATGGAGGAAAGGATGGAGTTAGAGACAGAAAAAATAAGAAGGTGTTATGAAGGACACTTACCAAGGAGGACTATCACTGCAATTGATACATTAATCAAAAATAAGTCCAAGACTGACAGTCGACTTCAAGCCCTAGAAGCCAATATCCAACTCCTGATCCAAAAATAAGACAGAATGGAGCAACTATTGCTACAGACAATTCCACACTTGGCCACCTCCTCCCAACCTAAAGATGCTGATGTCAAAAAGGGGGAGAGTGGTCAACATATCAAACCTATACAAAAACAACAATCAAAACATGTTCTAGTTCAAATACCTGCTCCATCAAAACTTCCAAGCTCTGATAAGCTACAAGTAATGATGGACAGGATATTGAAAAAGCATGCAAATCTTCAAGCAACAACAACAAAGTCAACAAAGCCAACAACAACAACAACATAACTTCTAACAACAACAACAACAACAACAACAATAGTAGTTTCTCCTTCTTCCTCTACACAAGCCCCTACAATTAAAGACAAAGGCAAAGGGGTTATGGTTGAAGATTCAAAGAAGAAAACCATTACTCAACCAGGACAACCCAAGCTACTGGGGGATGCCATGAAGACAGCTCACTTTCCCACTCCAGTTGAACTGATAGTGGATGGGAAAGTGGAGTTGGTCTATCCTCAAGAGCAGAAATTGATAGAAGCTAATGCTCTGTTAGCTCAGAAACTTTAAGAGGAGGAGGATATGGCAGCAGAAAGGGAGGAGGAGGAGGCAAAGAAGAAGAAAATTTATACAAGGAGATCAAGTGCACAGAAAGCAGCCATAACCAAGAAGAAAAATAAAGAGATGGAAGAGGCTGAGAAGAAATCTAAAAGGAAACCTTTAGTCCAGGAATCTACAAAGAAACCTGTGATCAAAGCACTTATAAAGAAGCCTATCTCTCAAGATCCTCCAAGGTCAACCGAGACTGCCTTAGTGACTGTGAGTGGTCTAACAAAGCCACAAACAGTTTCATCAAAAAAGTCTTACAAGGTTGAAATGGCTAGTAGAGAAGAAATCATCAAAGCCCTGAAGAAAGCCACAAAGAAGATTGATCTGATAAAGGGTAAAAATAACAAAGATTTTCTCCATGTCTTTTTGAAAGATGGAAAGTTTTTGAAATTTGAGAAGCCAGCCTTGGAGAGACAAACTAAAGAAAATCTAGAGTGGTTGCTGACTGTTTTGCTTGAGACTTCTGATCTCAACATAGATCTTCGAAGCTAGATTCAAAAGGTAATGAAGATGAAGCATAAGGTGGATACAGTGCCAGAAGCTAATCCTAAACCTCTAGGATTATGGTATGAGACTTTCCATGGATAGAAAGTTTTCTTTAGCTACAACAGAGACATTAATAGTGTCAGTGCGAGACACATCGAAGGCTTTATCAGTCTACTCAAGGATGCTAAAGAAGAAATTGAATTGATACTGAAAAAGCTGTTGATAGACAGACTGGAGTTGTTGAGGAGAAATAGAAAAGAAGGGCTGGAGTTGCTGAAGAAAAAAATAAAAGGTAAACTGTTGTGTTGGAAGGTATGTTGTTTGTTGAAATAAGCTGTAATTTTTATTTTTGAAGCCAGACTTATAGGATTTAAACCTGAGTCTTGGTGGAAGCTGAACAACAGATCAAAAATCTTAGTTCAGAATACATTTGTAGTTAGCAATTCTTTATTCTTTTTCTAAGTAATTATAACGTTGAGTTTTGACATCATCATCAACCTTGAAATTATGCTTATCATTCTGATATTCATAATTAGGGGGAGATTGTTAGGTTTTAGAACATTTGATGACGATTGTCTTTAGATTACTTAGAGTACAAATGTATAGAAAGTGTCAATTAGTAACACTGAAGTTTTGTAGCCAGTAGTTATGTCTTTGTTTGTAATTCATTTATTATTTGTAAAGAGATACAATTATTCTTTATTTGTAAGTAACTACTAGAATGAAGTATCAAAGCTTCAGCAAGTCAAAATATGTATTTGGTCCGTTAGAGTTTACAAAAAGGCTTATCGGAGACTAGGGAAACTTGTCAGAGACTAAGGATTTTTTATCTATCAGAGATTATTGTTACTTGTCAGAGACTAAGGCTTACGTCATCGGAGACTAAGTCTAAAGGAGTCGGAGACTAAAGCTTACGTCATCGAAGACTAAAGTTAAAAGCATCAGAGACTAAGTTGACGTCATCGGAGACTAAGCCTTAAAGAACCAGAGACTAAATAACTCTATTGGAGATTACACAATCTGACGTCATCAGGGACTAAAAGCACCAGAGACTAGTGATGACGTCACCAGAGACAAAAGATGAAGCATCAAGGACTAATCGTGATTTATTTCCTAAGAGATACAGAGTTCGAATTAAAAAGGAATGTCTTCTACGTAGTTCAAGATATTATTGAAGACGTAGCTGGTAAGGAAACTAACCAGAAATCTCTTCCTAATCAAAAAGGAAAGGTTGTATTTGATTCGAATAAGGAAGCTGAAGCAATATTGATTCAGGATAGGAAAATTGAGAAATTAGTTTTAGAGAAGCTGTAATTAGTTTTACAGAAAATTGTAATTCGAAGTTGTATAGGTTTTTAAGAGTTTGTATCTTTTCCTATACAGAATAGAAAAGAAGCTGACGATTACATTGTTGTGATTGTTAGAATTTGTATTCAGTTGTTAAAGTTAATACAAGCAATTGTTTATAAATTGATTCGTGTTCTTGTTCTTTATTTCCGCAAGTAATTATTAATTTCTTGAAGAACAAGTAATCGAAAAGAATTCAAAGAACTTGTATTCAACCCCCCCCCCCCCCCCTTCTACAAGTTCTGGACTATCTCACTAGGAAAACAACTTATGAGCGAAAGACTCTGTAAAACATGTACATTGACATAACATGAGAAATTTATGCATTGGATAAAGATATGAGAATGTGCATATGTGATGCCCTTATATTTTTAATGTTTTAATTTGTCATCTGAACTGTCGAGGTTTAACAATTAATTAATATTATCTTAAGTAATTGAAAAAAATAATATTTTAAACCTTAAAGATAGACTGCGCATCAGTGGATAGTCATTGTAGTATAAAAGTGGTGATTAAGGACTGAAATAACTGTCGGGGGATAAATTAGCCATCAGTGGGTAATTTACTCGTCAGGGGATGACTAGTCATCAGTGGATAATTTACCCATCAAGGGATGACTTTTCATCAGTAGATAAATTACCCATCAAGGGATGACTTGTCATCAATGGATAAATTACCCGTCAAGGGATGTTTCACCCATCAGGGGATGAATTAGCCATTAAAGGATGACCCTCGACCATCAAGGGATGGTCCTCGGTCATCAAGGGATGACCCCTGACCATCAAGGGATGGTCCTTGGTCATCAGGGGATGAATTTGTTCATCGCCAAACTCTTCAGTAATCTATTTGACTACCGCCAAAGTCTCTTGGCTATCGCCAAACTCATAAGTCAGCGCCAAACTATTTGTCTCTCGGAGACTAAGAAAAATTGTTCATTAGGGACTAACAATTTTGTTCCTCGGAGACTAATTTTTTTCTATATTGTCAAAGACTAAATTAAAATCTCCCGGGTACTATTTTATACTGCCAGAGACTAATTTGATGCCGACGGAGACTAAGTTTAGGACTTGTCTCCAATACAGTGGAGACTTCTTCAACTTTAAAGGGGTGGTGTTATCAACAGATAACCATACAAAGGGCATTGTTTCATCATCTTTTCTGTAGTTCTTCATTTCTTATTGTCTTTTTATTCTTATGAACAGTGCTTGATGTTCAAGAACTTTGGTTGTCTAAGACACAAGCATGGTGTTTAACTACTGATATAAAAGAAATGTTTGGTAGTTAATAGTTTGTTTAATAGGTGGTCGTCAACATTTCTTACTCTCATCTTGGGTAGCCTCTTTAGAATAAAAGACAATAACTCCTGATGTTAAAAGCATGCTTTAAATCATACTTTTGCAAGTGAATAAACAAGTATTTTTAAAAAATATGGCATGAACAAAAGGACAGAATAGTAGAAGAACATAACAGGACTTTAATATAGTGCTCTTACCTCTTTGGTTGTGGAGAAGAAGTTAAAAGCTTGGGTTGTTCTTCGAGAAAGACAATTGCTCTCGAAAGTGAACCTGGGATTTATGTGGGTGGTTGGCTTTATAGAAAATTTATGAAAGTGGGATGAATTTGTTCATCGCTAAACTCGTCGATAATCAATTTGACTACCACCAAAGTCTCTTGGTTGTCGCCAAACTCATCGGAGGATAATATTTTTAGCGCCAAACTCAATACTTCAGTGACAAACTCATTGGTGAATAATTTGTTCAATGCCAAACTCAATAAGTCATCAAAGACTAGTATATTTGTCTCTCGCAAACTAAGAAAAATTGTTCATCGGGGACTAAAAATTTTGTTCATCAGAGACTAACAATTTTATTCATAAGAGACTAACAATTTTGTTCCTCGGAGACTAATTTTTGTATACTGTCGAAGACTAACTTGAAATCTCCTGGAGACTATTTTATACTATCAGAGACTAATTTCATGCCGACAGAGACTAAGTTAGGACTTGTCTCCGATATAATGGTGACTTCTTCAACTTTAAAGGGGTGGTGTTATCAACAGATAACCATACAAAGGGCATTCTTTCATCATCTTTTCTGTAGTGCTTCATTTCTTATCATCTTTTTATTCTTATGAACACTGCTAGATGTTCATGAACTCTGGTTGTCTGAGACACAAGCATGGTGTTTAACTATTGATATAAAAGAGACGTTTGGTAGTTAATAGTTTGTTTAATAGGTGGTCGTCAACATTTCTTACTCTCATCTTGGAAAACTTTTTAGGATAAATGACAAATAACTCCTGATGTTAAAGTCTGCTTTACATCGTACTTTTGGAAGTGAATAAACAAAATATTCTAAAAACGTGGCATGAACGAAAGATAGAATAGTACAAGAAAGAGCAGGACTTAAATATAGTGCTCATACCTATTTGGCTTTGAAGAAGAAGTTAAAAGCTTGGGTTGTTCTTCGAGAAAGATAGTTACTCTTGAAAGTGAACCTGGATTCTATGTGGGTGGTTGGCTGTATAGCAATTTATGGAAGTGGGATAAGGTTGTACTCAAAATGATATATTTATATCACTTGTCAAGCAACAAGAGCAATTGAATTATTTGAGAGTATTTCTCAGTCGTTGCCTGTATTGGGAAGTAACATACTTTAGAATGAAATGATTGGTTAGAAAGGCCGGTGTTACGGTTGCTAAAAGTCAGTCAGTCAGTCATCTATCATAGCCAACAATCTAGTGTACTGTTGGAGTTAATTTACAAGTTGACGAGTGTTAGGAATTATAACATTTGATGATGATGTATAACACTTACGATTGTTAAAATTTTGTAAATGTACAAGTACCTGCAGTAATGCACTATGAGAATCTACTATCAAGAAACTGTAGGAAAGCATTAGAAACTACAATGAATACACTTGGAGAGTTCAACAAATGTCAAAGTTGATCAAGCAAAATTAGCTCATCGGAGACTAAGCTTTTGTCTATCGGAGACTAAAAGCCTATTGGAAACTAAGTTTTGAACTGTCAGAGACTAAGTTTTTGAACTGTCGGAGACTAAGTTTTTTAACTGTCGGAGACTAAGTTTTTAAACTGTCGGAGACTAAGTTTTTGAACTGTCGGAGACTAAGTTTTTGAACTGTCGGAGACTAAGTTTTTGAACTATCGGAGACTAAGTTTTTGAACTGTCAGAGACTAAGTTTTTGAACTGTCGGAGACTAAGCTTGTGACTGTCGGAAACTATGCTTGTGATTGTCGAAAACTATGCTTGTGATTGTTAGAGACTAAGTTTTTGTCTATCAGAGACTAAGTTTCTGTCTATCAGAGACTAAGTTTTGGTCTATCGGAGACTAAGTGTTTGTTCATCAGAAACTAATGTTGAAGTAACCAGAGACTATCCATCATAGAATAAATTTCAACTGACATAAGGGATGACATATGGTTAAAGATGGTGGAAATAAGATAAGGATGGTTGTCCAATAAGGAGAGATTGGCTACCAAGGAAACTTCAAGGAAATAAGTTATACACACACACACACACATCAAGTTGCAAGTATGAAACCTGCAAAGCCGCAAGCATGAAACCTGCAAAACAGGAAGTTGAAATACTGCAGAGACAACTTATAAAAACTTGAAGCAAGAAGTTCATTGAAGCTGGACTAATTATGTCTAGAGAAGCCCACAAAGATAAGATATATATTTCTGATATCTTATCTTGGGAACTCCAAGAAGAAAAATGGAAGCTGGTGCAGTGAATATACACTAGAAAAGTCACATAAACAGGCTGGCATCTAAGGGAGGCTGAATAATGAAGAAAGTTGTGTGACAGAGCTGCAAGTACCAATAAACTACAGAGATATTTTTGGTAAACAGCTCAGAATAGAAGCTTGGAGTATATGGAAACTGTGTCAATAAATAGACATAGAGTAGCTGAGGTGAGATATTTGAGAACTCTGAGTTTAACAACAAGAATACATCTTATCTCAGATCACATATCTCTCAGAATAACACTTTCATACATATTTAGAGAGCTAGCAGCTATAATTAGGTTTACAGAAAGAGAAGCTAGAAATCATATTCTAATATGCAGCTGTTGTTTTCAACAGAATTGTTAGAAGCTGGTCATTCAAACCAGTGAGCTTTTGTAATATTTCATTCTTTTATAAAAGTTCAGAAAACACTTGTGATATATTGTATTCTTTCATTTCTGCAACTTATTATACAGTATATTCACTAAACTCACAAAATTCGAAAGAATTTTGTGGTTTGTATTCAACCCCCCCCCCCCCCACCCCCCACCCCCCACCCCCCTTTTACAAACCATCTTATGGGACAAACAATTGGTATCAGAGACTATTGATTAAAACAACAATCAATAGATCAAAAGATGGGACAGAAGGATGGAAATGTCCAAATTCCAATACTCAAGAGGGAAGAATACTTCTTGTGGAAGAAAAGAATGTTTTTGCAGTTGGAATCAACTGATTCTCAATATGCTGACATACTTAATGATGGACCGGTTATTCCCACAAAAGTTGTGCCACAAGGTATTGTTGATGGCATTCCAACTCCATAAACATTTGTACCTAAAAAGCCAAATGAGCTCTCCAAAGAAGAAAAAGAGGAAGTCCTGAAAGACAGAAAAATCATGAACATCCTCTACAATGGGTTGGATAATGATATGTTCAACAATGTCATCAACTGCCAAAGTTCCAAGGAGATATGGGAAACCATTCAAATATTATGTGAAGGAACTGAAGAAGTACGGGCCAACAAAAGATCATCACTCATCCAACAATATGAGTATTTCACTGCCAAATCTGGAGAATCTATTACTCAACTATAAGATAGATTCAACAGACTCATCAATGATCTTAGATTGGATGGGAAAGTCTACGAGAATATAGACATAAATATCAAATTCATACTGTCACTTCCACAGTCTTGGGATGCCAAGACAACTGCTGTAAGAGAAGCTAAGGACATGAATACCATGTCTTTGGACAAGCTTTATGGTAATCTCAAAACATATAAGCTTGAAGTGCAACAAAGAAACATGCTGAATGCTGACTTCAAGAAAGAGAAGTCTGTTGCTTTTACAGCAGAAACAAGTAGAATGAAGCTTGATGGGAAAAGAGTTCTCATTAAGGAATCAGATTCTGATCAAGAATTTGATAAAGAAGCTAAAGATGTCGAGGAAGAGGAAGAACTCTGCACACCTGAAGATTTAGAAGACATTGATGAAGTTCTTGCTTTAATAGCTAGAAAATTCAAAAAGCTTAAATTTGCCAAGAGAAAGCCTGGATTCAACAATGTCTTTTCATCAAAGAAAGAAAGTCAATATGGCAAGGTTGATAGATCAAAGTTCAGGTGCTTCAACTGTGATGCTCTTGGACACTTTGTTAGTGAGTGCAGGAAGCCCAAGTCTAAAAAAAAGGCAACGGAGCCTAGGGATACTACAAGAGATAAGGATTACTATAAAAAGAAATACTATGATCTCCTCAACAGCAGCAAGGGCAAGGGAAAGGCACTGATCACAGAAGGCAAAGATTGGGCTGATTCAGAATCAGAGGATGAAGAATTTGTCAACTTGGCACTGATGACCAACTCCTCTGATAGCAATAACTCTTCTAGAAGTCCAAACTCCAAGAACTCCATGGCCGATAGACTGACCAAATCGACACACTTCTTGGCCATCAAATACACATACAAGATGGATCAAATGGTAAGGTTATATATTAAAGAAATTGTGAGTCGACATGGAGTGCCAGTCTCCATCGTCTCTGATCAGGATCCAAAGTTTACCTCAAGATTTTGGAAGAACTTCCAAGACTATCTGGGAACAAGACTAGATATGAGCACAGCCTATCACCCCCAGACAGATGGTCAATCTGAACACACGATTCAGACATTAGAAGATATGCTACGAGCTTGCGTTCTTAATTTCAAAGGTCATTGGGACAACCATCTGCCACTAATCAAATTCGCGTGCAATAATAGTTATCATGCTAGCATTGGCATGGCCCCCTTTGAAGCACTGTACGGTAAAAAATGCAGAACTCCACTTTATTGGAACGAAGTAGGAGAAAGGAAGCTAATTGGACCAGAGATAGTCCAACAGACTGAGGAGGCAATTAGGATGATCATAATGAGAATGAAGGCAGCTCAAGACCAACATAAACAATATGCTAATCAACATATGAAGGATCAAATTTTGGAAATTGGAAGTTATGCACTATTGAAAGTGTCACCCTGGAAAGGCGTAATGCATTGTGGCAAGAAAGGAAAGTTGAGTTCCCGCTATGTAGGACCTTTCGAAGTATTGAGGAAGATTGGAGAAGTGGCCTATCAATTGGCACTACCACCGATTTTGGGCCACATTCATGATGTATTTCACATATCAGTGTTACGTCCTTATAGGGCAGACCATAAAGGAGTAATTGATTATCAACCGATAGAGTTGCAATCGGATTTAAATTATGAAGAGGTTCCAATCCAGATTTTAGATCAACAAGTTAAAATTCTTAGGAATGAAGAAATTCCTTCTGTAAAAGTGTTATGGAGGAACCATAAGGTAGAGGAAACTACTTGGGAGCTTGAAAGCGCTATGATTGACAAGTACCCCTATTTATTTCATAGTTAAGTTTCAAGGACAAAACTTCTTTTAAGGAGGGAAGGATGTGAGAACCCGAAAATTTTAAATGTATTTTACGATAAGAAATAATGTTATTTTGTGTCATTTTATTTTTTTGCATGGAGGTTAGCCTTTTTAAATATGAATGATGAATTCATATCTATAATGAAAATTTTTATGATGATGTGATATTCATGATTATGAGGTTATGTTCCTTAAAAAAGTATTAAAAAGGGGACTAGCAAATCCCACATAAGATTATATTGATCAGCTTGGAAGAGGGTGAGAGAATTACTTAAGTGTTATACTTACGTGTTGATCAAAGAGTTGTTTAAGAGGCAGTAGTCGATCAAGGCATTGTGCATGTAGGACAACAGTTGTTAGCTGTTAAAGAGTAATGATAAGCAGCCGTTTTACCGTCCAGATTAATCAATCATCTTATCTTAAAGCTTAACCTTAGCTTACTGCTCTTGAAGTCTATAAATACTGTTTTCCCAGTGAGACGACCTAGAACTTGTAGAAGGGGGGGTTGAATACAAGTTCTTTGAAAATTCTTTTTGATTGACTATTCTTTAAGAAATTTAAACTTTTCTGCGGAATATAAAGAACACAATCAAAACTCTATAAACAATTGCCTTTATTTGATTTAACAATTGATTACAAGTTTTCTAACAATCAAAAAGCCAAATTCAATCTCCGAAGGACTAATAAATTTAAAACAACTTGTTGAACAAACTCAACAAGTATTCCAGCAGTACATACAAATGAAATAAATCTATCTCTTTATTATAATGACTAATTTACAAACAAGAGATACTACTGCTAGCTACAATACTAAAGTGTTACAAACCAACACTTTTCTGTACATTTGTATTCCTAAGTATTCTAAGAACAATCATCATCAAATGTTTATAAAACCTAACAATCTCCCCCTAATTATGAATATCAAAATGATAAGCATAATTTCAAGGTTGATGATGATGTCAAAACTAATCTATTACAAATACTTAGTAAAAGAATAAAGAATTATAAAAATTACAAATGTACCTGAACTTTAGATCTTTGATCTATCATTCAGCTTCTCTCCCTGGATAATTTACCCAGCTTCTCCAAGGTTTAAACAACCCTGGCTACACTGAATAATACATTCAGCTACTCCAAGACTATGTCTGGCTTCAATAAAAATTTACTTCAATATTCACACAACAACTTTTATTTGTTCACTTCCTCCTTTTCAATTCTTTGAAATACGTCAACCTTTCCTCAAATAGCCTCTTCAATTCCACCTCACTTGGTCCTTCTGCATTTCTTAACAGTCTTATAAAGTCTTCAACATTCTTCTCTGTTATTCGGTCTAGATCTCTGTCATATTGAAAGAAGATCTTATGGTCATGAATATTTTCATACCATATTCCAAGTGGTTCAGATTCCATCATGTAGAGTTTTCCCTTGAAACTTAATGATGGCTCTCTCACTGCAGACTTTTGACTTGAAGAACTGACCATATTGTCCTTTGCAGGAGGTTTCCTTGAAGAAATGGGTTGTGGTTTAAGAATTTCAGGTACAGGAATTATGGCAGTTTCCTTAGCCTCAGGTTTCTTTGCAGGTTTCTGGACTAAGGGCTTCCTTCTCGAGTATTTTTCATCCTTATCCATCTCCTTATTTCTCTTCCTTGTCAATGCTACCTTCTTTGCAGGAGTCAACTTGACAGTTGGTTTCTTTACTTCAACCCTTTTCTTTGCCTCATCCTCTTCCTCCTCTTTAGCTAAAGCCTCCTTTTCTTCTTTGTCAATCTGTTCTTGAAGTTGTTGGGCAACCAAGAAATCAGATTCTTCAATCCTTGGATCTTGAGGAGCAACTAGAATAACTCCCCCTTCAACTTCCAATTCAACAGGCTTGAAGATCCTCCCAGCTCGTATTGCATCCCCCATTAGTCTAGGCTGTTCAGGCTGTGATGGTTCTTCAATCATAATGCCTTTGCCTTTATCTCTGGATGTGCTTGGGGCTGTTTCAGGCTATTTTGTAGAGGAAGGAGTTTGCTCTGTTGGAGTTTGGCTTTCTGTTGGAATTTGAGGAAGACTCTGGCTTGATGGCTTGGATGATATTGGCAGTTTTTGAACTATGGATTCAAGCCTTGACAGTTTTGCCTGAATTTCTTCATCAATGTTAGCATATGTTGGCTGTGGTAATGAAGATGGTGTAGGTAATGGAGGTAATGAAGATGGTGTAGGTGTTGGTGTAGGTAATGGACCACTCTCCCCCTTTTTGACATTAGCATCCTTAGAGGGGGCAGAGTTGGGTAGTCGGGCAGCAATGTCTTTCAGGAGGTTATGTATTTGATCCATTTTGACTTCAAGAAGGCACATTTTACTGTCAGATTTAGCCTTATCCTTGATCAGGGTTTGAATCTGCATGACAGTTTGCCTTGAGAAGTGACCTTCATAGTGCCTCCTGATGTTGTCAGTCGCCAACTCCAGTTGCTGTCTCATGTCCTCCATTGTTGTCTTCATTCCAGTGGCCAAGTAGTGAGTGAATTTTGCATTAAGCTTCACTGCCTTAGTCACTTTATCTGCAACATCTTGAAAGGATTTTGCAGCTGCAAGGGACCCCACATTGGTCAAGTATTCCTGCCTGTATAGGGCAGCTGCATCCTCCAGGGTGTTTGTAAATTCTGAATCCAGCCATGCATCTACATTCTCAAGCTCTGGAGTCTCCTCAACAGCAGTAGATTCAAATACAAGTCTAGTCTTCAAAGCAGAAATATGATCTTCTCTTTGTTGAAGATTTAGAAGTTCTTCATAGGCTGCATTTGACATCTCTGAAATGACTTGCAAATTTGCAGCCACTGCACTGGAGCTAGCTCCAACTTCCTCTCCAGTTGGAGCTTCTGTTTGGATTTGAGTGGAGGGAGCCACAGGTTTGAAGAACTCACTTGTATAAAATTTCTCTATGTTCTTTTCTCCAAGGATCGCATCCTTGCTCACACCCTTTCCTTTTTCCTAGGGTTGGGCACCCAGCTTCTCAGTCTCTCCTTTTTCCAAGCTCTCTAAGGCTTGACTCTCTGTTTGCATTTCCTCTCCTTTTTCCAGGTCAGGAGCCTGACTCTCACTAATTATTCTCACTTCCTCACTCATATGAATTTGTGCACTCTGTCCTACAGAAGGAGGGGTTTGAGAAGTAGAATCTTCATGGAGGGGGGTTACCTTTAAAATGGAAATTGGTTGGGTGTCCTCCATGGAAGTGGTAGGAGAACTAGCTGCACTTGTACTTTGAACAAGTGGTTCTTGTGGGCTAGTTTCTGAAGAATGAACTTGGACAGTTTGAATTGTTGTTCTAGTCTCTTAAGATTGACTAGTTTCTATCCAAGCCATTAAGAGTGTTGGCTCTTCTTGAGAAAGTTCAAGAGGATCAGAGAATATATGTTCAGAAGAATCAAGTGGAGGAGAAACAGGAGAAGAATGGACAGTAGAGAGTGTTGGTTGTTCCTCAAGGGCAAAAGATTGAGGAACATCAATTGGAGACTCTGTGTGTGCACTCCTTGTGTCACTCTTTTCTTGTATTTGATTTCTCTCAGTCGTTTCTTGTGCAGACTCTGTAACAGGTGTCCCTGGTTGAGGACTATCTTCAATGACAACATCCTTTTGGGAGGACATTGCCAGATTGCTGCTTTTCCTTATATCCTCCATGGTCTTTTGGGAAGCCATGGATTCCTTTTGTCTTAGGGTTACAAGGGTTCTCTTCTTACTCTGAGGTGCCACCTCAGCTTCTTGTTCTCCCTCAGCCTCACTAGCACCCTCTGTTGTTTTTCTCTTTATTGGGAGCTTTTTGGCTGTTCTGGTATATGCAACCACAGTCTGTTGGGAGACTATGGAGGGGGCTTTGGATTGTGATTGAGAAGTTGTTGGGGGATTAGTTGGTGTTTGTGTGGTATCCCCAAAGAATTCCAAAGAATATGTGGTTGGAAGAGTGTCAAAGAGAAAGTTTCTCATGACAGTAGGATAGAATAGAGGTACATTTACCTTTGCCTCATACTTCTTCAAATCCCTAACCACTCTTTTAGTCTGCAAAACTGTAGGCACAACTTGCATACTAGCAATATTAAGGTTAGGTATTAAATGATTTGCAATCATCATTATAAACCTACAATAATAAATTTTAGTTTTGTTGCCAGTTTTAAGTTTTTCAATCAGATTGTGCAAAATCAAAAGCCCTAAATTAATATGCCTATCATACAACACACTATATGCAATTTGTTGAGAAATAGTGGTGATGGCATCATATCCACTACATTTTGAAGTAAAGGATTTGGTTATAATGTCAAAGAACAATGACCACTCTGGTCTAAGATGGGGACGTGTGATGGTCCCAACAGAACTTATCTCAGTATTATAGTTTAAGTCTTTAAACATACCTATAAGTTCTTCATCAGAGGCAAGGGGGTCATAGTTTTCCCTTATGGGTAAGTGAAGTGCATTATTAACCGTGGTATGAGTAATAGTATAGTCTGTGTTTTCATACCTGAAACTTACTTGTGGAGAGTCATCACTTTCATCTGTGATTGTTGCAGTGCTCCACATGGTTGATATTACTTCTGCAGCTTGGATGGGAGCTTCATAAATGGCGTATTGTAGTGGAGAATTCTTGAGGAAATCCACAAAGGAGTAGTATTTTGCTTCGAAATCATATTTATCAGCCACCCCTGCATGGTTAGTTTTGATAAAATCGAACTCACCAAACTTGAAGCACACTATTTTGAAGCGATCTGTAAACTTGTGAAGAAAGCTCAAGGCAAGGTTAAATTGCAGAGTATTTGAGAGAGAAATCAAATTGCAGAGTTTGGTACTTGTGATTACAAACGTGTTTGAAATTACTTTTATTAAAGTATCAGAGACGTTTGCTATTCAAGGATCATGGGTAACTACCAATTTACCCTTTTTCAGAGATTGCCCTAATCTCTGATTGACCCATGTGATAAGAGATTGACCCGATTAGTCTCCGATGAAGTAATTACTCATCGGGGACTAAGGTAATCTCCATTGATGTAAATGTACTCATCGGGGATTAATGTAATCTCTGATGAAATAACTTATCGGGGACTAATGTAATCTCCGATGATGTAAATGTACTCATCGGGG
>CM025788.1:25200432-25224211 GCA_014636745.2 Centella asiatica
CATCATATCCACTGCATTTTGAAGTAAAGGATTTGGTTATAATGTCAAAGAACAATGACCACTCTGGTCTAAGATGGGGACGTGTGATGGTCCCAACAGAACTTATCTCAGTATTATAGTTTAAGTCTTTAAACATACCTATAAGTTCTTCATCAGAGGCAAGGGGGTCATAGTTTTCCCTTATGGGTAAGTGAAGTGCATTATTAACCGTGGTATGAGTAATAGTATAGTCTGTGTTTTCATACCTGAAACTTACTTGTGGAGAGTCATCACTTTCATCTGTGATTGTTGCAGTGCTCCACATGGTTGATATTACTTCTGCAGCTTGGATGGGAGCTTCATAAATGGCGTATTGTAGTGGAGAATTCTTGAGGAAATCCACAAAGGAGTAGTATTTTGCTTCGAAATCATATTTATCAGCCACCCCTGCATGGTTAGTTTTGATAAAATCGAACTCACCAAACTTGAAGCACACTATTTTGAAGCGATCTGTAAACTTGTGAAGAAAGCTCAAGGCAAGGTTAAATTGCAGAGTATTTGAGAGAGAAATCAAATTGCAGAGTTTGGTACTTGTGATTACAAACGTGTTTGAAATTACTTTTATTAAAGTATCAGAGACGTTTGCTATTCAAGGATCATGGGTAACTACCAATTTACCCTTTTTCAGAGATTGCCCTAATCTCTGATTGACCCATGTGATAAGAGATTGACCCGATTAGTCTCCGATGAAGTAATTACTCATCGGGGACTAAGGTAATCTCCATTGATGTAAATGTACTCATCGGGGATTAATGTAATCTCTGATGAAATAACTTATCGGGGACTAATGTAATCTCCGATGATGTAAATGTACTCATCGGGGATTAATGTAATCTCCGATGAAATAACTCATCGGGGACTAATGTAATCTCCGATGATGTAAATGTACTCATCGGGGATTAATGTAATCTCCGATGAAATAACTCATCGGGGGCTAATGTAATCTCCGATGATGTAAATGTACTCATCGAGGATTAGGGTTAATCTCAGATGTTGTAATTTTGATTAGTCAGAGACTAACCATTTTACTTATCAGAGATCAAATAACCATTTTCCAACAACCATATTGATGATTATTAGCTACATTTTTCTGTTTTATCAAATTTAAAACAGCTTCTTGCAACTGTTAAACAACTTGAAAGTTTAAAACTTAATTTTTAGAACCATAATTTAACATTCCTAGTTCAGAAACTAGTCTGTTGAATGTAGATTCATCCAAAGGTTTTGTAAAAATATCTGCAAGTTGTTTATCAGTTGCAACCCAGTGCAATTCAATATTACCTTCACTAACATGTTCTCTAATGAAGTGATATCTTATATCTATATGTTTAGTTCTTGAATGTTGTACTGGATTTTCAGTTATGGCTATGGCACTAGTGTTGTCACAATAAATTGGAATTTTGGATAGTGTCATACCATAGTCTAGGAGTTGATTTTTGATCCACAAGATCTGTGCACAGCAACTCCCAGCTGCAATGTATTCAGCTTCTGCTGTTGAAGTAGAAACTGAATTTTGTTTCTTGCTAAACCAAGAAACAAGTCTGCCTCCAAGAAGTTGGCAGCTTCCACTTGTGCTTTTCCTGTCAAGCTTACACCCTGCATAATCAGCATCTGAATAACCAATTAGTTTAAAATCAGATTCTTTGGGATACCATAATCCAAGATTTGGGGTACCCTTTAGATATCTGAGTATTCTTTTTACAGCAATCAAATGTGACTCTCTAGGGTCAGCTTGAAATCTAGCACATAGACATGTAGAAAACATTATATCAGGTCTACTTGCAGTTAGATACAAAAGCAAGAAAAATTCTGATTACTTCAAGTCTAGCCACTGGTGCAAAGGTCTCATCATAGTCAATTCCTTCCTCTTGAGAGTATCCCTTTGCAACCAGTCTTGCCTTATTCCTTGTAATTGTACCAGTTTCATCCAATTTGTTTCTGAAGACCCACTTGGCACCTATTATAGATCTGTTCCTTGGTTTGGGTACCAGTCTCCAGACTTTGTTTCTAACAAATTGGTTTAATTCTTCTTGCATGGCAATAATCCAATCAGGATCTTGAAGTGCTTCCTCAATTTTCTTTGGTTCAATCTTTGATAGAAAACTGATGTACAAACATTCATTTTGTGTTGCACTTCTAGTCCTAACTCCATCCTCAATATTTCCTATGATCAAATCTGTTGTGTGGTCTCTCAACCATGGTCTAGCTTTTGGCAGATTTGATCTTAAACTAGAGGCTTCATTTTCTAGATTGATAAAATTCAATCCAGCTTCATGAGCAGAGTTTGCTCCCCCTAAACTATTGATCTCTTCTTCATTAACTCCCCCTGAGTTAGATATCTCAATAGTCTCTGTGTGTGCATCAGGGATACTAGTCTCTGATGTATCATTAGTCTCCGATGGAGAATTAATGTCATTAGTGACTTGTGTTCCATTTTGTTCCAGTACACTAATCTTTGATAATACATCAGTCCTTGGTACTTCATGCACAACAGTCAACTCCCCCTCAATTAAAGAGGAATAATTGTTATTTTGGGGATTTTCAGCATTCTCTGTTGGATATTCCCATGCATCCAATTCATTCTCAAAACTGAGAGGTTCATGCAATCCTTGACCAAGCATTCCTGGAATCTTTCTATCATCAAATGCAACTTGAATGGATTCCACAATGACCTTGGTTCTTAAGTTATAAACTCTGTATGCTTTGCTTGACAGAGAATAACCTAAGAAGATTGCTTCATCAGACTTATTGTCAAATTTTCCTCTTGTCTCTGATGAATCTCTCAGTACAAAGCACTTACAACCAAACACATGTAAAAACTTGAGAGTTGGTTTTCTCCCAGTCATTAACTCATATGGTGTTTTGTTGTAGGCTTTGTTTATCAAAGACCTGTTTTGTGTAAAACATGCAGTGCTTATAGCTTCCTCCCAAAAGTAGGTGGGAAGCTTAGCCTCTTGCAACATGGTCCTTGCTGCTTCAATGAGAGTTCTATTTTTCCTCTCAATAACTCCATTTTGTTGAGGAGTTCTAGGTGCAGAGAATTGATGAGTAATTCCTTTCTCAGTGCAGAACTCAATTACTTGGGAATTTTTGAATTCTGTTCCTCTGTCACTTCTTATTACCCTCACTGTTTTACCTGACTCAGTTTCTATTTTCTTGACATGATCAATAATTAACTGAGCAGCTTCATTCTTTGCAAAGAGGTATTTTACCCAAGTATACCTTGTGTGATCATCAACAATTACCAGTGCATATCTATTCCTTAAGATAGACATCACATTCACTTGACCAAACAAATCCATATGGAGAAGTTGTAAAGGGTCAGTGATTGATGTTGCTGGTTTGTTTTTGAATGATACACTTCTTTGCTTTCCTTTCTGGCATGCATCACACAATCCATCTTGTGTAAATTCCAATTGTGGAATGCCAACCAATCCTTTCCTCACAAGACTATTGATATTCTTGAAATTCAAGTGGGAAAGCTTCTTATGCCAAAGCCAACTTTCATCAGTTGAAGCTTTGCTATAAAGACATTTGATTTGATCAGTTGAAGAAATGAGATTTGCAATGTAAAAATTTCCTTTTCTTTTTCCTGTCAAAATCACAGTCCCTGATTCTTTGTCACTTACTAAACATTGATCTTCTTTAAAAGTGACATTGAATCCCTTATCACACAGTTGACTCACACTAAGTAAATTGTGCTTTAAGCCATCAACTAGTGATACTTCAGTGAAGATGACATCTCCATGTTCAACAGATCCATATCCTCTGGTATGGCCTTTGCTGTCATCTCCAAAAGTGACTCTTGGGCCACTTCTTTCTTCATACTGTTTTAGCAGGGACTTATCTCCAGTCATGTGCCTTGAACAACCACTGTCCAAGTACCATGATTTTTTCTTTTTGCCCTGCACAGTAGAGAGAACTAGTTTGAGATTTTTGGGACCCAAATCTTTTTGAGTCCTTTCTCACTAGCTGCAGATTCAAGACTTGACTCAGAATGAGTCGATTGCCTCTTTCCATGTTTGATTTTAATTGGGCAATTTACAGTCTTGCTTCCATTGTTTGTGAGACTAATTGACTTTGATTTATTATTTTCAATGCAAAGACTACTTGACCTTTTTACAGGTGATTTATCTTTTGTTGTCTTTGAGTTACTAGTCTCAAGCATAGGAATTTTATTTTTGCTCCTACAGTGCATAGCTATGTGGTTTGGATTACCACATACATGACATGTTTTTCTTGGAGCATCAGGCATTGAAACATAGTTGGTGTATTTGTTAATGCCTAACTTGCCATTCCTATTTTTCTTGCTTCTGTTTGATTCCACAACTTTTTCAGCCTTTTGTATTGGAACAGTTTCCAATTTCTTTATTAACTGTTTCTTTGTCATAAACCCAATGTTTAAATGTTTGTTTTCATTCTTCTCAACAATACTCACTGTCTTTTGATTGAAACTTGTTTTTCCAGTGTTTTGTTGATCTTGAATGTTAATAAATCTGGGTTCATGAACAGAAGATACAAAGTTAATTTTTCTAGCAACTTTTGGCTTTTCAGTTGCGGACTCAACAGCTTCAAATAGGTCATCTAATTCTGAATTTTTATTTATCCATGCATCATAGCCTAATCTAGATTGGTGACCCATTGTTTGACTATCTACCAAGTCTTTTAGCTTTTTAGAGGAAGTATTCCATAGTTTGATCTTAGCTTGAGCAATTTCAAGTTGCTCTACTAAGTAATATTCCCTCTTTTTCAAAGCATCAATCATATGACGTGCTTTGTTTAAATCAGACTTGATATTATCAAACTGTGCCAATCTCTCTTCAAGAAAATTGTTTCTTTTTAAGAGATTGTCACGTGATTCTTTTACATTGGTATGTTCTATAGTTAAAGACCTAAAACTGACATGCAAATCAAATATATCTTTTTGCATGCTTTCAATGCTAGATGTATCAAGTAAATTAAGCACGTTAAAATTCTGATTTGCATTACATACCTTTGTAGAATCACTTGACTCGTCACTACGAACCATTAGGACAAAGTTGACAACTTCTTCACCAGAATCGCTGTCAATCCAATCTTTTCCCTCAGTAATCAAGGCTTTGCTCTTGGATTTGGCTTTCTTGTCAGCAAAGTCCTTCCTTGATTTTTCATCCTTAGATCTATCATTAGATCTAGGCTTCTTGCACTCATTGGCAAAGTGCCCTAACCCATCACAATTGTAGCATCTTATTTTCTTTAAGTCGAAGGTGACTTTTTGACCTTCTCATTTAGGGTTAGGTTTTCTCGATGATTTTCTTCCTTTTTTGCTAGCCCTAAATTTCTTAAACTGTTTAACCATGAACGCCATGAATTCCTCCATGTCATCATCAGTATCCAGTTCATCTTCATTATCAGTTGAGCTAACGTCAGAAAATTCCTCATCAGGCTTCTCTTGAGACTTGTTTGTCTCAACCATCAACGCAGCTCCTTTGTCCCTGCCATGCATGCGCTGTCTTTGCTCTACTTCAAGTTCATAGGTCTTTAAATTTTCGTAGAGTCTATCCAGTGTGAGAAGATCCAAGTCATGAGCCTCTCTTATTGCTGTTGTCTTTGGATCCCAACTTGGTGGGAGAGATCTCATGAACTTGGTGTTTATATCCTCATTATTATAAGACTTCCCAAGTATTTTCAAGTCATTGAGCAAAGTGTTGAACCTGTCATATACTGATGTTATAGGTTCACCAGGCTTTGCTTGAAAGAACTCATATTGTTGTGTCAACAATGATCTCTTGTTCTTTCGGACTTGGTCAGTCCCCTCACACAGGACTTTGATGGTGTCCCAGATTTGTTTAGATGTAGTGCAGTTTATGATGCTTGTGAACATATTTTTATCAATCCCATTATAGAGTATGTTCATCACTTTAGCATCTTTTAACACTTGTAACTTGTCTTCGTTTGTGTAATCACTTTCTGGAGCAAGTACAAAGTGTTCTGCAACAATAGATCCTTCAACAGTTTTTGCAGGAACAAATTTCCTGGGTAGATAAGGACCCTTCTCAATCCTATCTATATAATCTGGATCTGTTGCTCTCAAGTGCATATACATCTTTTGTTTCCACATTGGATATTCTTCTCTTTTAAGAATAGGAATTCTGGTACCACCATCTCTACTTCCTGCATACGCCATGATGTTAGAGTTGCTTGCTTCGTCGTTGTCGGCCATCTCAGAATCTTGTTAATTGAGTATTTTCAATTAGTGGCTCTGATACCAATTGTTTTCCCAGTGAGACGACCTAGAACTTGTAGAAGGGGGGAGGGGTTGAATACAAGTTCTTTGAAAATTCTTTTTGATTGACTGTTCTTTAAGAAATTTAAACTTTTCTGCGGAATATAAAGAACACAATCAAAACTCTATAAACAATTGCCTTTATTTGATTTAACAATTGATTACAAGTTTTCTAACAATCAAAATAAGCTTTGATCGTCAGCTTCTATTCTGTATATTGAGAGAATACAACTCTTTCATTTCTATACAGCTTCGTATTGTTGTTCTGTAATATTTTTAATTACAGCTTCTAAAACTAAGTTATCAAAAACCTAGTTTCCTAATTCAAATCAAATACAATCTTTCCAATTGAAAGATTTCTAACAAGTTTCCTTGTCAGCTACGTCTTCAATAAAGTCTACGTGTGCATGGAAGACTTTCCTTCTTTGATTTGAACCCTAACTCCATCAGTGATTAAGTCCTCGACTAATCTCCGATGGCTTCTTTAATTAGTCCCCGATCACTTCGAGTAACCTCCGATGCTTTGGCTTTAGTCGCTGATGACGTCAGCTTTTAATCTCTGAGGTATTGTGTTAGTCATTGATGACGTCAGCTTTTAATCTCTGACTCTTTAGTTCCAATCCCCGATGACATAAGCTTAAATCTCCGATGAACAATCCTTCAATCTCTGATGAACAAAACTTTAATCTCCGATGAAGGATTCTTCAATCTCCGATTAACAAAACTTTAATCTCCGATGAAGGATTCTCAATCTCCGATTAACAAAACTTTAATCTCCGATGGGCACAATCCAATCTCTGATGAACAAAAAACTTAGTCTCTGGTGGACTTTTCCCTTAGTCTCCGACAAGCCAAATTCAATCTCTGAAGGACTAATAAATTTAAAACAACTTGTTGAACAAACTCAACAAGTATTCCAGCAGTACATACAAATGAAATAAATCTATCTCTTTATTATAGTGACTAATTTACAAACAAGAGATACTACTGCTAGCTACAATACTAAAGTGTTACAAACCAACACTTTTCTGTACATTTGTATTCCTAAGTATTCTAAGAACAATCATCATCAAATGTTTATAAAACCTAACAAATACCTCATTAGAGATGAAATTTTAATTCCTTTACCAAAATTTCTCTTTTAAGAGTTTCGTTTAAACTTATCATCTCCATAAATTTCCAAGTTCTTCTTTCGGAGAATTATTTTCAGATAAGCTTAGATTTCACCCTTAAGAACGAAGAGGTAAGAACCTGGTACTCTACTTAGTTTCTTTCGTGCATAGCATCAAAGATTTATGCTAAGTTTATATTCTTTTGCATTTTTATGAGACATCCTAGGCTGAGTTTGTTCATGATAAGCCTTCCATGGTAGCAAAAGAAAGCTTTAATATTAGACTCTGACGAGATAATTTTAGTCCCTGATGAGTTAATGTTAGTCTCTGATGAGATGTTGTTTGTCTCTGATGAGATAGATGTTAGTCTTTGATGATATGTTGTTAGTCTCTGATGAGATGTTGTTAGTCTCCAATGAGATGTTATTAGTCTCTGATGAGATGTTCTTTAGTCTCAGATGCTTTAAAAATCTTAGTCTCGGATGATGTCAGCCTTAGTCTCCGATGAGTTAAGATTACATCATTAGTCTCTGATGAGTTATTTAGTCTCTGATGACGTCATCCTTAGTCTTCGATAGGCTAAGTTTAGTCTCTGATAACGTCATCCTTAGTCTCCGACAGGCTAAGTTTAGTCTTTGACGACGTCATCCTTAGTCTCCGACAGGCTAAGTGTAGTCTCTGATGACGTCATCCTTAGTCTCCGATAGGCTAAGTTTAGTCTCTGATGACGTCATCTGTAGTCTCTAACAGGCAAAAATTTCTTAGTCTCCGATGAAGGAATTCTTAGTCTCCGATGGAGGAATTTCTGTAGTCTCTGATGGGCAAAATATGTTAGTCTCTGATGGCTAAGGATATTAGTCTCTAACGAGTTTGATAATGAGAAAATTATTCCCCGATGCACAGTCTGTCATCAAGACTATAAAACATTATTTTCTTAAAATTATTTCATGATGTTATTATGCCAGATTTAAGACAGTAAAAGTCTAAGGACATCACATACACATTTTCTTTCATAAATTCTTATTAAGGTATTAAAATATTACTTGCATAATTTACAGAATCTTTCACTCACCAGTAAGTTGAATTTGAATCTTTGTTGCAAAGGACCGAGGCAAGTATATTCTTACTCTTATGCTTATTTCAGTTAAGCGCATGATCAATTGATTCGACATGCGTACAAAATTATGACATTTATATTTAAATTTCCTTGTGAAATAGAATGCTATGCTTTAATTTCCGCTAGCATGATATGAATGAAAGTGCATGGATATAAAGAAGCTTTGCTCTATCAGCTATTTTTCAATATTATATCTGTGCAATAAATGAGAATGCTATGTCCCTTAAATGGGTTATGTCACATGGATGGCTAGAGGAAAGGAAAGGTGCTGATTTGTTCTTCACCTGACCTAGAGGAATTTTATGTGACTACGTATGTTCACACAAGGAGGGATCATGCGGACACAGTTAGGACAGCTGTATACCGTATGGTTAGCAAATCCAACGGGTTTAGCCCACCCCCCCCCCCACCCCCCCACCCCCCCGATGGATATTTTTTTTACTTCAAAGAAGTTATGCTTTATTTTAAGAAGGATTACACAATTGTTTATCATTAGTAATCCTAAAGATCCTTTAAAAATCTCTGAGGCATTAGTATTGTTCCACCAAGCCTATCAATAGAATTGAATCCTTTGAAACATTCCAAATTTGCTTTCCCAAATTGTTTATATACTTGCTGGGCGTAGATCGCTCATTTTTGTTGAATTTTAATGTCTTGTAGGGCAGAATATAAAGGCTGAGCCCTCTGACAAGGGGAAGGCAAAGATGATCGGTTATTGAGTTTTGGCTAACTCTCTTAGTGCCAATAAGGAAGGAAGGAAGATGATCTGAAAAGTGATGTTTTGTATTATAGTATAGAGATAGAATAGCTTCCTCTGAAAATGTAATATTTTGGGTTGTAATAACTCTTTAATATTGTTTTTTTTTTCATTATTTATAATATGAATGGATGTGTGGTTATCTTTTCCATCTTTTGACGAAGCCCTGATCCAGTGAGGGATTTCGGGGTCGTCACAAACACTTAGATGCTCAGTAAAAGAAAATGCTAGACTCATTGAAACCATTGATTTGTTAAAGAATAGAAATTCTTTCTTAGAGTCTGAACTAGGTGTTCTTGAACAAGTTAGAAAAGAGTGCAAAAAGGCACAAGATGATCTTGCATGTGCTAAACAAATAGAAGAATGGCTAAGAGCACAAATTAAGAAAGAGCAGGACATCATAAAAGAATTGACCAACTCCTCTAAAATTGTTAAGGAGACAATAGAAAAATATAGCACCGGTCAAAATAAAAGGCTAGGCTATAATAGTAAGGTCCAGGACAAGCAGCCTGTGATTGAGGAATTGCCAATCACTGGAAATGATAAATCTAGCACAAGTAAAAGTACTCCAGTAGCTACTGCTCCTATCTTTAAAAAGATAAAATTTGTTAAGGCAGGAGCTACCGAAGAAAAATCAAAGGAGACTATGCTAGAACAAAGAGTTAGTGAGCTGGAAAAGAAATTAAATGATTTCAGGGCCAAAAGCTCTAATCCAAAGTCCACTCACTCATCAGAGGTTAAGTTGAAAAATAATAGGAATGGTAAGGAGGAAATTAACAATTATACTAATTATATTCCTATTATTAATGCATCTAGGAAACATTGTTGGAAGTGTGAAAATCCCAACCACCTTGCTTTTAAGTGTAAAAATATCCCTAGGATCTTGCATGCTAGAAACTTACCTTCTGATAAAAAGAAAAAGTTAATTGTTAAAAACCAATCAAATGTTCATAAGGTTAAAAACAGTTATCTGAAAACTCCTCCAAAGTTAAGGCAGAAATCTAATACACCTAAGGCTAAGAAGAAAGTTATTTTTTCTAAGCAGTGGGTGATAAAGAAAGATAAAACTGAAAAATCTTTAACAACTGCTAATTTAAACCTTAAAAAATGACAATGGACCCAAGCAAGTATGGGTTCCTAAATTAACTTAGCTGTTTACTGTGTGCAGGGTACAAAGAAACAAATTTGGTTCTTGGATAGTGGCTGTTTAAGACACATGATAGGAGACAAGACCCTGCTAACACAATTTGAGGAGAAAGCTGGCCCAAGTGTTTCTTTTGAAGATGACAGCAAAGGATATACATTGGGATATGGCAAAGTCACAAATGGAAATGTCATCTTGGATAATGTAGCACTAGTTGATGGTCTTAAGCACAACTTGCTTAGTATCAGCCAACTGTGTGATAGAGGTTACAATGTTGTTTTCAAGGATGAACATTGTCTGATAAGTAGCAGTAAAGATGGAAAAATAGCTCTATCTGGAGTTAGAAAAGGTAACCTCTACATAGCTGACTTTTGTTCTTCAAATAAATATCAATTCATATGCTTTTACAGTAAAGCATCAGTGGATGAAAGTTGGCTATGGCATAAGAAGCTTTCTCACCTGAATTTCAAGACAATCAACACTTTGGTGAAGAAAGAATTAGTGATAGGTCTTCCACAACTGGAATTCACTCAAGATCGCTTATGTGGAGCTTGTCAAAAAGGGAAGCAAAAGAAGACTTCCTTTAGGAGCAAAGAGATATCATCAATAATAAGTCCAATACAACTACTTCACATGGATCTATTTGGACCTATAAACATTATGTCTATCTTAAAGAAAAGGTATGCTCTGGTGATAGTTGATGATTTCACCAGATACACATGGGTAAAATTTCAGCATACCAAAGATGAAGCAGCTCAGTGGTGATTGATCACATCAAGAAAGTGGAAACTGAATCTGGACTGACTGTCAGAGTTCTAAGAACTGATAATGGAACAGAATTCAAGAACTCCAAAGTTGAATGTTTCTGTGTGGACAAAGGAATATCTCACACATTTTCTGCTCCAAGAACCCCTCAACAGAATGGAGTAGTTGAGAGGAAAAACAGAACTCTAATTGAAGCTGCAAGAACCATGCTTGAAGAAGCTAAGCTACCTACTTACTTCTGGGCTGAAGTTATCTCTACTACTTGCTTCACTCAGAACAGATCAATGATTGTAAAAGCTCATCAAAAGACTCCTTATGAGCTCATGACAGGTAGGAAACCTACACTTAAGTTTCTTCATGTGTTTGGTTGCAGATGCTTTGTTCTCAAAAGTCAAAGAGAAAACTTAGGAAAATTTGATGCCAAAGCTGATGAAACAATTTTCCTAGGTTATTCTCTAACAAGCAAAGCATACAGAGTCTACAACCTTAGACTAAACATTGTTATGGTATCAGTACATGTAGCCTTTGATGATAAAAAGATTGAAGGAATTCTAGATGAAGGAATGCATGAGGTTCTAAGGTTAGAAAATGAAGATGAGTTAGAAAATGCTGAAAATGACTCATCAGATGATGAAGTTGATCCCCAAAGAGCCACTCCACCAGTGGATAACACTTTAACTACCGAAGGGGAGCAATCAGTAGAAAATGAATCAGAGAATCTCTCAAATCAAGAAATAGCCACTAATACTGGGGGAGTTTCACAAGCAGCTGAGAGCACTGAACACCATGGAGGAAACTATAATCAAGAAGCTTCCTCTTCAAGAAGTTTACCTCCACAAATAAAATGGATAAGAGATCATCCTATAGAGCAAATAATAGGAGATCCAACTAAAGGTGTGTCAACAAGAAGTGCTACTCAGAATGAATGCCTATACCTCAACTTTCTATCAAAGATTGAGCCTAAAAAGGTTGAGGAGGCATTACAAGATGCTGATTGGGTAATTGCTATGCAAGAGGAACTCAATCAGTTTGAAAGAAACAAGGTCTGGAGACTAGTACCAAAACCAAAGAATAAATCAATCATTGGTACTAAATGGATCTTCAGAAACAACCTAGATGAAGCTGGTACAGTGACAAGAAACAAGGCCAGACTGGTTGCACAAGGTTATTCACAAGAAGAAGGAATTGATTATGATGAAACCTTTGCACCAGTAGCTAGATTGGAAGCCATCAGAATATTTCTTGCCTATGCTGTTCATGCAAATTTTAAAGTGTACCAGATGGATGTAAAGAGTGCTTTTCTGAATAGGAAAATACAAGAAGAGGTGTATGTTCAGCAACCTCCTAGCTTTGAAGATCAGAAGTTTCTCAATCATGTCAAAGCACTCTACGGACTTAAACAAGCACCAAGAGCATGGTATGATACCCTATCTCAGTTTTTAATTGATAATAAATTTTCTAGAGGTATCATAGATAAAACTTTATTTTACAGAAAATATGCTGGTCACATTATACTTGTTCAAGTCTATATTGATGATATTATATTTGGTTCTACAAATGAGAGCTTATGTTCTAAGTTTTCTAAGCTCATGCAAAGTAGATATGAGATGAGCATGATGGGAGAATTAACTTTCTTTTTAGGTTTACAGGTTAAACAAACCTCTGATGGAATTTTCATCAGTCAAACATAATATTTAAAAGACCTTTTAAAGAAATTTAATTTACAAGATGTTGCAATTTCTAAAACTCCCATGGCAACAGCCACTACACTTGACAAAGACTCAATTGGTAAAAAGGTTGATGTTTCAAGTTACAGAGGCATGATAGGCTCTCTTTTATATCTCACTGCAAGTAGACCTAATATAATGTTTTCAACTTGTTTATGTGCAAGATTCCAATCGGATCCTAGAGAATCTCATCTGATTGCAGTTAAAAGAATATTCAAATATCTCAAGGGTACTCCAAATCTTGGAATTTGGTATCCTAGAGATTCTGGATTTGATCTAATAGGCTATTCAGATGCAGATTATGTAGGTTGCAAATTAGACAGGAAAAGCACAACAGGAAGCTGTCAATTTCTTGGAAGCAAACTAGTACATTGGTTTAGCAAGAAACAACATTCTGTGTCAACCTCAACAGCTGAAGCAGAATACATTGCTGCTGGGAGTTGCTGTGCTCAAATCTTATGGATGAAAAATCAACTGATGGACTATGGTATGGTGTAAAAATCATATTCCTATTTATATTTAGTGAGCCTGAGAGAATTCAAAATGAGAGTCAGACCTTGTGTCTGGAAAAAGGTGAGGAAAAAGAAATTATAGAATTTTTTTTGATAAGTGTGAGAGGCTGAGTTATACAAGTCAGGCAAAAGGAGAGAATGTGAGCAGGGATGAGATCCTTGAATAAAAGAATAGAGAGAAATTGTTTCACTCACTACCTTTGCAGCTCATGTATTCTCTGATCACCATTCTGATAAAAAATCAAAGGATACTGAGAAAAGAATTTGTGATTGTTTTGTTGGATGCAAGCAACACAAGAGCAGTAATATTAGAATATTTGATCACACATGGATCATATGCATCTGTACTCACAGAATGTTTTTGAAGCATTAATAAAAGAAAGTACAAAATGAAGCTCCAACACTTCATAATCAATGTTCTTCAAACAAAGCTCAAACAATTTCTTCCTTCTAGTCAACCTCTACTTATGATTCCTACCTTCCAACATTAAGATGTTGATGTCAAAAAGGGGGATAATAGGAGAATGATCAAGGCACGGGAAACAAAGTAATTCTGATGAAGACAGGGGGAGAATTGTTAAAAAAGGCTAACAGAATGATGATTGGACATTGAAGAACTGAAAACAGAAAAACCATCATTGATTGTGTTTTTGTACATTTATGTTTTTACATGTTTTAATTCAATTCTAAGTTATGGAGTTATAAGGTTGGTGTTTTGACATCATCATCAAACCTTGATTTATGATTATCATTGATAAACATAAATAGGGGAAGATTGTTAGGAATTATAGCATTTGATGATGATGTATAACACTTAAGATTGTTAAAATTTTGTAAATGTACAAGTACCTGCAGTAATGCACTATGAGAATCTACTATCAAGAAACTGTAGGAAAGCATCAGAAACTACAATGAATACACTTGGAGAGTTCAACAAATGTCAAAGTTGATCAAGCAAAATTAGCCCATCAGAGACTAAGCTTTTGTCTATCGGAGACTAAGAGCCTATCGGAGACTAAGTTTTAAATTGTCGGAGACTAAGTTTTAGAACTGTCGGAGACTAAGTTTTTGAACTGTCGGAGACTAAATTTTTGAACTGTCGGAGACTAAGTTTTTGAACTGTCGGAGACTAAGTTTTTGAACTGTCGGAGAATAAGTTTTTGAACTGTCGGAGACTAAGTTTTTGAACTGTCGGAGACTAAGTTTTTCAACTGTCGGAGACTAAGTTTTTGAACTGTCAGAGACTAAGTTTTTGAACTGTCAGAGACTAAGTTTTTGAACTATCGGAGACTAAGTTTTTGAACTATCGGAGACTAAGTTTTTGAACTGTCAGAGACTAACTTTTTGAACTGTCGGAGACTAAGCTTGTGATTGTCGGAAACTATGCTTGTGATTGTCGAAAACTATGCTTGTGACTGTTAGAGACTAAGTTTTTGTCTATCAGAGACTAAGTTTCTGTCTATCAGAGACTAAGTTTTGGTCTATCGGAGACTAAGTGTTTGTTCATCAGAAACTAATGTTGAAGCAACCAGAGACTATCCATCATAGAATAAATTTCCACTGACATAAGGGATGACATATGGCTAAAGACAGTGGAAATAAGATAAGGATGGTTGTCCAATAAGGAAAGATTGGCTACCAAGGAAGCTTCAAGGAAATAAGTTATACACACACACACATCAAGTTGCAAGTATGAAACCTGCAAAGCCGCAAGCATGATACCTGCAAAACAGGAAGTTGAAATATTGCAGAGACAACTTATAAAAACTTAAAGCAAGAAGTTCATTGAAGCTGGACTAATTATGTCTAGAGAAGCCCACAAAGATAAGATATATATTGATGATATCTTATCTTGGGAACTCCAAGAAGAAAAATGGAAGCTGGTGCAGTGAATATACACCAAAAAAGTCACATAAACAGGCTGGCATCTAAGGGAGGCTTAATAATGAAGAAAGGTGTGTGACATAGCTGCAAGTACCAATAAACTATAGAGATATTTTTGGTAAATAGTTCAGAATAGAAGCTTGGAGTATATGGAAACTGTGTCTATAAATAGACATAGAGCAGCTGAGGTAAGATATCTGAGAACTCTGAGTTTAACAATAAGAATACATCTTATCTCAAATCACATATCTCTCAGAACAACATTTTCATACATATTAAGAGAGTTAGCAGCTGTAATTAGGTTTACAGAAAGAGAAGCTAGAAATCATATTATAGTAAGCAGCTGTTGTTTTCAATAGAATTGTTAGAAGCTGGTCATTCAAACCAGTGAGCTTTTGTAATATTTCATTCTTTTATAATAGATCAGAAAACACTTGTAATATATTGTATTCTTTCATTTCCACAACTTAGTATACAATATATTGACTAAACTCACAAAATTCGAAAGAATTTTGTGGTTTGTATTCAACCCCCCCCCCCCCCCCCCCACCCTTTTACAAACCATCTTATGGGACAAAGAACGGGTCACGTGCAACTTAACCCTGATATTGTATAATTATATCACTTGCCTAACTACAGTCCTTGGTTCAAAAATGGACACTGTAGCTCACCCGTGTATTACCTTCCACACGTGATAAATTACACTAATTTCCTGATAGCACTTGGATAAAATAATCATTTAAATTCAAAAATATATTTATAACTTTTCGGACATCACATTGCCATAAAATTTTCATTTAAGGTATGAATTCATTATTAATACTGAATGTAAATTAAACCGTCATACATAATATATTAATCATAATATGAATTTATTATCCTTACAACAAAACCTATTTCAAATTTTTGGGTTCTCACATAAATGGTCATCAGAGGATAATTTTTTCATCAATAGATAATTTCTTCATTAGCTGATATTGAAGATGATATTGATGACATATGGCTGACTATAGCAAACCACTATCAGATTTAGGGATCTGAAATTAAAATAAGGAAGCTACTCTAATAAGGTGGCGACTAGAGAAGCTTCAAGGAGATAAGTTATACAAATACACAATAGGTGTATAAAGCTGCAGATGTATAAGCTGCAGAGATAACTTATACAAATCCTAAGAGCTGTAAGATTAAAATAAGGGAGTTGGTCCAATAAGGAGAGATTGGATACCAGAGAAGCTACTATTCAAATACTATTAGGTTTTATATCATTTGATTATGATTGTAATTAGAATAGTTAGATATACAAATGTACAGAAAGTGCTAGTTTATAGCATTAGAGTTTTGTAGCTGATAGTTTACTCTCTGATTCATGTAATTTATTTTTATAAGAGAGTAAGTTAAACTTTGTATTATAAGAGACTATCAGAATTGTATCAGAGATTTCAACAAGTCAGAGACTACGTTTAGTCTATCGGAGACTAAAGAACTAAAGAAATTGTTCATCAGAGACTAAAGCTTAAAGCATTGGAGACTAATCTTGAGTCATCAGAGACTAAGCATAAGGCATCAGAGACTAAGATTAAGTCATCGAAGACTAAAAGTTTAAGTTGTCGAAGACTAAAAATTTGATCAGAGACTAAAGTTGAAGCCGTCAGAGAATAGAGTAAAATTACTCTCTGATACAAGACAAACTTCTAATTGGATTAGAAGTCATCTTTGATATGGAGATTTGAAGAGTTATTAAAGTCGAAGCTGGTTAGGAAACAAGAAGAACGTGAATAACCAGAAAAATAACCTATTCCTTTTGTACATAAAAAATATACATTGAATAGGATTAGAAGCTGAATTACGATTCAGATTTAGAAGCTGTAATTAAATTTACAGGATTGTATTAGAAGCTGTATGTTTGTAAAGATTTATAAATAGCGTACAGGATTTTGAAGCTGACAATCAAATTGTGATTGTCAGAATTTGTAATCAATTCTTTATAAATTTGTTCTTGTTTTTGTTTTTTAATTTCCGCAAGTAAATATACTTTGAAGAACATAAATTCGAAAAGATTTCAAGAACTTATCAACCCCCCCTTCTACAAGTTCTAGGCTGTTTCACTGGGACAACAATTGGTATCAGAGCATATTAATTGATATATTTCAATTAACAAGATCCAGAGATGGCCAATGATGAAGGAAGCAACTCCAGCATAATGGCATATGCAGAAAGTTGAGATGGTGGAACCAGAATTCTAGTTTTAAAAAGAGAAGACTATCCAATCTAGAAACAAAAGATGTATATGCACTTTAGGGCAACTGATCCTGAGTATATTGATAGGATTGAGAAGGGTCCCTATCAACCAAGGAAATTTGTTCCTCCAAAAACTGTGGAAGGAACAGTTATCCCTAAACACTTTGAACTTGCTGTAGAAAGTGATTACACCAATGAAGACAAGTTACAAGTGTTAAAGGATGCTAAAGTGATGAACATACTTTACAATGGACTGGATAAGAATATGTTCACAAGCATAATCAACTGCACAACATCTAAACAGATCTGGCACACCATCAAAGTCCTTTGTGAGGGGACAGACCAAGTGAGAAAGAATAAAAGGTCATTGTTGACTCAACAATATGAATTCTTTCATGCAAAGCCTAGTGAATCAATAACATCAGTTTATGACAGATTCAATGCTTTGCTTAATGACCTGAAAATACTTGGAAAGTCCTATGACAATGAAGATGTTAATACCAAATTTATGAGGACACTCCCACCAAGCAGGGATCCAAAAACAATTGCAATAAGAGAAGCTCACGATTTGGATATTCTCACATTGGATAGGCTTTATGGAAATATCAAGACATATGAATTAGAAATAGAGCAAAGGCAGAAGCTGCATGGCAGGGACAAAGGAGTTGCACTGATGGTTGAGACAAAGAAGTCTTATTCAGTGTAGCCAGGGTTGTTTAAACCTTGGAGAAGCTGGGTAAATTATCCAGGGAGAGAAGCTGAATGATAGATCCAAGATCTAAAGTTCAGGTACATTTGTAATTTTTATAATTCTTTATTCTTTTACTAAGTATTTGTAATAGATTAGTTTTGACATCATCATCAACCTTGAAATTATGCTTATCATTCTGATATTCATAATTAGGGGGAGATTGTTAGGTTTTATAAACGTTTGATGATGATTGTTCTTAGAATACTTAGGAATACAAATGTACAGAAAAGTGTTGGTTTGTAACACTTTAGTATTGTAGCTAGCAGTAGTATCTCTTGTTTGTAATTTAGTCATTATAATAAAGAGATAGGTTTATTTTATTTGTATGTACTGCTGGAATACTTGTTGAGTTTGTTCAACAAGTTGTTTTAAATTTATTAGTCCTTCGGAGATTGAATTTGGCTTGTCGGAGACTAAGGGAAAAGTCCACCAGAGACTAAGTTTTTGTTCATCAGAGATTGGACTTTGCCCATCGGAGATTAAAGTTTTCTTCATCAGAGATTAAAGTTTTGTTCATTGGAGATTGAAGAATCCTTCATCGGAGATTAAAGTTTTCTTCATCAGAGATTAAAGTTTTGTTCATCGGAGATTGAAGAATCCTTCATCGGAGATTAAAGTTTTGTTCATCAGAGATTGAAGGATTGGTCATCGGAGATTAAAGCTTACGTCATCGGGGATTGGGACTAAAGAGTCAGAGACTAAAGCTGACATCATCAGTGATTAACACAATACCTCGGAGATTAAAAGCTGACGTCATCAGCGACTAATACAATACCTCGGAGATTAAAAACTGACGTCACCAACGACTAAAGCCAAAGCATCGGAGATTACTCTAAGTGATCGGGGACTAATGAAAGAAGCCATCGGAGATTAGTCGAGGACTTAATCACTGATGGAGTTAGAGTTCAAATCAAAGAAGGAAAGTCTTCCATGCACACGTAGACTTTATTGAAGACGTAGCTGACAAGGAAACTTGTTAGAAATCTTTCAATTGGAAAGATTGTATTTGATTTGAATTAGGAAGCTAGGTTTTTGGCAACTTAGTTTTTTTTAAGAAGCTGTAATTATAAAATTACAGAATAACAATACGAAGCTATATAGAATTAGAAGAGTTGTATTCTCTTTATATACAGAATAGAAGCTGACGATCAAAGTTTGTCTTGATTGTTAGAAAACTTGTAATCAATTGTTAAATCAAATAAAAGCAATTGTTTATAGAGTTTAGATTGTGATCTTTATATTCCGCAGAAAAGTTTAAATTTCAAAAAGAACAGTCAATCGAAAAGAATTTTCAAAGAACTTGTATTCAACCCCCCTTCTACAAGTTCTGGGTCATCTCACTGGGAAAACAATTGGTATCAGAGCCTTTAATTGAAAATACTCAATTAACAAGATTTTGAGATGGCCAACAACGACGAAGCAAGCAGCTCTAACATGATTGCGTATAATGGAGGACGTGATGGTGGAACCAGGATCCCTATTCTGAAGAGGGATGAATATCCAATGTGGAAACAAAAGATGTATATGCACTTGAGAGCAACAGATCCAGATTACATAGATAGGATTGAGAAGGGTCCTTATCTACCCAGGAAATTTATTCCTGCAAAAACTGTCGAAGGATCTATTGTTGCAGAACACTTTGTACTTGCACCAGAAAGTGATTATACCAACGAGGACAAGTTATAAGTGTTGAAAGATGCTAAAGTTATGAACATACTTTACAATGGAATAGACAAACATATGTTCAATAGCATCATCAATTGCACGACATCTAAACAAGTCTGGGACACCATCAAGGTCCTATGTGAGGGGACTGATCAAGTCAGGAAGAACAGGCGTTCACTGTTGACTCAACAATATGAGTTCTTTCAAGCAAAGCCTATTGAACCAATCACGTCAATCTATGACAGGTTCAATTCTTTGCTTAATGACTTGACCATACTTGGTAAGACATATGATAATGAAGATATCAATACCAAGTTCATCAGAGCCCTTCCTCCTAGCTGGGATCCAAAGACTACTGCAGTTAGGGAGGCTCATGATATGGAAACACTCACACTGGACAGGCTCTACGGGAATTTCAAGACCTATGAACTTGAAGTAGAGCAAAGACAGCGCATGCATGGCAGAGACAAAGGAGCTGCGTTGATGGTTGAGACAAACAAGTCTCAAGAGAAGCTTGATGAGGAATTTTCTAACGCTAGCTCAACTGATAATGAAGATGAACTGGATACTGATGATGACATGGAAGAATTCATGGCATTCATGGTTAAACAGTTTAAGAAATTTAGGGCTAGCAGAAAAGGAAGAAAATCATCGAGAAAACCTAACCCTAAACGAGAAGGTCAAAAAGTCACCTTTGACTTAAAGAAAATAAGATGCTACAATTGTGATGGGTTAGGGCACTTTGCCAATGAGTGCAAGAAGCCTAGATCTAATGATAGATCTAAGGATGAAAAATCAAGGAAGGATTTTGCTGACAAGAAAGCCAAATCAAAAGGCAAAGCCTTGATTACTGAGGGAAAAGATTGGATTGACAGTGACTCTGATGAAGAAGTTGTCAACTTTGCCTTAATGGCTCGTAGTGACGAGTCAAGTGATTCTACAAAGGTATGTAATGCAAATCAGAATTTTAACGTGCTTAATTTACTTGATACATCTAGCATTGAAAGCATGCAAAAAGACATATCTGATTTGCATGTCAGTTTTAGATCTTTAACTATAGAGTGAGGATGCATGTAGTTGTACAAGGCCTTAAATGGACAAAATTTGGCTAAGGCATGGGGCGTAGAGGCTGCCCCTCATATGATACCACTCCCCCATGCCCCTTGCTTCATTTCTTTACTTGTTTCCTTTTCTTTAGGTGCCCTTGAATGCCTTCACACTTGGACTTGAGTTTGGGGGATCTTGGGAAACACATGTTGAGAGTGGGGCGTTACTTAGACAAAATTTGGCTAGGTGTGGGACCCCAAGGGCAGCCCCTTGTGGGTGTGCCCTCTAGGATTCCCTTCTTTCCTCCTTTGCTTGCTCAATGTCTTCCTTGTAGGTGCCTTTGAAGGCTTCATGCATGGCCTTGCTCTTTGGGAATCTTTGGAGTGACTTCTAGGGCGTAACATATAATGAGAGCTTAACATAGCTGCAATTTGACTAAGTATGAGGGGGTAGAGGCCGCCCCCCATATGGTGCCCCTACCACCTCATCTTCCTTTTTACTATTTCCCTCAGTCTTCCAATGACATACCTTTGATTACCACATGCTTGGATTTTGGACTTGGAACACCTTGGGGGAACTTTGTGAGAGATGATTGCTTAGGTAGCCAAAATTGTTGGAGTGTATGCCCTAGGAGCCAATTATTTGATAATTGTCATGGAACACTTGTAATTATGTTTTGATAAGTAATATTAGTTTATTACGATTTTTTATTGTGTGATATAATTGTTAAGATAATAAACATCTCTGGAATAATGAATACAAACTATATTAATTCAAGTATGTGACTTCGAACATGAGATCATATAGTTGCAAAATGTATTAATATTCTTAAACATTCCTAGTCAAGTATTATTGTTAATGGGATAACAATGATACATTGAGACTAGAATGTGGGTTGACTGATGACCAAATCTCATTAGCCATATATATGTGAGATATCAAGTCAACACATAGGTACATGCTAGAGAATAGCATACTCGATTGACCCACCATGAGAATTCAACATTTAAGTGAAGTGTCATAAGATATTCTCATAGTGACAATGATGTAATAATCCTTTGACCTGAAGTCATTACATTTCTACACGAGGATTCATATAGTTTCATATTACCAAAAGTCATCTTCAACCAGATGAACCATAAAGGTGATTGTTGGCTATATTATGAGTCGTGAGAGGAATGTGAATGATCTAGATAAGATTTGCCCCTCTTACGTATAGTAGGGGTCATATCCTTGGGCCTTTTGATTGAGTACAACTATGAAATACATGGTCATTGTGACGACCCCATAATCCCATACCGGACTAGGGCATCATCATAAGAAGGTAAAGATAACCATTCATCCATTCCTAAATAAATACTGAATAAAAACAGCATTTAAGAGTTAGTACAACCCAAGAATTAAGTAATTACAGCGGAAGCTATTACATCATTTCCTAATAACAAAATAAATTTCATCAACTCTTCAAACGTCTTCCTTCTTTCCTTCATTCATTCCTTTCTTTCCTTCATCAGTTCTATCAAAAGGATAAACACTTAGCAGCTTATCATCTTTGCTTTCCCCTTGTCAGAGGGTTCAGCTTTAGCTTTCTGTCCTGCAAATCATTAACATTCAACATAGGTGAGCGTTTTACGCCCAGCAAGTATATGCACATTGAGGAAAATATGAATAATTCAATGAATTTCATCTGGAATCAAAGGAGAGAAATTCAAATTCTGTTTGTGGGGCTTGGTGAAGCAATACCAAGACCTCGGAAACCTTCACATATCCTTGAGGATGCACTGATGATATACAACTTGTGATCCTCCATTGAAGAAAGTCAGGTATACACCGGATCATAACGTTCAAATATCCAACGGGGGCTGCACCCGCGGATCTGCTAACCATACAGTACACAGCTGGCCAGGCTGGACCGCATGATCCCTCTAAGTGACTACGTAGTCAAATAGCATTTCTTCTTGGTCAGGTGAAGAACACATCAGCACCTTTCCTTTCCTCTTGCCAACCATGTGGCATAACCCCCATAAGGGGCATCATTCACATTCTCATTGCACAGATATAAGATTGAAAACATAGCTGAAATTCAAAGCTCATTTATATCCATGCATCATCATTCATATCATGCTAGCAGAATCAAAAGCATAGCATGCTCATGCATCAGAACAATTAAAGTATGAATCCAACCTTCTACGCATATCGGAACAAATGATAATGCGTTAAACTGAAATAAGCACGAGATTGTGAATATACTTGCCTCAGTCCTTTGCTTACGACCAAATTTAATTTACTCGTGAGTGGAAAGTTCTGTAAGAATATACATATCACAAGATGAATTTATTATCTGGGTTAAAATATGAGGGAGAAATGCACATGTGATGTCCTTAACTTTTAACGTCTCAATCTGATATAAAACTATTAAGGTTAAGAAATCAATTCAAACATCTTAAAATAATTTAAGAAAATAGCATTTTATAGTTTTTAAAACAAACTGCGCATCAGGGAATTACTACGCTTTAATTTCATCGGAGATTAATATCTCATCGGGGATTAATATCGCATCGGGGATTAATAACCCATCGGGGATTAATAACCCATCGGGGATTAACTCATCGGGGATTATCAACCCATCGGGGATTAACTCATCGGGGATTATCAACCCATCGGGGATTAACTCAAACCCGTCAGAGACTAAGTTAAAGTCTGTCTCAGATACAGGGTCGTCTTCCTCACTCCTCCATGTGTGGTGCCCTCAACCA
>CM025788.1:25224311-25236181 GCA_014636745.2 Centella asiatica
TCAATCCCTTCTTCTTGAAGATATCCTTTTGCAACCAGTCTTGCTTTGTTTCTTACAACAATGCCAGCTTCATCCATCTTATTTCTAAATACCCACTTAGTACCTATTATGATCCTATCTTTGGGCTTAGGTACAAGCTTCCATACTTGATTCCTTTCAAATTGATTTAGCTCTTCCTGCATTGCCAAGATCCAGTCTACATCTTGAATAGCTTCTTCAAACTTCTTTGGTTCAATTTGAGAAAGAAAACAAGCATATAGGCATTCATTAGATGTTGCTTTACTGGTCTGCACTCTTTTGCTTGGGTCACCAATAATCAGATCTGTTGTGTGACTTCTGGCCCATTTGGGATTGGAGATGTATCTTGATGAGCTTGCTTGACTATCATCTCCTCCCCCTAAGCCTGTGCTACCAGCTTCTGAAAACTCTCCCCCTGAATTAGTGGAAAATTCAAGGTTCAAGTTATCCCCTGATGGTGCATGTCCTTATGAATGATCCCCTGATGAAGTATCCCCTAATCTGTTGTCCAGGAAATTAACTTTATCTGTTGAAGGGGATTCTACATTGTTTGGATTGACGTCAGGAATGGATAAATTCTCCATTTGTCTGCACTCATCGGCTTCATTCTCTTGATAATCAATATCATCTTCATTTTCAAACCTGAGTTCTTCATGAAAACCAAGGTCTTCAAGCCCAGAAATTTCTTGATCATCAAAAGCTACATTTATAGACTCCATCACCACTTGAAGTCTTTTGTTGTAAACCCTGAACGCCTTGGATAACAGAGAATAACCTAGGAAAATTGTTTCATCAGCTTTTGGATCAAAATTTCCTAAGTTCTCACCAAAATTCCTCAAAATAAAACATTTGCATCCAAAAACATGGAGGAACTTGATACTTGGCTTTCTCCCTGTCATTAGCTCATATGGTGTCTTGTTGTGAGCCTTGTTGTTTAGTGATCTATTCTGAGTAAAGCATGCAGTGGAAATTGCTTCAGCCCAAAAATAGGTGGGAATCTTTGCCTCTACTAGCATTGACCTAGCAGCTTCTATCAGGGTTCTATTTTTCCTTTCCACTACACCATTCTGTTGAGGAGTCCTTGGAGCAGAAAATGTATGATTTATGCCTTTCTCCACACAAAATCCCTCAATAGCTGCATTCTTGAATTCAGTTCCATTATCAGTTCTCAACATTCTAACCACTGACCCTGATTCTGTTTCCACCTTCTTGATATGGTCAATAATTTGTTGAGATACTTCTGATTTAGCATGCTGAAACTTTACCCAAGTGTATCTGGTGTAGTCATCCACAATGACCATTGCAAATCTTTTCTTTGACACTGACATTATGTTGACAGGGCCAAAGAGATCCATATGTAACAATTGAATTGGATCTTTGATCATAGTGGCTTCCTTGCTGACAAAGGATGATTTCCTTTGCTTCCCTTGTTGACAGGCTGAACATAATCCTTCTTGGATAAACTCCATTTGGGGTAGTCCAGTTACCAACTCTCTCTTCACTAGATCATTAATTGACTTAAAGTTCAGGTGAGAGAGCTTCTTGTGCCATAGTCTGCTTTCATCAGGAGTTGCCTTGCTATAGAAACATGATTCTCCACTTACTGAATTAAAATCAGCAACATAGAGATCTCCTTTCCTTATCCCTGACAAAACCAGCTTCTCATCACTTTCATTTGAGATTAGGCACTGATCTCCTTTGAAGGAAGTGATGAATCCTTTGTCACTTAGTTGACTTATGCTTAGCAAATTGTGCTTAAGCCCATCAACCAGTGCTACATTTTCAAATGAGACATTCCCACTTGCTACTTTGCCATAACCAAGAGTTAGTCCTTTGCTGTTATCACCAAATGAAATTACTGGACCAGCCTTTTCTTGGAATTCTATGAGCAGGGCTTTGTTTCCTGTCATGTGCCTTGAGCAGCCACTATCTAGAAACCAAATTTGATTGCTTTTGACCTTTCCCTGCACACAAGAAAACATTTAAATTGTTTTTGGTACCCAATTTGTTTTGGGTCCTCTAGGTTTAGTCACAGTAATAGGTAATACAGCCTTTTCTTTATCAGTGACTTTTGGTTTTGGCAAATTTAAAACTTTCTCCTTTTTAGGAGCTTCAATATATGCTTTTGATTTCTCAACAGTTATCTTGCCTTTTTTCTTGGAGGAGCAGACTTTAACAGTTGGTAAATCATCAGCATACAAAATTGTGCCAGTCAAAATTTGTGGTTTTACTTTGCATTGAAAAGATAAATGTTTACAGTAACCACAATTCCAGCACACTTTTCTAGGGGCTTCATGAATAGAAGAATAATTGCTAGTTTTATTAACACCTAGCTTACCATTTCTATTCTTCCTGCTTTCCCCTGACAGGCCTTTTTCCCTTGATGGGCTACAACGGCCTGATGCACTCTTTCCCCCTGACGACTGTTTATCCACTGATGCACAGTCTAGTTCTGTCATAACTGGAGGGTTGAGTGTTTTGGCAAGAATAATTTTCTTGCCTCTCCCACCACTAGTGGAAGCTTCATTCACTGGGAAGAAATTCCCAGATTCTAGCTTTGCTGCTGCCTTAACAAACTTGATAGTTTGAGATGGCTTTTTTCCAAAGCTAGCTGCCATCTCAACCTCAATGGGAGGTTGCTGCACTTGAGTCTCTTCATAGCCCAAACCAGATTTTGGATCAGATTTCTGACTTTTCAAACGATCCTCCAGTTTCCTGCTTGACTCATTCTATCTCTTAATGACTTCCCTTTCTTGACTAAGAAGATTTGAGGTCCATTCCTCTCTTTTGATAGCACAGTCGAGAAGATTTTTAGTCCTTGAGAGTTCTTTTTCAAGACTCTCAAGTCTGGAGTTTTCTGATTCTAAAAGAGTGTTCCTAGCAGATAACTGTTCATTTATTTTTTGCACTCTCTCAGTTTTAGCTACAACACTCCTCAAGGTGTCATAGAGATCCTTTATCTCACAGGCCATTTCCTTAACAGTTTTAACACAATCAGTTTTAGACATGTTAGAGGAAATTTCGAGGCTTACCTGTGAGCTGCTACTGTCAGTGGATGAGGCCATCAGGGCTAGGTTGACATATTCTTCATTTTCTTCCTCATCAGAGTCAGCCCAGTCCTTTCCCTCTGCTATATATGCTTTTCCCTTCTTGTTTGCATTAAGAAGGTCAAAGTATTTCTTCTTGTAATCCACAACAGCTTCTTTGTCTCTGGATTCACCATCTTTTGTGGCCTTGCGGCACTCATTTGCAAAGTGACCCATCTCATTACATTTGTAGCACTTTATTCTTGATTTGTCAATAAAGTTTTTAGTGCTACTGGGTTTCCTTGCAGAAAATCTTTTAGATCTCGAAGGCTTTTGGAATTTCAGCTTGGAAAACCTTTTTGCAAGAAAGGCCATGGTTTCATCCAGCTCCTCTAACTCTTCTGGAGTATATTCTTCCTCCTTGAAGTCAGCTTCTTTGTCCCCTTCTATGTCGCATCTTCTAGTTGCTGCTTCATCAAGACACTTGGCCTTGCTTCTTGTTTGTCCTTCGTGGCAACCATCAGGGCTACAGATTTAAGCTTTCTAGCATCCCCTGACATTTCAGATCTTTGTTGAACCTCAAGTTCATATGTCTTTAGGGTGCCATAAAGCCTATCCAAGTCTAGAAGATTTATGTCCTTGGATTCCCTGATGGCTGTTGTCTTAGGATCCCATGATATGGGAAGGGCTCTCATGAACTTTCTGTTCACATCCTTGTTAGCATATGCCTTCCCATATAATCTCAGGTCATTTACACCTGTTGAATCTGTCAAACATTTCAGTAAGTGTTTCACCATTTTTCATTGTGAACCACTCATACTGTTGTGTCAACAGCTGCAGTTTATTTTCCCTCACTTCCTCAGTACCATCACAAAGGATTTGTATGGTATCCCATATAGATTTAGACGTTGTAAGATTCATGATACTATTCAGCATATCATCGTCTAAACCATTATACAGGATCCCAGTAACTTTAAGATCCTTTTTCACCTTTTCTCTTTCCTCTATCGTCATTTCATCAGTTGTCTTTGGGACAAGCTTTTCAGGAATACTGACTCCATTAACGACTTCTATAGGAATGAGCTTCTTGGGAACGTGAGGTCCTTCTTCTAGAATTTGCAAGTATTCATCATCAATAGCTCTAAGATGAACTATCATTCTTTGTCTCCAGAAGAAGTATTTGCCCTTTTCCAACATGGGGACTTTATTGTTTCCAGCTTTATTGGCCATAGATAATGATCGTGTTTAGCAAGTGAAATCTGCTAAGAGGCTCTGATACCAATTGTTAGTGCAATATAAGCATAAGTGTTTGTAGAAAGGGGGGGGGGATGAATACAAACACCTGAAACTTTTCGCTCTTTTAAACTTAGAAGTGCTTACTAGAAAACAGTTGTAACAAACAGAAAAACTATAAGAAATGAACACACAGATTCAAGTTAAAATAGTTATATTAAAACTTGGGGTTTTTCTGGAAATCTGTATAATCACAAATGTGATTTACAGCTACAAATTCTGTGAATAAAGTTCACAGCTTCTCATACTCACTAGCTTCTAACTTTCTTTGAAATATCTCTCTCAAGATCTATTACAAAGCTTCTCTCTAGTGTTTGTGTGCTTCAGCGTTTTTTTTGATCTATTGGATAGATTCAATCTCTGTGTTATTTGTAATGAGAGCTCCGTTGCTTATATTATAAATTAATGGGATGAAGTCACGTGCTTGAGACGTGCTGCTCTTCTCAACTTAGCCACAAGTATGTCACATCGAAACTTTATGTGTCAGACTGCTGCATGCTTTGTTGCTACTTTTCTTCCCCTGATCTGTATGCATTTAATGCGTGAGAGTTTTCATTGGATCATAAACAAACTTCAAGAAATATCTTTCCAGTTGATATTTCTTGCTTCTGTAACACGTTATGTTGATTTCCGTGTAAGAACTGATGACGGGTGCATGCTGTCACAACGATCCACTAACTGCCAGCCCTGACGAACTTTGATCAGTGCTTCTGGATCCCCTGATACTTATTGACTGGATCAGGGTTTCAACCTTCACTTGAGTTTCACTCAGTGCTTCTTGATCCTGATGGTTATGACTGATGACATACACTGATGGCTTCCACTGATGTCATGTTGGTCATTTCCCCTGACGGGTTACCCTGATTGGTTTGCCTGATAATGACATGTCCTGAAGTGTTTCCCTGACGGGTTGGTCTGCCTTCGTCATACCCTGATGGGTTCCCCTGATGGATTCCCCTGATGGGTTCCCCCTGATGGAACTTAATTAACGTAACTTTGATTAGAATTTCTGATGTGCGGAATACTTTGACTGTTTGCAAGTAGCATCAGACATTCTTCTTCACTTTGTCAAGTCCTTTGAATGTTTCTGTTTTCTGACTTGCCTTGTGAAGTTATTAACCATCCACTGATGAATAAGTGTATCATCAGTGGGTGCAAAACTTGCGCTGATCTTAAGGTTTATAAAATACCTTAAGTATTTACAGTTGCACAATTTATTACATAATCATCATCATCATTTATCTCTAACATACTCGTTCACACCCGTGTGCTTCTCCCCTTGTGAAAAATCATTACACTACCTTTTGATCACTTGAATATAATAATTATATAAAGATTTGGAGCTCAAAATACATTTAAAGTCTTTTGGACATCTTATTGCCATGAATCTTCATTAATCAAACCGAATAAAAGAAATTGAACATCCATGCATAAAATAAATCACAAAATGAATTAATCATATAACAATATTCATTTAAAATTTTTGGGTTCTCACAATGTATGTGACCTAGAGCTGGTGGTAGTGCCAATTGATAGGCCACTTCACCAACCTTCCTCAATACCTCAAATGGTCCCACATAGCAGGGACTCAACTTTCCTTTCTTGCCAAAACGCAATACACCCTTCCAGGGTGATAGTTTCAACAGTGCATAACTCCCGATTTCCAAGGTTTGATCCTTCCTATGCTCATCAACATATCGTTTCTGTTGGTCTTGAGCCGCCTTCATTCTCATTCTGATCACCTTGATCGCCTCCTAAGTCTGTTGGACTATCTCCGGTCCAATTAGCTTCCTTTCTCCTACTTCATTCCAGTAAAGTGGAGTTCTGCATTTTCTTCCCTACAATGCTTCGAAGGGTGCCATGCCGATGCTGGCATGATAGCTATTATTATAAGTGAATTCGATCAGTGGCAAATTGTTGTCCCAATGGCCCTTAAAATCGAGAACGCAAGCTTGAAGCATATCTTCTAGTGTTTGAATCGTGCGTTCAGATTGACCATCTGTCTAGGGGTGATAGGTTGTGCCCATATCTAGTCTTGTTCCCAGATATTCTTGGAAGCTCTTCCAAAATCTTGAGGTAAACCTCAGATCTCGATCAGAGACGATGGAGACTCGCACACTATTGTCGACTAACGATTTCCTTAACATATAACTGCACCATTTGATCCATCTTGTATGTGTACTTGATGGCCAAGAAATGTGCTGATTTGGTCAATCTATCGACTATGACCCAAATGGCATTCATTCCTCCAAGTGTGGTTGGTAATCCAACTATGAAGTCCATTGTGATAAACTCCCACTTCCACTTAGGAATTTCCAATGGTTGAAGCAGTCCACTTGGTTTTTGATGTTCTGCTTTAACCCTTTGACATGTTAAGCATCTACTCACCCATCAGCTATTTCTCTCTTTATGTTGGGCCACCAAAAGCTTTGTTTCAAGTCTTGGCACATCTTCGTGCTTCCTGGATGAATTGAGAACTTTGAGTTGTGGGCTTCGTGCAGAAGTTCTTGCCTCATTTCAGTCTTCGCAGGAATCCACACTCGACCTTCATATTTCAACAATCCATCATGGTGAATGTGACACTTGCCTTTCTCTCCCTTAATTAATTTGTCTGTTTCCTCACAACTTTCCCCTTGTGCGATTTTAATGAGGTCATGCAATTGAGGCCGAGCTCGAATTTCTTCTTCCATATCTATCCTCTGGGCGGTGGTAAAGGTATGAAGTTGTAGGCGCTCGAATTCTTTTCTGACATCTTCTTGGAGGGTCATCACATTCAGTCTTTCATGACGGCTGAGCATGTCAGCAACTACATTCGCCTTTTCGAGATGGTAGTTGATAGAACAGTCATAGTCCTGAATCAATTCTAACCAATGCCTTTGTCGCATGTTGAGTTCTTTTTGCATAAATGTATACTTTAAACTTTTGTGGTCAGTATATATCTCGCACTTATCACCGTAAAGGTAGTGCCTCCAAATCTTCAATACAAAGACGATTGCTGCCAATTCTATGTCGTGTGTAGGATATCTCTTTTCGCAATCTTTTAGCTATCTTGAGGCATAGGCAATTACCTTGCCATGCTGCATCAAAATTGCTCCAAGTCCTTGTTTTGACGCATCACTGTAAATGATGAATTCACCTTTGTCATCCGGTAGTGTCAGAATAGGGGCTGTAGTCAACCTCGTCTTCATTTCCTGAAAACTCTTCTCATAATCAGGAGTCCAACCAAATTTTGTAATCTTTCTTGTCAAGTTTGTCAAAGGCACAACTAATTTTGAGAAGTCTTTAACAAACCTCCTGTTAGAGTGTATGCCCTAGTGGCCAATTATGTAATGATCGTGACACTATATTTATGATATGTTTTGATTAAATGATAATTTCTTTTATTATGTTTTATTTACTGCGTTATATAAATGTTAACATAATAAATGTCCTTAGAAAAATGATACTAATTATATGGATTCAAGTATGTGAATTGAATATGAGATCATATAAGTATGTAATGTATCATTTTTATTAAATGTCCCTAGTCGAGTACCATTGTCAGTGGGACAACAATAATACATTGAGACTAGTATGTGAATTAACTGATGGTCATATCTCATTGGTCATAAATATATACGAGATATATTAAGTTGATACATAGGTACATGTTAGAGAACATAGTACTGGATAGACCCACCATGAGAATTCTACATGGAGCGTTATGCTATGTCACCTTTCATCTAAGGGGCATCTTGTGTCGTAACATGGTCACGGCTAGGACGATGGTGTATTGTGCTCTTCCATGCTGTATGGCGAATGCGCGGCCCGCGACGGATAGTGGAAGGTCTAGCCTCCTATGTTAGTTTTGTAGCAAGGTTGGGGCCCTCGTGTACTGGTGATGGTGGGTGCCCGCTTGGTAATGCAGGGGTGAACAACGGAGACTCTACGCGGGGTTCCTTTCCCTCGTCAGATGAAAAGTCGTAGACTGGGAGGTCTACTCGAGGAAAATGCGCAGGGGATCTAGAGCGATCTTTGGCCATCTACCTAAAACATTCTAGGTCAATAAATCTGAACTTCTTAATAACCAATGCATGCAGCAATGTGTCTATGAGGTGGTTCCTTTGTTTCAGCCTTATCCTCCCTTAGAAGTTTCTACCCTTAAGGTGTTCAACAACCTTTGTTTCTAACATAAGCTTTAATCCTTAGCCCATTAACTTATCCTAGTACCTCAATTCAAGCGTTCAATCCTTAAATTCCTCTTACTTGAGTAATTCTGGGAAATACCACAGTATTCCCCACTCCTGGATGCGGTTTACGGGCAGTGTTCCCTTACGAAACACTTCCGGCCATAACTCTCTCTGATACCAACTGTGATGATCCTAAAATCCCTTATCGGACTAGGGCTTCGTCAAGAGAAAGAAAAGATAACTTCACATCCATTCATAGCATAAATACTATAAAAAAAAAATAACAGAGAGTTGTTACAACCCAAAGTATTACATTCTCAGCGGAAGCTATTCTATCTTTATGTTATAATACATAACATTACAACTTCAAAACATCTTCCTTCCTTCCTTATCGACACTCAAAAGGGGTTAGCAAAACTCAGTAGCCGATCATCTTTGCTTTCCCCTTGTCAGAGGGTTCACCCTGTGGACCATGCCCTGCAGGACATTAACTTCAACAAGAATGAGCGATTTACGCCCAACAAGTATATAATCAAATCAGAGAAACAAATTTGGAATCTTGATTGAAATTCAATTCGGTTTATGAGGCTCAGTGGAACAATACTAATGCCTCGGAAATCTTTGAAGAATCTTTAGGATCACTGATGATAAACAATGTCTAATCCTCCTTGAAGAAAGACAGGTATTCACCTGTGTACAACCTTTTTCAAAATATCCATCGGGGGCTAAACCCGTTGGATCTGCTAACCATACAGTACACAGCTGGCCTAACTGTGACCGCATGATCCCTCCTTGTGTGAACGTACGTAGTCACTTATAATTCCTCTAGGTCAGGTGAAGAACAAATCAGCACCTTTCCTTTCCTCTAGCTAACCATGTGGCACAACCCATTTAAGGGACATATCATTCTCATTCATTAGCACAGATATAAGATTGAAGAATAATTGATAATCAAAGCTCAATTATATCCATGCACTTTCATTCATATCATGCTAGTGAAATTTAAAACATAGCATTCTCTTTCATAAAAGAAATTGAAACATATAATCAAAGCCTTGCACGCATATCGAGTCAAATGATATTACGTTAAATCGAAATAAGCATCAGATGGAATGTATATACTTGCCTCGGTCCTTTGCACACAATCAAATTCAATTTACTCGTAAGTGAAGGATTCTGTAAAACATGCATATAACATGATAAATTTGATACCTTGATAAGGATTATGAAAGAAAATGCATATGTGATGTCTTTAAACTTTTACTGTCTTAAATCTGACATAAGAACCTTTGAAGTTAAATAAATAACATCATAAAATAATTTAAGAAAATAATGTTTTAAAGTTTTGAAGACAGACTGCGCATCAGGGGACAATTTGTTACGTCAGGGGATGACTGGACATCAGTGGGTAAACTACCCGTTAGGGGATGTCTCTCGACCATCAGGGGAAAATCTCTTGGCCATTAGGGGATAGCCTTCAACCATCAGGGTATAATCTCTCATCAGGGGATGTCTTACCCATCAGGGGATAATTTGTTCATCGCCAAACTCGTCGGGTGACAACTTGTTCAACGCTGAACTCACTAAGTCATCGCTGAACTCATCAGTGGATGATTTGTTCAGCACCAAACTCCTCGGTGGCTAGTTGTTTCAACGCCAAACTCCATAAGTCAGTGCCAGATTCAGTTGGCTATCGCCAAACTCCTCGGGGACTAATATCTTTAGCCATCAAAGACTAACATTTTTGCTCATCAGAGACAACGGATGACATCATTAGGGACTAAACTTAGCCTGTTGGAGACTAAGGATGACATCATCAGATACTAATTTAAATTTCCTTCATCAGAGACTAAGGATTTCCTCGTCAGAGACTAACAACTTTCCTTCATCGGAGGCTAACATTATATCTCATCAAAGACTAATGTTATATCTCATCGGAGACTAACATAGGATCTCCTAGGGACTATTTTATAGGGTCAGAGACTAACTCCAACCCGTCGGAGACTAAGTTAAGACTTGTCTCAAATATAGTAGTGTCTTCCTCACTCCTCCATGGGTGGTGTTCTTCCTCCATAACCATACCTAGGTCGACTCATATCATCCTTTCAGTAATACATAACATCTCTTGGGATCTACTAGCTCTTATAGGCACAATTTAGGCTTCAAAACTCAGGTTGACAAAGGCTCAAACATGGTGTTTTCAACTATTGATAAAAAGAAATGTTTGGTAGTTAAAGATTTGTCTACCAGGTGGTTGTCAACATTCTTACACTCATCTTGGGCCAGCTTCTTAAAATAAATAGGCATTAACTCTAGGTGTTAAAGCATGCATTAAATTGTACTTTTGGAAATGAATGAACAAGGTATTAAACGTGGCATGCATAACAGAACAAAAGTGTAAAAAATAGAATAGGACTTTAATGTAATGCTCTTACCTCTTTGGCTGCAAAGAAGAAGTTAAGAGCCTTGGGTTGCTCTTCGAAAAAGATAGTTGCTCTGAGAGTGAACCTGGATTTGATCTTTATTTTCTTGATTGATGACTAAACTATAAGAGACAAAATGACTGTGAAGACCCGGATTTGTAAATAAATTTCGTTATGAAATTTAATTATTTTAGCTTATTTTCTTCATGAAAATTATTTTCTTATAAGTTGTGAATATCGAAATTATATATTTCTTTTTATGAAAAAAAATTTATCTGCAATGTGATGTCCAAAAGATTTTTTTTATTATTTTGTAAAGCTCATGAGGTTATGAGTTGTTCTACCCTTAAAAGAGTGTTTCGCGGGTAGCTACAGTACCCATCTTCTTTTTAAAATACTTCACTGCTGGGGGGGGACAGCAGCATTAAATGCTCATCATCCCTATCATTACCCTAGAGTCAGCTATGAAAGATGACCGAAGGACACAGTAGCCATTTCAATCACTCTCTCCTTCTTCAGTCATTTCCTTTCTTTTCATAACCAACAGCTGAGATCAAGTTGATCCTACGGTTCTTGTTGTTCAACCAAGTGATATATATACACATCACGCTGTTGTAACCTTGATTCTACCTTTCTAAACTTCCATCAAACTTAAATTTAATTTTCGAGACAGCAGTTCTTCTTGAAGGATAAACCGGAGCATTTATTTTCTTCCTACAGTAAGGAGGTAAGAGCATCTTATTTAAGTCTTGCTAAATTTCTTGCATCTCTGCTCTACCTACCACCTTTAATACCATGTTCATTTATTTTCAAAAGTATAACTTAATGCATATTCTAACGATCGGAGTAAATGTCATTTATTTCAAGTTGTCTAGTTGGGTGTAGTGTTGTTGACAACCACCTGATGGACAAACCTTTAACTACCAAACATTCTGTTGACA
>CM025788.1:25252746-25279380 GCA_014636745.2 Centella asiatica
TCAGTAAGTGGAGAATCATGTTTCTATAGCAAGGCAACTCCTGATGAAAGCAGACTATGGCACAAGAAGCTCTCTCACCTGAACTTTAAGTCAATTAATGATCTAGTGAAGAGAGAGTTGGTAACTGGACTACCCCAAATGGAGTTTATCCAAGAAGGATTATGTTCAGCCTGTCAACAAGGGAAGCAAAGGAAATCATCCTTTGTCAGCAAGGAAGCCACTATGATCAAAGATCCAATTCAATTGTTACATATGGATCTCTTTGGCCCTGTCAACATAATGTCAGTGTCAAAGAAAAGATTTGCAATGGTCATTGTGGATGACTACACCAGATACACTTGGGTAAAGTTTCAGCATGCTAAATCAGAAGTATCTCAACAAATTATTGACCATATCAAGAAGGTGGAAACAGAATCAGGGTCAGTGGTTAGAATGTTGAGAACTGATAATGGAACTGAATTCAAGAATGCAGCTATTGAGGGATTTTGTGTGGAGAAAGGCATAAATCATACATTTTCTGCTCCAAGGACTCCTCAACAGAATGGTGTAGTGGAAAGGAAAAATAGAACCCTGATAGAAGCTGCTAGGTCAATGCTAGTAGAGGCAAAGATTCCCACCTATTTTTGGGCTGAAGCAATTTCCACTGCATGCTTTACTCAGAATAGATCACTAAACAACAAGGCTCACAACAAGACACCATATGAGCTAATGACAGGGAGAAAGCCAAGTATCAAGTTCCTCCATGTTTTTGGATGCAAATGTTTTATTTTGAGGAATTTTGGTGAGAACTTAGGAAATTTTGATCCAAAAGCTGATGAAACAATTTTCCTAGGTTATTCTCTGTTATCCAAGGCGTTCAGGGTTTACAACAAAAGACTTCAAGTGGTGATGGAGTCTATAAATGTAGCTTTTGATGATCAAGAAATTTCTGGGCTTGAAGACCTTGGTTTTCATGAAGAACTCAGGTTTGAAAATGAAGATGATATTGATTATCAAGAGAATGAAGCCGATGAGTGCAGACAAATGGAGAATTTATCCATTCCTGACGTCAATCCAAACAATGTAGAATCCCCTTCAACAGATAAAGTTAATTTCCTGGACAACAGATTAGGGGATACTTCATCAGGGGATCATTCATAAGGACATGCACCATCAGGGGATAACTTGAACCTTGAATTTTCCACTAATTCAGGGGGAGAGTTTTCAGAAGCTGGTAGCACAGGCTTAGGGGGAGGAGATGATAGTCAAGCAAGCTCATCAAGATACATCTCCAATCCCAAATGGGCCAGAAGTCACACAACAGATCTGATTATTGGTGACCCAAGCAAAAGAGTGCAGACCAGTAAAGCAACATCTAATGAATGCCTATATGCTTGTTTTCTTTCTCAAATTGAACCAAAGAAGTTTGAAGAAGCTATTCAAGATGTAGACTGGATCTTGGCAATGCAGGAAGAGCTAAATCAATTTGAAAGGAATCAAGTATGGAAGCTTGTACCTAAGCCCAAAGATAGGATCATAATAGGTACTAAGTGGGTATTTAGAAATAAGATGGATGAAGCTGGCATTGTTGTAAGAAACAAAGCAAGACTGGTTGCAAAAGGATATCTTCAAGAAGAAGGGATTGATTTTGATGAGACCTTTGCACCAGTAGCCAGACTTGAGGCTATAAGAATTTTCTTAGCCTATGTAGCACATTCAAATTTTAAAGTATATCAAATGGATGTGAAAAGTGCTTTTCTAAATGGGAAATTGGAACAGGAGGTGTATGTCCAACAACCTCCAGGATTTGAATGCAAAAAATTTCCAAATCATGTCTACAAACTGGAAAAGGCACTTTATGGACTGAAGCAAGCACCTAGAGCTTGGTATGATACACTGTCAAAGTTTCTGGTGGAAAACAAATTTTCAAGAGGTATCATTAACAAAACCTTGTTCTTCAGACAACACCAAGGTCATCTGATTTTGGTTCAAATCTATGTTGATGATATTATTTTTGGATCCACCTACACAAGACTGTGTGAAAAGTTCTCCAAACTCATGCAAAGCAAATATGAAATGAGCTTGATGGGTGAATTATCTTACTTCTTGGGATTGCAAGTTAAACAAGACTTTGATGGAATCTACATTCATCAGACAAAATATGCCAAAGAACTTCTCAAGAAATTCGATATGGAGGACTCAAAAGTAGCAAAGACACCTATGGCCACTGCAACCAAGATTGACCCTGATAAGAATAAAAAGAAAGTTGATTTGAAGACTTACAGGGGAATGATTGGATCATTACTATATCTGACAGCAAGCAGGCCAGACATAATGTTTGCAACATGTCTTTGTGCAAGATATCAAGCTGACCCAAAGGAATCTCATCTCATTGCAGTGAAAAGGATCTTGAGATATATCAAGGGCACTACAGAGTTGGGACTTTGGTATCCAAAGGAGTCTGGATTTGAATTGCTAGGATATTCTGATGCTGACTTTGGAGGATGCAGGATTGACAGAAAGAGTACAACAGGAAGCTGTCAGTTTCTGGGAGGAAGGCTTGTATCTTGGCTCAGCAAAAAGCAGCATTCTATTTCTACATCTACTGCTGAAGCTGAATACATTGCAGCTGGAAGTTGTTGTGCACAAATTCTATGGATGAAAAATCAGCTAATGGATTATGGTCTGAACTATTCCAAGATACCAATAAAGTGTGATAACACTAGTGCCATTGTCATTGCTGAAAATCCAGTACAACATTCCAGAACTAAGCATATAGAAATCAGATATCATTTTATCAGGGAACATGTTATGAATGGGAATATTGAATTACAGTTTGTACCTTCAAATCAGCAGCTGGCAGACATATTCACCAAAGCTCTTGATGAAGCCATATTTTCAAATCTTGAGGGAGAGCTGGAAATGGTGAATTATGCGTTAGGGTCAGAGTCAAACTCATAAGATTTGGTATTTCTAACTCATTTCATAAGTTCTTGATGAAATCAATTGATATGTGGTTATATATGTTCAAATTGTAAATATGTATATACTTGTATGTTCTGCATTTTGTTTTGGACTAATGCATCAGGGTCAGGGCTTCCTTAAGGACGCATCAGGGTCAGGGTACCCGGCTCCCTCGTCAGGGTCAGGATGTCCGGATCGCTTGTTAGGGTCAGGGTGTCCGACTTGTTCGACAGGGTCAAGGTATCTCACCTGTGTGTCAGGGTCAGGGTGTCCGTCTTGTGCAGCAGTGTCAGGGTGTATACATACAGTAAATTATAAGGGTAAAGTTTTAAATTTTTTTTTTACTACATCGGGATTCTAGGTCAGTTAAGTGATGACAACTCATCATTAAGTTCTTCTCTCATTGATGACGTGTCATCACAGAAACTGAACTAACTCCCTGATAGCGTGTTTTCGGGAGAAGTTTTCAAACGTCTATAGGCGGGTATTAATACACTATCTCTCCTACTTTTTGAAACTCCTCAAAACGTTTAATCTAAACCTGATATTTGCTAGAGTTCTTTTTCTCTCGTCTTTACAGAAACCCTAGAACTTCAAATCTTCAAAGCATCCATGGCACGTCAACAAATTCAGAGGAACTTGACAGTCCCATCCACAAATTTCGTGGGCTTCTCTGGCATTGATGAGGTAAGTGATTGCTTTAAATTGATAATGAACTATCTGCTTAACTCTAAGTATAGTAAAGCCATCTTTACCGATGAAGAAATGTCGGGGGAGGCACTGTCACAACTTTGGACCAGTGCTAAGTTCATGTACTCCACCACCAAGCCTGATGTGGTCAATGGTATCTCATTCAAAGTTTCGTCTAAGAAAGGGAAAATAACTCCTTCCAGACTTAACTCTATTTTGGGGCTACCTACTCAAGATCTGGTGGATGTACCCAGTGATGCAGATCTGCTGGATTTCTTGAGGGAACTGGGCTATAACGCTGCTCCCAACGCAGTGTTAAAGTTCAAGGACCTCAAGAGGGTGAACGTGAAGAGGGAGATTTTTTATCTCTTCGACACTATCACCAAAGTGTTCTCAGGTAAGTGTTCTAACTTTGAGGTCATTACCTCTTTAACTTTAAAAATAGCATACGCAATAATTAAAAATGTAAATATAAATATAGGTAAAATAATTTTTGATGATCTTGTAAATAAATTAGGTAATTTTAATAATAGGAAATCTGAAATATATTATGCTAGATTTTTGTACATGATTATTAAAGATCAGATTACTAATTTTTCTTTTAAGAATGATATACCTGTACAGAAATACTAAAGAAATCGTATACAGCTGAATCATTTGTTATTCCATCTCATATGGTACAGGTAGTAAATTCTACACCTTCTATTTCTCAAACTGTACATTCTTCACCTTCATCTACTATGGCAGAGAAAACAACTACCTCTCTGCCTACCCAAGTAGAACAACCGATTTCTTCACAACCACTCTCGACAGCCCAACCCACAGTCTCCCAAAAGACTGTTGGGATTAAAAGAAAACCCAGTGAAGTTACCACAACAACTGAGGGGGAGCAAGGAGAGAGAGTGATTGGCTATAGGAGGAGATTGAAAAATAAGACGGGAGCCACGAGTGTTACCCAACAACCTGACCAGCGCGTATCCTCTCAACAGGATACAGCCTTTGATAAGGAATTAAACATATTTCTAACTAGTTCTTCTCAAAAGGGATTAGTTATTGAAAATAGTCCTCAACCAAGGACACAATTGAGTGAGGCACATACATTGACCATAGACACTGATGAACCTACCATCAGGGTCTCTTAGAGCCACTTGCAGATATCTGACACAGTGAGTGCACACACCACTCAAGATGTTATAGCTCAGAAGCTTCTCAATAAGATCAACATGAGTCATAAGCATTCTTCTACAGCATCTTTTGATGAATCACCTCCTCGTTCAGTGATTCAGCCAACATTCCCATCTACACCACTTCCTTCTTTCTCTGTTCCTCAAATTTCTTCAGATATAATGACACAAACATTAAGTGCCATACAATCAGATTCTCCACATTCTTAATTCGTGGAGGAGCCAACACTCTCTGACACAGTGTTTGATAGTCACTACTCTCATATGGTTGACTCATTTTTACTTGATACAAACCCTAGTGATCAAGTAGGGGACATAAACTCCACTGTACATACTACAACCCTAACTCTTTATGTACCCCCAATTGTATATACTTCCTCTATAGAAACATATACTTCTCCAATTATACATACTCACTTTACTTCTTCTCCTTCTCCTAACACAACTGTCGAACCAGAATCTGTAAATACATCACTTGAACTGGTCACGGTTGATGATGTCCAAGCCCATAGGAGCCCCTCTAGGACAATTTTGAATGAGTCTGAGAAAATACTTAGTGCAGAGAGGCAAAGTCAAACCATTGAGAGGTCTTTGGCAAAAGGAGAGCAAGAGAGTACTGCCTTAGTAGGCAAAGAAAAAGGAGAGAATATGAGTGATGCCTTAGACGGCCAAGAAAAAGGAGAGGATGAGAGAGATAAGGATGAGATACTTGTAAATAAAGAACAGAGAGAAAACACAGATACTGTAAATATTACTTCTTCCTCTGAAAGTGATGAAGATGATGCTCCACAAGATGATTTTTCCCAGTTCATCGGAGTTGATTTATACTTTCGACAGAACCAGATATCTGATACTGTACAGTTATTGAAGCAAGAGTTAGCTAGGACTACTGATCCAATCTTGATCAAAGTGTTAAAATCACATATCATGATTGGTCAGTCAATAGATATAGAAAACCAAAAATTGTATACACATTTTTCTACAAAGTTACAAAATGTACAGCAAGTTGTCGACTCTTTGGTCACCAACCAGACTCTACTCCGGATGAAGAAACAAGTTGACAATGTTGACCACAAGCTTGCTGATCTTTCTACTCAAATGAACAGCATCGAAACTCTGCAAAAATCCATGGCTGATACCATGAAACAAGTTCTTCAAGTCACATCCCGACTCTCAACTCCCACTGATGATGCTGTCAAAAAGGGGGAGAAATCAACCAAGCAGTTGTCAGGGGATGTTGCTGAGAAAACAAGTCAACCATCAGGGGATGTGACTACTTCTGTTCCTGCTCCAAAACCCAAGGACAAAGGCAAAGGCATCCTGATTGAGGAACCCAAGAAGATATCAAACACTCAATCAGGGCCTAAGCTACTAGGAAACGCCATGAAGACAGCCCACTTTCCAACACCTGTTGAAGTTATAATTGACGGGAAAATGGAGCTGGTCTACCCTCAAGATAAAAAGCTAGTAGAAGCTGATGCAATCTTTGCACAGCAACTTCAAGAAGAAGAGGAGAGAGAAATGGCAAAGGAATAGGAGGAAGAAATAAAGAAGAAGAAGAATGTCAGGCCTAGGACCTCCAGGAAACCTCAGCCAAGAAGATTACAGAACCCTAAAAGTGCATCAAGGGATAAAAATCAAGATAAAACTGAAGACCCTGATGTCACTACAAAGAAGTCACATGAAGCCAAGGACAAAGCACCTTCTCCTGTTACCAAAGAATATGGTCCACCTACTCTAGCTGAATTTCTCAGAGAAGAAAGGCGTAAAAACTTGACATTTATGTTCTCAATAAAAAGCATAGATGTCAGGTTCAACAATAGAAGGGATCGGCTAATAACAGTTCAACTGAAGAGTGGTTCAGAATTCAATGTAGCAATGGACTGGTTCAGGAGAATGGATGCTGAGCAATTAGGACTGGTCCTAAATCTGATTCCAAGATCCTCACAGGCTAACAAAGACTTAAGGGGGATAATCGACAGGTTGAGGAGAGCCATCAACAATGAAAGAAGCCTGCCCACAGCATTGGAAAGTCCACTGAAATTATTCTATAGATCCACTGATGGGCAGGAGAAAAGTATAAGGATCAAAGAAGTTGATGGCCTAAACCTGGAGGAAGCGATGCATGTTCTGAATCAAATTGCAAATCATAAGAACGAACATGTCATCAAATTTAGAGTTCTGCTGATTCAAAGAGTACTGAAAGAGATCGAAAAAACCAAAGCTGATGATGGGAACACTGCAGTAAGGGGTGTGCCACCAGTAAAGGGATTCAAAGTCTATCCTAAAATGATCACCAGCCCCATGGGAGTTCAATTCAAAAACAAAAAGGGGGAGATCATTACTTTTTACTGGTCACAACTTGCTGCAGCCAACATTCAAGAAATCAAGACAGTCCTTGAAGCTTTGGAAACAAGCAGCAATGTCAAGATAGTCAATTTTAGAAAGCTTCTTCAGAAGGAACTAGAGCAGCTGGAGACAGGAGCAGAAGACAACAGACTCAGAATTCCTGCTCAAAACCCAGAACAAAGAAGACAAGGCCTTGGAAGTGACTCTCAACCTATTGAATCAAGTCATCCATTGCCCTTTGTCTCAGCAAAAAGGAAAAGGGATTCTGATGTCTAAATATAACATTCTTTCTGTAATAGATGTAGGTTAAACTTGTACAGAAATTCTTTTGTTAATTCATTCAAAATTCTTTCATGTATTTAGTATTGGTTTTGACATCATCATCAGTGCATCTAAGGATTTATGGTTATCAAATTGATAAACATAAATAGGGGGAGATTCTTAGAGATAAATGATGATGATGATTATGTAATAAATTATGCAACTGTAAATACTTAAGGTATTTTATAAACCTTAAGATCAGCACAAGTTTTGCACCCACTGATGATACACTTATTCATCAATGGATGGTTAATAACTTCACAAGGCAAGTCAGAAAACAGAAACATTTAAAAGACTTGACAAAGTGAAGAAAATATCTTATGCTACTTGCAAACAGTCAAAGTATTCCGCACATTAGAAATTCTAATCAAAGTTACGTTGATTAAGTTCCATCAAGGGGAACCCATCAGGGGGAACCCATCAGGGGAATCCATCAGGGGGAACCCATCAGGGGAACCCATCAGGGTATGACGAAGGCAGACCAACCCGTCAGGGAAACACTTCAGGACATGTCATTATCAGGCAAACCAATCAGGGTAACCCGTCAGGGGAAATGACCAACATGACATTAGTGGAAGCCATCAGTGTATGCCGTCAGTCATAACCATCAGGATCAAGAAGCACTGAGTGAAACTCAAGTGAAGGTTGAAGCCCTGATCCAGTCAATAAGCATCAGGGGATCCAGAAGCACTGATCAAAGTCCGTCAGGGCTAGCAGTCAGTGGATCGTTGTGACAGCATGCACCCGTCATAAGTTCTTACACGGAAATCAACGTAACGTGTTACAGAAGCAAGAAATATCAACTGGAAAGATATTTCTTGAAGTTTGTTTATGATACAATGAGAACTCTCACGCATTAAATGCACACAGATCAGGGGAAGAAAAGTAGCAACAAAGCATGCAGCAGTCTGACACATAAAGTTTCAATGTGACATACTTGCAGCTAAGTTGAGAAGAGCAGCACGTCTCAAGCACGTGACTTCATCCCACTGATTTATCATATAAGCAACGGAGCTCTCATTACAAATAACACAGAGATTGAATCTATCCAATAGATCAAAAAAAATGCTGAAGCACACAAACACTAGAGAGAAGCTTTGTAATAGATCTTGAGAGAGATATTTCAAAGAAAGTTAGAAGCTAGTGAGTGTGAGAAGCTGTGAACTTTATTCACAGAATTTGTAGCTGTAAATCACATTTGTGATCATACAGATTTCCAGAAAAACCCCAAGTTTTAATATAACTATTTTAACTTGAATCTGTGTGTTCATTTATTATAGTTTTTCTGTTTGTTACAACTGTTTTCCAGTAAGCACTTCTAAGTTTAAAAGAGCAAAAAGTTTTAGGTGTTTGTATTCATCCCCCCCCCCCTTCTATAAACACTTGTGCTTATATTGCGCTAACAGAGTATAAGCTACAGTAACCGTTTTCAAACCAAAGACTGCTGGGAGACATGAGGCATTTAATGCATATCACTTCCAACAGTACACTAGAGGGGCTATGATAGATGACCGACTGACATTAGCAAACGTTGCATCCCCCTTTTCTCACCAATCACTTCTTTCTAAAGCCCGTTGCTGCCTTTTTCCAACCAACAGCTGAAATCAAATCTCGAACAATCCAACAGCTCTTGTTGTTCAGCAAGTGATATATATATATATATATATATATATATATATATATATATATATATATCCTTGGAGTACAACCCTAGTCCCACTTTCATAAAATCTTCTATACAGTATACCACCAAATCCAGGTTTACTCTCAAGGCAACTGTCCTTTTTCTAAGAGCAACCTAAAATTTAACTTCTTCTTTACAGCTAAAGAGGTAAGTGCATTATATTAAAGTCCTGCTCTGATTCTTACATTTTTGTTATGTTATGCATGCCACGTTTAAATATCTCGTTCATTCATTTCCAAAAATACGACTTAATGCATGCTTTCAACACCTGAAGTTAATGCCTTTTTATTTCAAAAGCTATCTAAGATGAACGTAACAATGTTGACAACCACCTGGTAGAGAAACCAAATATTTCTTTTTATCAGTAGTTGCAATGCCATGCTTGAGCCTTTGTCAACCTAAGTTTTGAAGCCTAAACTGTATCTATAAGAACTAGTAAACCTCTAAGAGATGTTATGTATTACTGAAAGGATGATGAGAGTTGACTTAAGTATGGTTATGGTTGAGAACGCCACCCATGGAGGAGTAAGGAAGACACCAATGTATTTGAGACAAGTTCTAACTTAGTCTCTGATGGGTTGGAATGAGTCTCTGACTCTATGAAATAGTCCCTGAGAGATTTCAAGATTAGTCTCTGATAGGCTAAAAATGTTAGTCTCCGATGAAGGAAAGTTGTTAGTCTCTGATGAAGGAAGTTTAAATTAGTTTCTGATGACGTCATCCTTAGTCTCCGACAGGCTAAGTTTAGTCCCTGATGACGTCATCCGTAGTCTCTGATGGTAAAAAATATGTTAGTCTCTGATGGCTAAAAATATTAGTCCATGAGGAGTTCAGCGATGACTTATCATGTTCAGCGATGACTTATCAAGTTCAGCGCTGAACAACTTTTCTCCGATAAGTTGGGCACTAAACAAGTTATCCACTGATGGAGTTGAGTAATGAATTATTTAGTTGGCGATGAACAAGTCATCCCCTGATAGCCGACAGAGTTTGGCGATAGCCAACTGAGTTTGGCGTTGACTTAGTGAGTTCAGCGTTGAACAAGTTGTCTCCCGACGAGTTTGGCGATGAACAAATTATCTCCTGATGGGTAAGTCATCAACTGATGACTATTCCCTGATGAGTGAATGATACCCTGATGGGCGAAGGCCATCCCCTGATGGGTGAGACATCCCCTGACGAGTAGTTTACCCACTGATGTCCAGTCATCCCTTGACGTAACAGATTATTCCCTGATGCGCAGTCTGTCTTCAAAACTTTAAAACATTATTTTTCTTAAATTATTTTATGATGTTATTTATTTAACTTCAAAGGTTCCTATATCAAATTTAAGTCAGTAAAAGTTTAAGGACATCACATATGCATTTTCTTTCATAATCCTTATCCAGGTATTACATTTATCATGTTATATGCATGTTTTACAGAATCCTTCACTCATGAGTAAATTGAATTTGATTGTGTGCAAAGGACCGAGACAAGTATATACATTCCATCTGATGCTTATTTCGATTTAATGCAGTATCATTTGACTCGATATGCGTGCAAGGCTTTGATTATATGTTTCAATTGTTTTTATGAATGAGCATGCTATGCTTTAAATTCCGCTAGCATGATATGAATGATAATGCATGGATATAACTGAGCTTTGATTTTCAGTTATTTTTCAATCTTATATATATGCAAACAAATGAGAATGATATGTCCCTTAAATGGGTTATGCCACATAGTTGGCAAGAGGAAGGGAAAGGTGCTGATTTGTTCTTCACCTGACCTAGAGGAATTATAAGTGACTACGTATGTTCACACATGGAGGGATCATGCAGTCACAGTTAGGCCAGCTGTGTACTGTATGGTTAGCAGATCCAATGGGTTTAACCCCCGATGGATATTTTGAAAAAGGTTGTACACAGGTGAATACCTGTCTTTCTTCAAGGAAGATTACACGTTGTTTATCATCAGTGATCCTAAAGATTTTTCAAAGATTTTCGAGGCATTAGTATTGTTTCACTGAGCCTCATTAACAGAATTGAACTTCCTTCAATATTCCAGATTTGATTCTCTGAATTATTTATATACTTGTTGGGTGTAAAACGCTCATTCTTGTTGAACTTAATGTCTTGCAGGGCATGGTCCAAAGGCTGAACCCTCTGACAAGGGGAAAGCATGGTCTAGATTTGCTTTCAAAGCAACTGTCCTTTTTTGGAAAAACAACTCAAGCTTTTAACTTCTTCTTTGCAACCAAGGAGGTAAGGGCAATACATTAAAGTCCTGCTCTGTTTCTTACACTTTTGTTTTGTTATGCATGCCATGTTTGAATACTTCGTTTGTTTATTTCCAAAAGTATGATTTTAATGCATGCTTTAACACCTAGAGTTAATGCCTTTTTTTTTCGAAAAGCTATCCAAAATGAGTGTAAGAAATGTTGACAACCACCTGGTAGACAAACCTTTAACTACCAAACATTTCTTTTTATCAATAGTTGCACTGCCATGCTTGAGCCTTTGTCAACCTAAGTTTTGAAGCCTAAAACGTGTCTGCGAGATCTAGTAGACCCCAAGAGATGTTGTTTCACTAAGAGGATGATGAGAGTTGACTTAAGTATGGTCATGGTTGAGAACACCACCCATGGAGGGGTGAGGAAGACACCACTGTATCTAAGACAAGTCTTAACTTAGTCTCCGACGGGTTGGAGTTAGTCTCCGACCCTATAAAATAGTTCCTCGGAGATTCCAAGTTAGTCTTTGACAGGCTAAAACAGTTAGTCTCTGATAGCCTAAATCTGTTAGTCTCTGATGAAGCAAATTTCTTAGTCTCTGACAGGCTAAGTTTAGTCCTTGATGATGTCATCCGTAGTCTTTGATTAGTAAGTCATCCCCTGATGACTATCCCCTGATGAGTGAATGATACCCTGATGGTCGAAGGTTATCCCCTGATGGCCGAGAGACATTCCCTGATGGCCGAGACACATCCCCTGACGGGCGAGACTGTTGGGTTTCATTGGGTCTAAAACGCAGCGGTGAAATACAATTTAAAATAAAACAAAACGAAACCCAAACCCGAGGATCTATGCGAAACTATTTAATACAGATAGTTTAAGATTTTACCGATTAATTGTGCGAATCTGAAGCTTTGGTGAAGGTGTTGATCGTCTCCAAATCTTTAATGCAATCCAACAGGACAGCGTCTCTACGGTATCCACATGAACACCCGCGAATCGTCTCACAATTCGAACAAGAAAAGTTACAGTACTAGCTGTATGATTTGTATCTCTCTTTTCTCTCTATATCTCTGAACTCTAGTCTTTCTCTTGTGAGCAACTAGGATTCTTAGAATACGTAAAAATAACGTGGATTGTTAGAGAATAGCTGATATATCATATATATAGCCTTTCATAGAGTAATTCCAAAACCTAATCTAATTAGGAGACTTAAAATCCGAATTTTATATTTATTAGATATATATATATTTAATCAAGTCTCACTTAATTAATATATATATATGTACAAATAAATATATATATATTCGTATTTCCTTCCAAAGGACTCTATTTTATACAGATTACATATATTAATATATATGTATATAATTTAAAGCCATGATTTAATTAAATCAATCTTATTGATATATTAAAATCATAGACATTTAAATTATATCTCCTTGACGAATGTTCTTTGTGTGTGACCCTGTAGGTTATTATTATGTTGGCAATAATTTTAAATCATATTATAAAATTATAAACAGTGAGCGGCATCTAGTAATACATCACTGTTACCCAAGTAATAATAAAGTCATAGATTCGACGTTACCTTCCGTGACCAATGTTTCAATGTAACTTAATCCTTTTAACCATGATATCTAAGATTAAATTCAAGGCATGGATGTGTCATCCTCTTCATTATTTAATCTTAGTTTTCTTGATCAATGAGTAAACTATATGAAACAAATCTTTATTTGAGCATGGCCATGCATTTTATAGTTTCACTCAATCAAGAGGCCTATAGATATCACCCCTAATTTATAGGAGGGTTAAATTCCATCTACATCATTCCCATTTCTCACATAACTCATTATGCATCCAACAATCACCTTTATCGTCCACCCGGTTAAAGGTGACTTTTGATAATGTCAAAATGCATAACTCCTTATATAGAAATGTCATGACTTCAGGTCGAAGGACCATTACATCATTGTCACTATGAGAATTACTTATGACACATAGCATAACGCTCCATGTAGAATTCTCATGGTGGGTCTGTCCAGTACTATGTTCTCTAACATGTACCTATGTATCAACTTAATATATCTCGTATATATTTATGACCAATGAGATATGGCCATCAGTTAATCACATACTAGTCTCAATGTATTATTGTTGTCCCACTTACAATGATACTTGACTAGGGACATCTAAGAATAATGATACATCACATACTTATATGATCTCATACTCAAGTCACATACTTGAATCCATATAATTAGTATCATTCTTCTAAGGACATTTATTATGTTAAACATTTATATAACGCAGTAAATAAAACATAATAAATTATCATTAACCAAAAACATATCAAAAAATATAGTGTCACAATCATTACATAATTGGCCACTAGGGCATACACTCTAACAGAGACATCCCTTACCGGGTAGTTTACCCACTAATGACTAGTTATCCCCTAACGATCAGAACTTATCATCTGTTGATCTTGTAACAGTCTGAAAATCCCTCAGGCTGGTTCAAATGTTTTCATTAAAATGTCAAGAGATAAGAATGTTTGGACATCACAGACACCACATTTGTATATATTCACATTTATATTCTAAGCATAGATTCTCATGCTATGTCAACATGTATGTTTTTCAGAGGTATTTCACCAAGCAAGTGAATTAGTTTTAGCTTAGCTAAGGACCAAGGCAAGTATATTCTCACTCTTATGCTTATTTCAGTTAAGCGCATGATCAATTAATTCGACGTGCGTACAAGGTTATGACTTTTATGTCTTGATTTCTTTGTGAATCAGAATGCTATGCTTTAATTTCCGCTAGCATGATATGAATGAAAGTGCATGAATATAATTGAGCTTTGATTTATCAATTATTTTTTTTATCTTATATTTGAGCTAATGTGTGAGAATATTTCCACTTGGGCATTGAACAAGTGCTTATGTTAGTCTTAAGAGGAAGGATGTCATACGTAGTTTGCAAGAACCTCCTTTAAGCTAAATAAGACATGCAAGATGTTTAAGGAAGGAAAGAAAGAAGAGTTCGAAACTTCAAAGTCAAAGATATTTCTAAAGTGCTAGAGGTTTTGACATTGAATCTGTCATACCTCACAAACAGTTTGAACCCTTATTGTGCTTCAAACCCACCTTACATAATTATATACTTGTTGAGCGTAAATCGCTCATCCTTGCTATTGTTAAATGTTTTACAGGTGATAAAGGTAAGATGTACATGCATAAGGTCATTGCAAGTTAACTGTGGGTAGTGATGAGGAGAAGCAGAGGACTGAAGTTGTAAGAGCACAATTGAAGTGTTAAGTTTGTTAGACCTACGGGTCACAACTTCATGTAAGAATGATGATTAAAGCAATTGTAATAGCTTAGTTTCCGCTGCAAGTTTTGTACTCTGAATATTTGTAAGGATGTACTATTAATCACCTTAGTACATTAGTGTTGTATGGATATGTTGTTATTTGTTTCCTTCCTCTGACGGCGCCCGGGTCCCGTGTGGGAATTTTGGGGTCGTCACAGCTACGAAAAGAAGGAAGGAAGATATTAGAAGTTGTAATGATTAGGAACTGTAATTTATAGATGGAATAGTTTCCGCTGGAATGTAATATTTTGGGATTGTAATAACTCTTTACTAATTCCTTTTATTAGTATTTACACTATGAATGAATGTGATGTTATCTTTTCCTTCTCTTGACGAAGCCCTGGTCCGGTAAGGGATTTTGGGGTCGTCACATACATGATATATTTCACATATCAGTGTTACGTCCTTACAAAGCCGACCATAAAGGAATAATCAATTATCAATCGATAGAACTACAACCGGATTTAAATTATGAAGAGGTCCCTGTCCAGATTTTAGATCGACAGGTTAAAGTTCTTAGGAATAAAGAGATTCCTTCCGTAAAAGTGTTATGGAGGAATCATAGTGTAGAGGAAGCTACTTGGGAGCTTGAAAGCGCTATGGTTGACAAGTACCCCCATTTGTTTGTTAGATAAGTTTCGAGGACGAAACTTCTTTCAAGGGGAAGAGGATGTGAGAACCCGAAAATTTTAAATGAGTGTTGTTATATGATTAATTTATTTTGTGATTTATTTATTTTATGCATGAAGGTTTAATTTCTCTTTTGGTATAGATTGATGAATTCATATTTTAAATAGAAGTTCAATGACAATGTAATGTCCAAAAAAAAAAGGTTTTAGATGTATTTTAAGCTCAAGTATTTAAAAGATTATTTTTATTTAAGTGTATGTGCATGTTTTCATGTGGATGAAAGCACACGGGTGTGAACGGGTTTAGGCTACAATATCCATTTTTTTGAATCAAAGACTGCTGTGAGACATGAGGCAATTAATGCACATCATCTCTAACAGTGCACTAGAGCGGGCTATGATAGATGACCGACTGTCTATTAACAGCCGTAACACCGCCTTTTCAAACCAATCACTTCTTTCTAAAGCCCGTTGCTGCCTTTTTCCAGCCAACAGCTAAAATCAAATCTCAAACAATCCAACAGGTCTTGTTGTTTGGCAAGATATATATATATATATATATATATATATATATATATATATATATATATTTATATATATATTGCTTGGGTACAACCCTAGCCCCACTCTCATAAATTTTCTATAAAGTATACCACCAAATCCATGTTCACTTTCAGAGCAACTATCTTTTTTAAAGAGCAACCCAAGGCTCTTAACTTCTTCTTTGCAGCCAAAGAGGTAAGAACATTACATTAAAGTCCTGTTCTGTTTCTTACACTTTTGTTCTGTTATGCATGCCACATTTAATACCTTGTTCATTCATTTCCAAAAGTACAATTTAATGCATGCTTTAACACCTGGAGTTAATGCCTATTTATTTTAAGAAGCTGACCCAAGATGAGTGTAAGAATGTTGACAACCACCTGGTAGACAAACCTTTAACTACCAAACATTTCTTTTTATCAGTAGGTACAATGCCATGCTTGAGGCTTTGTCAACCTAAGTTTTGAAGCCTAAACTGTATCCATGAGAACTAGCAAACCCCCAAGAGATGTTATGTACAACTGAGAGGATGATGAGAGTTGACCTAGGTATGGTCATGGTTGAAGAACACCACCCATGGAGGAGTGAAGAAGAAACCACTGTATCTGAGACAAGTCTTAACTTAGTCTCTGATGGGTTGGAGTTGGTCTTTAACCCTATAAATTAGTCCCTGGGAGATCCTATGTTAGTCTGTGATGAGATATAACATTAGTCTCTGATGAGATATAATGTTAGCCTCCGATGAAGGAAAGTGGTTAGTCTCTGAAGAGGAAATCCTTAGTCTCTAATGAAGGAAGTTTAAATTCGTCTCTGATGACGTCATCCTTAGTCTCCGACAGGCTAAGTTTAGTCCCTAATGACGTCATCCGTAGTCTCTGATGAGCAAAAATGTTAGTCTTTGATGGCTAAAGATATTAGTCCCCGAGGAGTTTGGCGATAGCCAACTGAATCTGGCACTGACTTATGGAGTTTGGCGTTGAAACAACTAGCCACCGAGGAGTTTGGTGCTGAACAAATCATCCACTGATGAGTTCAGCGATGACTTAGTGAGTTCAGCGTTGAACAAGTTGTCACCCGACGAGTTTGGCGATGAACAAATTATCCCCTGATGGGTAAGACATCCCCTGATGAGAGATTATACCCTGATGGTTGAAGGCTATCCCCTAATGGCCAAGAGATTTTCCCCTGATGGTCGAGAGACATCCCCTAACGGGTAGTTTACCCACTGATGTCCAGTCATCCCCTGACGTAACAAATTGTCCCCTGATGCGCAGTCTGTCTTCAAAACTTTAAAACATTATTTTCTTAAATTATTTTATGATGTTATTTATTTAACTTCAAAGGTTCTTATGTCAGATTTAAGACAGTAAAAGTTTAAAGACATCACATATGCATTTTCTTTCATAATCCTTATCAAGGTATCAAATTTATCATGTTATATGCATGTTTTACAGAATCCTTCACTTACGAGTAAATTGAATTTGATTGTGTGCAAAGGACCGAGGCAAGTATATACATTCCATCTGATGCTTATTTCGATTTAACGTAATATCATTTGACTCGATATGCGTGCAAGGCTTTGATTATATGTTTCAATTTCTTTTATGAAAGAGAATGCTATGCTTTAAATTTCACTAGCATGATATGAATGAAAGTGCATGGATATAATTGAGCTTTGATTATCAATTATTCTTCAATCTTATATCTGTGCTAATGAATGAGAATGATATGTCCCTTAAATGGGTTGTGCCACATGGTTAGCTAGAGGAAAGGAAAGGTGCTGATTTGTTCTTCACCTGACCTAGAGGAATTATAAGTGACTACGTACGTTCACACAAGGAGGGATCATGCGGTCACAGTTAGGCCAGCTGTGTACTGTATGGTTAGCAGATCCAACGGGTTTAGCCCCCGATGGATATTTTGAAAAAGGTTGTACACAGGTGAATACCTGTCTTTCTTCAAGGAGGATTAGACATTGTTTATCATCAGTGATCCTAAAGATTCTTCAAAGATTTCCGAGGCATTAGTATTGTTCCACTGAGCCTCATAAACCGAATTGAATTTCAATCAAGATTCCAAATTTGTTTCTCTGATTTGATTATATACTTGTTGGGCGTAAATCTCTCATTCTTGTTGAAGTTAATGTCCTGCAGGGCATGGTCCACAGGGTGAACCCTCTGACAAGGGGAAAGCAAAGATGATCGGCTACTGAGTTTTGCTAACCCCTTTTGAGTGTCGATAAGGAAGGAAGGAAGATGTTTTGAAGTTGTAATGTTATGTATTATAACATAAAGATAGAATAGCTTCCGCTGAGAATGTAATACTTTGGGTTGTAACAACTCTCTGTTATTTTTTTTTATAGTATTTATGCTATGAATGGATGTGAAGTTATCTTTTCTTTCTCTTGACGAAGCCCTAGTCCGATAAGGGATTTTAGGATCATCACAGTTGGTATCAGAGAGAGTTATGGCCGGAAGTGTTTCGTAAGGGAACACTGCCCGTAAACCGCATCCAGGAGTGGGGAATACTGTGGTATTTCCCAGAATTACTCAAGTAAGAGGAATTTAAGGATTGAACGCTTGAATTGAGGTACTAGGATAAGTTAATGGGCTAAGTATTTATGCTATGAATGGATGTGAAGTTATCTTTTCCTTCTCTTGATGAAGCCCTGGTCCGATAAGGGATTTTAGGGTCGTCACAAACAAACCCAACCGAAGTAAGGAGTTTCTTAGGCTTGGCAGGCTACTACTTGAGGTTTGTTAAGGACTTCTCGAAACTAGTTGTACCCTTGACGAATTTGACAAGAAAGATTGTGAAAATTGTTTGGACTCCTGATTGTAAGAAGAGTTTCCAGGAATTGAAAACGAGGATGACTACAGCCCCTATCCTGGCATTACCTGGCGACAAAGGCGAATTCATCATTTATAGCGACCCGTCAAAACAAGGACTTGGAGCAGTATTGATGCAGCATGGCAAGGTGATTGCTTATGCTTCAAGAAAGTTAAAAGATTGCGAAAAATGATTACCCTATGCATGACATAGAATTGGCAGATATTTTTTTTGCTTTGAAGATTTGGAGGCACTACCTTTAAAGTGAGAAGTGTGAAATATATACTAATCACCAAAGTTTGAAGTATATATTTACACAAAAGGAACTCAACATGCGACAAAGGCGTTGGTTAGAGTTAATTCAGGACTACGACTGCTCTATCAACTACCATCCCGGAAAGGTGAATGTAGTTGCTGACGTGCTCAGTCGTCGCGAAAGACTGAACGTGATGACCATCCAAGAAGAGATCAGAAAGGAATTTGAGTGCCTTCAACTAAATGCTTTTACCACCACCCAGAGGATGGACATGGAAGAAGAAATTCAAACTCGGCTTTAATTGCACGATCTCATTAAAGTCACACAAGAAGAGCATTGTGAGGACAATTAATTAAGGGAGAGAACGGCGAGTGTCGCATGCATAATGATGGATTGTTGCGATATGAAAGTCAATTTTGGATTTCTGCAAAGACTAAATTAAAGCAAGAACTCCTATAGGAAGCCCACAACTCAAAGTTCTCCATTCATCCTGGAGGCACGAAGATGTACCAAAACTTGAAGCAAAACTTTTGGTGGCCCAACATGAAGAGAGAGATAGCTAATTGGGTGAATAGATGCTTAATGTGCCAAAGGGTTAAAGCAGAACACCAAAAACCAAGTGGACTGCTTCAACCATTGGAAATCCCTGAGTGGAAGTGGAAGTATATCATAATGGACTTCGTAGTTGGATTACCAACCATGCTTGGAAGGATGAATGCCATTTGGATCATAATCGATAGATTGACCAAGTCAAAACACTTTTTAGCCATCAAGTACACATACAAGATGGATCAAATGGTGAAATTGTATGTAAAGGAAATTGTAAGTCGACATGGAGTGCCATTCTCCATTGTCTCCGATCGAGATCCAAGGTTTACCTCAAGATTTTGGAAGAGCTTCCAAGAATATCTAGGAATGAGACTAGACATGAGCACAACCTATCACCCCGAGATAGATGGCTAATCTGAATGCACGATTTAGACACTGGGAGATATGTTACGGGCGAGTGTTCTCGATTTCAAGGGCCATTTGGACAACCATTTGCCACTAATTGAATTCACGTACAATAATAGTTATCATGCCAATATTGGCATGGTGCCATTAGAAGCATTGTATGGTGGAAGTGTAGAACTCCACTTTACTGGAATAAAGTAGGAGAAAGGAAGCTAATTGGACCTGAGATAATCCAACAGATTGAAGAAGCAATCAAGATGATCAGAATGAGAATGAAGGCGGCTTAAAACCGACAGAAATAATATGTTGATCAACATAGGAAGGATCAAACTTTGTAAATCGAAAGTTATGCATTATTGAAAGTGTCACCGTGGAGGGTGTAATGTGTTTCGACAAGAAGGGAAAATTGAGTCCCCACTACGTGGGACCATTTGAGGTGATGAGAAAAATAGGTGAAGTGGCTTACCAATTAGCACTACCACCAGCTTTAAGCCACATTCACGATGTATTTCACGTATCAATCTTACACCCTTACAAAACCAACCATAGAGGAATAATAGATTATCAACCGATAGAGCTTCAGCTGGATTTAAATTATGAAGAGGTCCCTGTTTAGATTTTAGATCGATGGGTTAAAGTTCTTAGGAATAAAGAAATTCCCTCTGTAAAATTGTTATGGAGGAATCACAGTGTAGAGGAAGCTACTTGGGAGCTTGAGAGCGCTATGATTGGCAAATACCCCCATTTATTTGTTAGCTAAGTTTCGAGGACGAAACTTCTTTTAAGGGGGGAGGATGTGAGAACCCGATAAATAAATGAGTTTTGTTATATGATTAATTCATTTTGTGATTAATTTATTTTGTGCATGAAGGTTTAATTTCTTTTACTAGGTATGAATAATGAATTCATATCTTAAATAAAAGTTCAAGGGCAATGTTATGTCCAAAGTTTTAAATGTATTTTGAGCTCAAATATTTAAATGTTTATTTTTATTCAAGAGCAAGTGTAAGGATGTGTTCTCACGTGGGGAAGGAAATCACACATGAGAGCTACAGTATTTTTTTTTAAAAAAGACTGCTGTGAGACAAAAGGTTTAATTACTCTATGTCAGTGTTGAGAGCACGTGACCTGTCAAACCAGTTAATCATCTCCAACAGTACACTAGATTGTTGGCTATGATAGATGATTGACTAACCTTTAGCAACCGTTACACCCGACCTTTCAAACCAATCACTTCATCCTAAAGCTTGTTAATTACTACTTTTTACAGCCAACGACTGAAATCAAATCTCAAACAATTCAATCGCTCTTGTTGCTCGACAAGTGATATAAATATATCATTTGGGGCTTACCGTGAGGGAGCTTACTTTTTATTTAACCCTAGCCCACTTTCATAAATTCTATATACAGCCAAACACCCACAAAACCCAGGTTCACTTTTAGAACATTTGTCCTTCTCGAAGAACAACCTTAGCTTTTAACTCCTTCATTACAGCCAAAGAGGTGAGAGCACTCTATTAAAGTTCTTCTCTATTTCTGCACTATTTTGTTCTGTTGTGCATGTCATGTTTGTAAAAGAACCTTATTTATTCACTTCCAAAAGTATGATTTAATGCATGCTTTAACACCTAGTGTTAATGTCATTTATTTCAAAAAAATTTATCCAAGACGAGAGTATCAAATGTGACAACCACCTAGTAGACAAACTTTTAGCTATCAAACATTTCTTTTTATCAGTATTTAAGAACACCATGCTTGAGTCTTCATCAACCTGAGTTCTTGAGGTTTAGCAGTGTTTGTGAGATTTGGTAGACAATAAGAATGTTCAACTACAGAAAGGATAAGGATGAGAGTACGATCTATGTATGGTCTTCTATTAATACCACCCTCTAGTGCATATTGAAGCCACCATTGCATCTGAGACAAGTTCTAACTTAGTCTCCGTCAGTTTGATGTTAGTCTCTGATAGTATAAAATTGTCCCTGGGAGATTCCAAGTTACTCTCCAACAGTATGAATTTAGTCTCTAATAGACTAAAAATATTAGTCTCCAATAGTACAAAAATACTAGTCCCCGATGAAGGAAAATTTTGCTAGTCTCTGATGAGAGATATTTCCTAGTCTCCGATGAATAATTACCCACCGAGGAGTTTGGCGCTGAACAACTTTTCTCCGAGGAGTTTGGCGCTAACTTACTGAGTTTGGGGCTGAACAAATTATCCATCGAAGAGTTCAACGATGATTTACTGAGTTTGGTGCTGAACAAGTTATTGCCCGACAAGTTTAGCGATGAACAAATATATCCCCTGATGGGTAAATCATCCCCTAATGACTATCCCCTAACGGGTGAATTATCCCCTGATGGCCAAGAGGTCATCCCCTGACGTGTTAATTACCCACTAATGTCTACGTTTTACGCAGTTTGCCTTAAGGGTATAACGTGTTATTTCTTTTATTTTATTAAGAAATTTTTTACTAATTATTTTTAAACCTCAACAGTTAGATTTCAACTTAAGGCATTAAAAGTTTTTGGACATCACAAGTGCATTTTTCTCATATCTTTATCAAGGTATTAAATTTCTCATGTTACATGCATGTTTTTCAGAGTGTCTCACTCACGAGTGAATTGAAATTGATTTTGTTGCAAGGGACCAAGGCAAGTATATATTCAATCTGATGCTCATTTCAATTTAATGTATTATCTTTTGATTCGATATGCGTACAAGGCTATGATTCATATATTCTAATTGCTTTGATGAATGAGAATGTTATGCTTTAAATTCTGCTAACATGATATAATTGAATGTGCATGGATATAACTGAACTTTGATTTATCAGTATTCTTTAATGTTATATCCGTGCAAACAAATGAGAATGATATGTCCCTTAAATGGGTTATGCCACATGGTTGGCTAGAGGAAAGTGTAGGGTTTTGATAGATAAAACAAAGTGGAAAAAAAAACAATTTAAAACAAAAATGAAACCCTAACCCGAGGATCCATGTGAAACAGTTTAACACATAATGGTTTAAGATTTTACCAATTAAACCTGTAGAATCCAAAACTTTGATGATGGTGTTGAACATCTTCGAATCTTTAACGCAATCCAACTAGACAGCGCCTCTATGGTATCCACACGAACACCCCACGAATTGTCTTATAATCCGAAGTAAGGAGAATTGCAGTACTAGCTGTTGGATCTGCTTCTCTATCTCTCTCTAATTAACTCTAGTCTCTCTCTTATGAGCGGCTAAGGTTTTTCAAAAAATGTATATATAAGAGAGAACATCTGATATATCCTATATATAACTGTGTATAGAGTAATTTCAAACCCTAATCTGATTAGGAGAATAAAATCCGAATTTTATATTTATTATATATTTTAATCAAGTCTCACTTAATTAATATATATGTTATTTTCTTCCAAGGGACTTTAATATATATACAGATTACATACATATAATTTAAAGTCATGATTTAAATAAAATCAATCTTATTGATATATTAAAATCACTGACATTTAAATTATATCTCCTTAATGAATGTTCTTAGTGTGCGACCCTGTAGGTTATTATTACGTTGACAATAATTTTAAATCATATTATAAAATTATAAATAGTGAGTGACATCTAGTAATACATCAATGTTACCCAAGTAATAATAAAGTCATTGATTCGACGTAACCTTTTCGTGACCAATGTTTCAATGTAATTTTGTGGCGGCCCCGGAAATCCCCCAAAGCTGGGCCTCAGGCACCGTCAGCAATATGGGTGACAGACCCCCAAAGTCCCCAAGCTGGAACCCCGGGCTCCGCTAGGAAACACAAAACAACAACTCAAAAGCGACAGATACATCTTAGCCAAGCATTTAATAATCATATGAGAATATATTCTCAAATACATCATATACAAAACTTAGAAGTTTACAACCTCTTAGAAAAACCTCAAAGTTTAAAAAACAGACTGCAGTGAAAACAAAACTTTAGATGGCCCATCTGGCCTTTCAACCTAAACATTTCTATGACGACCTTCCGTTTCACTTTCCCTCTAAAGGCCAACCATAGGAGAGAAAACAAGAAGCTCTCACTATGCCATTTTCTCTTTTCCTTTATTAGGCGACTCAGCCTTCATGACATAACCTGTAAAACATTTCATAACATTTCACATGAGCGTTTACGCTCAGCAAGTATATATTCATAAGCAAGAACAGATATTTCAAAAGCTTTAATATTCATTGAGGTTGGGCGAAGCAATGCTAACACCTCCTGATAAATCAATAAGCATGTATCATTTAGGGTTCCTGAGTGATATTAAAGGTTGATCCTCTTACAATAAATCATGATTCGCCCTCTCTTCATCAGATAATGCATCACCTGACCAGACTGATCATTATCTGACTTCCTTTAACAATCAAATTTCATCCCAGCTGGTCAACTTGGTCGTTTGATTCCATCATTTGACATACGTAGTCACTTGCAGAAACCAATTAATCTGGGAGGGTCTGATTACCGATGCCTCGATCTCTCATTCCCTATCGTCATTAGCCAGAATACCAGGCGAAAGCATTCAATAGCCCCTTAACTTCCCAGATGGATATATCTTCTTGAAAACATTTTCTCATTTTGAATAGCTTTGGCGTGCTTTGACAATTAAAAGCAGCGACTGCCAACAACATTGGCTTGCTCAACAAATAAAAGCAGTGACAACCAATAGCGTAACTATATATCCATATGGAAGTTACTCGGGTGCGCATACAAGTTCACGACTTGCAACACCCTTACATCATCTTTATCATCTTTTGGTGTGCCAGGGACTTTAAACAACTAGCAAACACCCAATAACACATAGCTCAATAATCAACATCTTTTAACATACATCGAATCAATGATAGTACGTTACTTAATCATAAAAGAGATCATCATCTTGCATAGGCATTAACATCATTCATTTACGTAAATCGAAATAATGATTCTACGTAATTAGTAAGAAAGAAAGTGGAATGAGTATATACTTGCCTTGGTCCTTAGCTAGATTCAATATATTGGTTGCAAAAGGATTCTGTAAAACATCATTGTTGGTATAACATGAGAAATCCATACTTTGGAAGATAAATATGGGAGTATGCAAAAATAGGGGATGATTATCAGGTACTGAATTAACCATCAGGGGATTAATCATTTGTTAAGGAAATAGTCAAACATCAGTGGGTACTTATTCTTCAAAGACTAACAAATATCTTATTAGAGACTGATGATGTCATCTTAACCCATCGGAGACTGAGGATGACATCATCAGAGACTATTTAACCCATAAGAGACTGATGACGTCATCTTAACCCATCGGAGACTAAGGATGACATCATTATCGGAGACTAATTAAGTCATAAGAGACTGATGATGTCATCTTAAGCCATAAGAGACTAAGGCTGACGTCATCATCGGAGACTAATTAACCCATAAGAGACTTGTGAAGACCCAGATTTGTAAATAAACTTCGTTATGAAATTTAATTATTTTAGCTTATTTTCTTCATGAAAATTATTTTCTTATAAGTTGTGAATATTGAAATTATATTTTTTATGAAAGAATTTATCTGCAATGTGATGTCCAAAAGATTTTTTTTAATTTTGTAAAGCTCATGAGGTTATGAGTTGTTCTACCCTTAAAAGAGTGTTTCGCGGGTAGCTACAATACACATCTTCTTTTTAAAATACTTCACTGCTGGGGGGGTGGGGGGGGGGGGGGGGGAACAGCAGCATTAAATGCTCATCATCCCTATCATTACCCTAGAGTCAGCTATGAAAGATGACCGAAGGACACAGCAGCCGTTTCAACCACTCTTTCCTTCTTCAGTCATTTCATTTCTTTTCATAGCCAACAGCTGAGATCAGGTTGATCCTACGGTTCTTGTTGTTCAATCAAGTGATATATATACACATCACGCTGTTGTAACCTTGATTCTACCTTTCTAAGCTTCCATCAAACTTAAATTTAATTTTCGAGACAGCAGTTCTTTTTGAAGGATAAACCGAAGCATTTATTTCCTTCCTACAATAAGGAGGTAAGAGCATCTCATTTAAGTCTTGCTATATTTCTTGCGTCTCTGCTCTACCTACCACCCTTAATACCATGTTCATTTATTTTCAAAAGTATGACTTAATGCATATTCTAACGATCGGAGTAAATGTCATTTGTTTCCAGTTGTCTAAGATGGGTGTAGTGTTGTTGACAACCACCTGGTGGACAAACCTTTAACTACCAAATATTCTGTTGATAGTAGTCGCAACCCCATGCTTGAGTATTCTTTAACCTGATTTTCTTTACCCTAAACCGTGTTTAGGATGGCATGCAGACCAAAAGAAATGTTATGTATCACTGAGAGAATGATGAGTTTTGACCTAAGTGTGGATTTGGTTAAGGGCACCACACATGGAGGAGTGAGGAAGACGACCCTGTATCTGAGACAGACTTTAACTTAGTCTCTGACGGGTTTGAGTTAATCCCCGATGGGTTGATAATCCCCGATGAGTTAATCCCCGATGGGTTGATAATCCCCGATGAGTTAATCCCCGATGGGTTGATAATCCCCGATGAGTTAATCCCCGATGGGTTGATAATCCCCGATGAGTTAATCCCCGATGGGTTGATAATCCCCGATGAGTTA
>CM025788.1:25279549-25298541 GCA_014636745.2 Centella asiatica
TCTTATGATGATGCCCTAGTCCGGTATGGGATTATGGGGTCGTCACAAGACTGATGACGTCATCTTAACCCATAAGAGACTAATGCTGACGTCATCATCAGAGACTAATTAACCCATAAGAGACTGATGATGTCATCTTAGCCCATAAGAGACTAATGCTGACATCATCATCGGAGACTAATTAACCCATAAGAGACTGTTTGTAGAACTTGTCTCTGCTATAAAAGAAAATCTTTTAAGAACAAGAATGATGCCCAGAAATGAACAAACTCAAACCTAGGATGCAATAAAATCCTACTTGTTGTGTGTAAACTTCTTTTTATAAACACAAAACAACGTACTCTTTTAAAATCTTTATTCTTTCCTAAAAACTTAGCGCACACAGCTACCACTCTCGGATGCCATGCAAAAAAAAAAGAAAAATAGAGGAGAACTTAAGATTCTTACCTCTTGACTTTGATGAAATAAATTCAAAGCTTGTTTGGAAGAAATCATCCAAAAGAAAGAACTTGAAATTGTATGAAGATGGTAGGTTTAAAGAAGAACTTTGGAAGAGAAATTTTTAGAAAAGAGATTAAAATTTTACCTCCAAATGAGGTATTTATAGCAGGCTGAAATTAAGTTTTGAGATAAAATCATTGGTTAATAAAATGGCTACTCATCATGATTTCTTAACAGCTGATACATGTAATAAGCAGTTGTTGTCCTTCATTCACATACGCTTAATCCACTAATGACACACAAGTAGCTTACTAATCTAAGTATTATACGTACACATGATGTAGTCATTCTTACGTATGCCATTGTGTTCATCAAGAGATTTACTGATCTGGATGCTTGACTCCTTCAAGCAATATAAACATAATTTGCTTGTCCTCATAATCAACTTCCAAACAAATTATAACCCTTTAATGGGTCCACAAATATTTAAATATTCAAAAACATCATGTATTAACTATACACGTTAATAAGAAAACAAAAATGAGTGAATAAATTATTTATAGATAAACAAATTTTCCAGGTCATCACAAATTTAATCCTTTTAACCTTGATATCTAAGATTAAATTCAAGGCATGGATGTGTCATCCTCTTCACAATTTAATCTCAGTTTTCTTGATCAATGAGTAGACTATATGAAACAAATCTCTATTTGAGCATGGCTATGCATTTCATAGTCTCACTCAATCAATAGGCCTATAGATATCATCCCTAATTTATAGGAGGGTTAAATTCCATCTACATCATTCCCATTTCTCACATAACTCATGATGCATCCAACAATCACCTTTATCGTCCACCCGGTTAAAGGTGACTTTTGGCAATGTCAAAACACATTACTCCTTATGTAAAAATCTCATGACTTCAGGTTGAAGGACCATTACATCATTGTCACTATGAGAATTACTTATGACACATAGCATAATGATTCATGTAAAATTCTCGTGGTAGGTCTATCCAATACACTGTTCTCTAACATGGTACCTTTGCATCAACTTAATATATCTCGAATATATTTATGACCAATGAGATATGGCCATTAGTCAATCCACATACTTGTCTCAATGTATTATTGTTGTCCTACTAACAATAATACTTGACTAGGGACATTTAAGAATAATGATATATATAACATACTTATATGATCTCATATTCAAGTCACGTACTTGAATCCATATAATTAATATCATTCTTCTAAGGACATTTATTATGTTAACATTTATATAACGCAGTAAATAAAATATAATAAAAGAAATTATCATTTAACCAAAACATAACATAAATATAATGTCACAATCATTACATAATTGGCCACCAGGGCATATACTCCAACAGAAAGGAAAGGTGCTGATTTTCTGTCACCCGACCTAGAGAAATTTATAAGTGACTACGTACGTTCTCACAAGGAGGGATCATACAGTCACAATTAGGCCAATTGTATACCGTATGGTTAGCAGATCCAATGGGTTTAGCCCTCGATGGATATTTTGAGAAAGATGTACATAGGTGGATACCTGACTTTCTTCAAGGAGGGTTTCTAAGGCATCGGTATTTCTTTATAGAGGTTCACAATCAGAATTGAACCTCCATTAACATCCCAAATTTTCTTCTCTAATTTGTTTATATACTTGTTGAGCGTAGTTCGCTCCTTGTTGTTGAATTTAATGTCTTGCAGGGCATGGTACAAAGGCTGAACCCTCTGACAAAGGGAAGGCAAGGAAGATTGGTTACTGAGCTTGTGTGGACCCTATGGGTGGCCGCTAAGGAAGGAAGATGTTTGGATGTTGTAATGTTATGGACTATAATATAGGGATAGCTTAGCTTCCGCTAGAATTTTAATATTTTGGGTTGTAATAACTCGCTACCACTTTCTTTTAAACTGTATTTATGCTATGAAAGAATGTGACGATTATCTTTATTTTTCCTTTTGATGGAGACCTAGTTCAATAAAAGATTTTGGGGCCGTCACAGAAGTAGTAGCCAGTGTAGGAATTTCTAGGTAAAGAAGTTGTGTGAGGTTAGTAAAGTCGGTTGATAATTGGTCTTGTTTTTGCATAATGGACTGGACATTTGATTCTAGTGTTGTAAGTTTCTTCTCTATAGTGGATTGCTCTTGTAGTCTTAGTTTAATGGAATTGAGCATCGTCTTGGGAAGTATGCCTTTATAGCACCTTCGAATTTTATCTGTCTCTAGCTCCATTCTGGTCTTGATATTCTAGATTGCAACCTTGAGACTATTGATCAAGAAGTGTTGGAACTTCATGTGTTTCTTGTCAGTTTTGATCAACTCCTCATAGACTAGACTTTGTGTAAGTTAAGTTGTACCAGACCCTAGTGTGGTTAAATAATCTTTGCAAAGTTGGGCAACTGCTTCATCTAATGTCTTTGTATAGCTTGCATCCGACCAAGCATCCACATTCTCTTCTTCAATCTCAACAGACACAGGTTCATTTGCAACTCTTGTCTTCATGGCTGATATTTGATCTTGTTGTTGTTGAAAGCCATACAAGATTTCAAAATCAGTATTGGACATATTAGCAAGTAGTTATAGAGCTGCATCCCCTGGTTTTGAGCTTCCCCAAGTTTCCTCTGTTTGATGATGAGTTAGTGATGCAGAGGAAACTTGAGCTACTATAGAGGTCAAGGGCTCAACAAGTTGGAGAAAATCACCTGCTGAGAAAGTATTTTTCTCTCTTTTATTTTGTTCAATGATCTCATCCTTGCTCACTTCCTCTCCTTTTGCTTGGAGTTGGACAGTCAGCTGCTTTTCATCTCCTTTTTCCAAACTTTCTAACCCTTTGACATGTTAAGCATCTACTTACCCATTCAACTATTTCTTTCTTCATGTTGGGCCACCAAAGGCTTTGTTTTAAGTCTTGGTACATTTTCGTGCTTCCTGGATGAATGGAGAACTTTGAGTTGTGGGCTTCGTGCAGAAGTTCGTGCTTTAACTCAGCCTTCGTAGGAATCCACACTCGACCTTCATATCGCAGCAATCCATCGCTATGTATGCGATATCTGCCTTTATCTCCCTCAATTAATGTGTCCATTTCTTTGCAATGCTCTTTTTGTGCGATTTTAATGAGGTCGTGCAATTGAGGCCGAACTCGAATTTCTTCTTCCATATCTATCTTCTGAGCAGTGGTAAGGGTATGAAGTTGCAGGCGTTCGAATTCTTTCTTGATCTCCTCTTGGATGGTCATTACATTCAGTCTTTCACAACAACTGAGTGCATCAGCAACTACATTTGCCTTTCTGGGATGGTAGTTGATAGTACAGTCATAGTCTTGAATCAACTCTAACCAACGCCTTTGTCGCAGGTTGAGTTCTTTTTGTGTGAATATATACTTCAAACTTTTGTGATCTGTATATATCTCGCACTTCTCACCGTAAAGGTAATGCCTCCTAATCTTCAACGCATGAACGATAGCTGCCAATTCTATGTCATGCGTAGGATATTGTTTCTCGCAATCTTTTAGTTGTCTTGATGTATAAGCAATCACCTTGCCATGCTGCATCAAAACTGCTCCAAGTCCTTGTTTTGACATATCACTGTAAATAATGAATTCTCCCTTGTCATCTGGTAATGTCAGAATAGGGGCTATAGTCAACCTTGTCTTCAATTCCTGAAAGCTCTTTTCACAATTTGGGGTCCAAACAAATTTTGTAGTCTTTCTTGTCAAATTCGTCAAAGGTACAGCTAGTTTTGAAAAGTCTTTAACGAACCTTCTGTAATAGCCTGCCAAACCTAAATAACTCTTTATTTCAGTTGGGTTTGTGGGCTGGGGCCATTTCGTGATTGCTTCTATCTTATTAGGGTCCACTGCAATACCAGTTTTGTTGATCACATGACCAAGAAACTTTACTTCCTTTAGCCAAAATTCACATTTGGAGAATTTGGCATATAACTACTTCTTTCTTAAAATTTCCAGCGTTATCCTTAGATGTTCCTCTTGCTCTTTTGCCGTCCTTGAAAAGATAAGAATATCATCAATGAAAACGATAATGAACTTATCCAAGAATGGCTTGAAGATACGATTCATTGAGTCCATGAAGGTTGCGGGTGCATTTGTTAGTCCAAATGTCATTACCAAGAACTCATAGTGACCATAGCGAGTTCGAAATGTTGTCTTTGATATGTCCCCTTCTTTGATCTTCAATTGATGGTACCCTGAGCGTAGATCAATTTTAGAGAAGTACCTTCCTCCTTTAAGTTGATCAAAAAGATCGTCTATCCTCGGCAGAGGGTACTTATTCTTGATCATGACCTTATTCAGTTCTCGATAATCGATGCAAAGTCTCATTGATCCATCTTTCATTCGAACAAATAACACTGGTGCTCCCCAAGGTGACACACTTGGCCTAATCAATCCTCGTTCCAAAAGTTCTTGCAACTGCATCATTAGCTCCTTTAATTCAGACGGTGCCATTCGATACGGGGCCTTGGATATTGGCGCGGTACTGGGGATCAAGTTAATTTCAAAATCCACTTCTCTATCTGGGGGTAGTCCAGGCAACTCCTCTGGAAATACGTCTACGAAGTCCCTTACCACAGGGTCATCCTCGATCTTACTTTCGTTCTTGTTAACATCATGCACATAAGCTAAGAAGACTTCACAACCTTTGCGAATCATTTTCTTTGTCTGAATCATGGTCAAGAATGGTGAGGATTTCTCCATTTTAGTGCCATGGAACCATACCCTCGCCTTCTGGGGAGATCGTAAGACAACTTTCTTCTTCTTACAGTCAATATTGGCCTGATATTTGAATAACCAATCCATTCCCAATATTACGTCGAATTCTCCCAAAGGAAAAGGAATAAGATTAGCAAGAAACTCATGTTGATCTATTTTCAGAGTACAGTTAAGGTAAATGTGAGAAATGCTGATCACCTCACGATTGGTAACTACCACATCTAAAGGCTTTGGTAGTAGTTCAGGCCGAGTTGGCATGTTCCTAGCTAACCGTTCAGATATAAAACTTCGAGTAGCACCCGAATCAAAAAACACATGAGCATGTAAGGAGTTCACTAGTAGTGTACCTGTAACAACATCATCGGAAACCACATCATCTTGCACGGTTATATTGTAAGTCCTTGCTTGTGGTCGTACTGGTATAGTGTTGGCTCCTGTCAGCATCAGTTTGCCACCTTTCTTTTGAGGACAATTAGGAGAGATGTGCCCTTCCATTCCACACGTGAAACATGTTCTTACTGCGGCCAGCGGTCTGTTATTTTGCTGAGGTTGTGATGGTCTTCCTTGGAGTGGGGCAGCGGTGGAGTTCAAAGTCGGACAATTTGAGGAAAAGTGCCCCGGTTGGCGACACTTGAAGCAAACATCCTTCCCTTTCAAGCATGGGGTTGTGCCATGGTACTTTCCACAGTTTGCACACACAGTAGCCCTCTTTGTGATGACATCAGATGATTGCTCCCTCCATTTCCTCTTTCCACTACTGTTCAGATTAATATTGTTGTTGCTTCTCTCTTCCTTCTTTATGCTTGCACCACCAATGTTCTGATGGATTCCCTTATCATCTCCCTTCCTCCTATCTCCCTTCTTATTTTCTCGATTGAAATCATGTACTGTCTTATTACTCCATTCCGCAATTCTTGCTTTCTCCACAATTGCATCAAAGTTTCCTAGTTGAAAAATTGCTACCTACCTCAAAATCCAAGCTCAAATCTTCGGGCCTTTCTCTCTTCATAGCTTACCTGGTGAGGAGCATACCTCATCAGTTCATTAAACTTTGCCTCATACTCGTCCACTGTCATGGACCCTTGCTTCAAATTTAGGAACCTTAATTCCATCGCATTGGAGACACTATGGGGGTAAAATTTCTCCCTGAACCTTTGGGTGAACAGTTCCCAAGTTATCACGGTGTTTGTGTCCCTTGTAACTTCCCTCTTTGTTAACTCCATCCTCTTGGCACCTTTCCACTAGTGATTGGCTTCCCCTTTCAGCATGAAAGCCGCATACTTAGTCTTGCAATCTTTTGGCACGTCTACTAAGTCGAAAGCTTTTTCGATCTCTTCCAACCAATACTGTGCTACAGTAAGTCCCCCCTTACCATCAAAAGTTGGCGGATTGATGCCAGTGAACTCTCGGATACATAGCCCACTAGTAACAGGCCTTGGGGCTTGAGGTGGTGGTGGCGCTGGCGTGTTCATGGCTACAGCTTCACGAATAATTTGAAGAAATTGAGCTAGCGGATTGTCATTTGCATTCCCTGTAGCATTGTTATTGGCAGAATCATTGTCATTAATAGGGGTTGTTGGTGGAACATGTGGGGTATTGCGATTCATCCCAACTACCTCCTCTGAGCTGTCATCCTCTACAACCACTTTGTCAGCATTATCAGCTTGGTTTTCTCTTTCTAAATATTCCAAATTTTCAGACCTTGACAGGTTGTTATGAAGATTACTTCTCCCAGGTCTTCCTGGTCTCCTTCCTCTGACCATAATCTAGTATGATACACGCAAAGAGTTAAACATCCTTCACGAAACATTCCATTTTTATATGGCTCAAGAATTTTATAACTCAATAAGGTGAAGAACGTTAAGCAACACATAAGCATTTAGATATGTCAAAATATTTTTCATTCATGTACATAGAAGACTGTCATAAACATCGTTCTCTAACATTCTTAAACAAGTCACACATAGGTCCAAATACATTTGAGTGCATCTGAGATAGTCACAACTGTCCCAAGCAGAGTTCAAAATAAGCACATAACAACCTCCACCTAAATTTTACATCCACTTCTATAACTAATCCTCCTCATCTTTTGTGTTCAAAGATCCTTCGTGTTCCGCCTCCCTTTCCCAATGTCGATACTGTATACGTGTCTCCTCGATGCGGCGCGCACAGTGGTTGCTCATTTGCTCCAAACGCATCACGGTGGGATTAGCTGCTGCTGTTGCTACCATCTGCACATGCATCTCTAATGCCAGTCGATGGTACAGGCTCTGAGTCAACCAAAAAGAGGATTGCCATGCTGATGTTGTTGTGCGAAACCTAGTAATAGTGGCAGCCTGTCGTCGAACTGTCATGGTGCGTGCTGCCAAACGACAGTGAACTTCTGCGTCGTAACCATGTACCATTTCATCATGGGATGGCGCCGCTGCCTGTGGTGGGGAGGAAACAGGCCTCGGAGAATCACATTTCATCCGAGGGATATCTTGTGTCACAACATGGTCGCAGTCAAAATGTCGGTGTATTGTGCTTTTCCGTGCTGTGTGACGAATGCGCGGCCCAAGGCGAACAGTGGAAGGTTCGGCCTCCTGCATCGGCTTTATGGCGAGGCTGGGGCCTTCGTGTACTGGTGATGGTGGATGTTCGTCTAATGATGTAGGGGTGAACAGTGGAGACTCCACACTAGGCTCATCTCCTTCTTCAGATGGGAAGTTGTAAATTGGGAGATTTATTCTAGGAGAACGTGCAGGGGATCTAGAACGATCTCTGGCCATCTACATGAAACAATCCAAGTCAGTAAGTCTGAACATTTCAATAAACAATGCATGCAATGAGCATCTATGAGGTGGTGCCTACATTTCAATCTTGTCTTCTCTTAGCAGTTTCTACCCTTAAGTTGTTCAACAACCTTTGTGTCCAACATAAGTCTTAATCCTCGGCCCATTAACCTATCCTAGTACTTCAACTCTAGCATCAAATTCTTAAATTCCTCTATTGGAGTAATTCTGGGACATACCGCAGTACTCCCTACTCCTGGATGTGGTTTACGGGCAGTGTTTCGTTACGAATTACTTCTGGTCGTAACTGGGCTCTGATACCAACTGTGACAACCCCAAAATCCCTCACTGGATCAGGGCTTCGTCGAAAGAAGGAAAAGATAACCACACATCCATTCATATTATAAATACTAGAATATAAACAATATTAAAGAGATATTACACCCAAAATATTACATTTCAGCGGAAGCTATTCTATCTCTATACTATAATACAAAACATCAATTTTTAGATCCTCTTCTTTCCTTCCTTCCTTATTCACACTACAAAGGGTTAGCCCAACTCAGTAACCGATCATCTTTGCCTTCCCCTTGTCAGAGGGCTCAACCTTTATATTCTGCCCTGCAAGACATTAAAATTCAACAAGAATGAGAGATTTACGCCCAGCAAATATATAAATAATTTGGGAAAGCAAATCCGGAATGTTTTAAAAGATTCAACTCTGTTGAGAGGCTTGGTAGAACAATACTAATGCCTCAGAGATCTTTAGGAATCTTTAGGATTACTGATGATAAACAATTGTGTAATCCTTTTTAAAATAAAGCATAATTTCCTTGAAGTAAAAATATTCATCGAGGGCTAAACCTGTTGGATCTGCTAACCATACGGTATACAACTGGCTTAACTGTGCCCGCATGATCCCTCCTTGTGTGAACGTACGTAGTCACACAAAATTCCTCTAGGTCAGGTGAAGAACAAATCAACACCTTTCCTTTCCTCTAGCCATCCATGTGGCATAACCATTTAAGGAACATAGCATACTCATTTATTACACAGATATAATATTGAAAAATAACTGATAGAGCAAAGCTTCTTTACATCCATGCATTTTCATTCATATCATGCTAGCGGAAATTAAAGCATAGCATTTTGTTTCACAAGGAAATTTAAATATAAGTGTCATAATTTTGTACGCATGTCGAATCAACTGATCATGCGTTTAACTGAAATAAGCATAAGAGTAATAATATACTTTCCTCGATCCTTTGCAACAAAGATTCAAATTCAACTTACTGGTGAGTGAAAGATTCTGTAAATTATGCAAGTAATATTTTAATACCTTAATAAGAATTTATGAAAGAAAATGTGTATGTGATGTCCTTAGACTTTTACTGTCTTAAATCTGGCATAATAACATCATGAAATAATTTTAAGAAAATAATGTTTTGTAGTCTTGATAACAGACTGTGTATCGGGGAATAATTTTCTCATTATCAAACTCGTCAGGGACTGATATTCTTAGCCATCAGATTCTAACATATTTTGCCCATCAGAAACTACAAAAATTCATCCATCGGAGACTAAGAAATTTTTGCCTGTCAGAGACTACAGATGACGTCATCAAAGACTAAACTTAGCCTATCGGAGACTAAGGATGACGTCATCAGAGACTAAACAACTCATCAGAGACTGATGACGTCATCTTAACTCATCGGGGACTAAGGGTGACGTCATCATCAGAGACTAACATTTGCTCATCGGAGACTAAGAACACCTCATCAGAGACTAACAACATCTCAACAAAGACTAACAACATCTCATCAGAGACTAACAACATCTCATCAGAGACTAACCACATCTCATCACAGACTAACATTAGGTCTTGTTTTTGGTATCATGGAAGGCTTATCATGAACAAACTCAGCCTAGGATGTCTCATGAAAATGCAAAAGAATATAAACTTAGCATAAATCTTTGATGCTATGCACGAAAGAAACTAAATAGAGTACCAGGTTCTTACCTCTTCGTTCTTAAGGGTGAAATCAAAGCTTGTCTGAGAATAATTTTTCGAAAGAAGAACTTAGAAATTTATGGAGATGATAAGTTCAAACGAAACACTTAAAAGAGAAATTTTGGTAAAAAAGTAAAATTTCATCTGGAATGAGGTATTTATAGAGTTCAGGGGTAGTAAGCTAAGGTTAAGCTTTAAGATAAGATGATTGGTTATTTTGGACGGTAAAACGGTTGTTCATCATGACTTCTTGACAGCAAACAGCTGTTGTCCTACATGCATGAAGACTTAGCCACCTAAACAGTTCCTAATCAACCACGTAATTACAAGACCATGTAATCCTCTCATTTTCTTCCAAGTTGATCAATATAATCTTATATGGGATTTGCTAGTCCCTTTTTTAATACCTTTTTAAGGAACTTAACCTCATAATTATGGATATCACATCATCATAAAAATTTTCATTGTAGCTATGAATTTATCATTCATATCTAAAAAGACTAACCTCCATGCAAAAATAAAATAATACAAAATAAAATTATTTCTTATCGTAAAATACATTTAAAATTTTTGGGTTCTCACATCATATCCAATCATAGCATAAATACTAATAAAAGGAATTAGTAAAGAGTTATCACAACCCAAAATATTACATTCTCAGCAGAAGCTATTCTATCTCTATATAATAATACAAAACATTACTCCTCAAAACAACTTCCTTTCTTCCTTCCTTAACGGCACTCAAAAGGGTTGCCAAACTCAGTAGCTGATCATCTTTGCCTTCCCTTTGTCAGAGGGTTCAGCCTTTAAACCTTGCCCTACAAGACATTAAAATTCAACAAGAATGAGCGATTTACGCCCAGCAAGTATATAAACAATTTGGGGAAACAAAGTAGGAATGTTACTAAGGATTCAATTCTGTTGAGAGGCTCAGTGGAACAATACTAATGCCTCGGAAATCTTTGAAGAATCTTTAGGATTACAGATGTTAAACAATGTGTAATCCTCCTTGAAGAAAAGCAAGTATTTACCTGTGTATAACTTTCTCAAAATATCCATCGGGGGCTAAACCCGTCGGATCTGCTAACCATACGGTACACAGCTGGCCAAACTGTGACTGCATGATCCCTTTTTGTGTGAACGTACGTAGTCAATTAAAACTCCTCTAGGTCAGGTGAAGAACAAATCAACACCTTTCCCTTCCTCTTGCCAACCATGTGGCATAACCCATTTAAGGGACATATCATTCTCATTTGTTTGCACAGATATAAGATTGAAAAGTAACTTAAAATCAAAGCTCAGTTATATCTATGCACTTTCATTCATATCATGCTAGCGAAAATCAAAGCATAGCATTCTGATTCACAAGGAAATTTAAACATAAAAGTCATAATCTTGTACGCATGTCGAATTAATTGATCATGCGCTTAACTGAAATAAGCATAAGAGTGAGAATATACTTGCCTCGGTCCTTTGCACAAAATCAAATTCAATTTATTCGTGAGTGAAAGATTCTGTAAAATATGCATATCACATGATAAATTTACTACCTTAATAAGAATTATGAAAGAAAATGCATATGTGATGTCCTTAAACTTTTATTGTTTCAAATCTGACAAAAGAACCGTCGAGGTTAAAGGAATAACATCCTCAAATAATTTAAGGAAAATAATGTTTTATAGTTTTGAAGACAAACTGTGCATCAGGGAATAAACGTTGAAGCATAACAGTGGTCGTCAGGGTTTAAGAATTACCATCGGAAGATAATCTAACCGTCAATGGATACTTAGTCATCAGGGGATATTTATCCGTCAGGGGATGACTGGACATCAGTGGGTAAACTACCCGTCAGGGGATGTCTCTCGACCATCAGGGTATCATTCACTCATCAGGGGATAGTCATCAGGGGATGACTTACCCATCAGGGGATAATTTGCTCACTGCCAGACTAGTCGGGTGATAACTTTGACTACCGCCGAACTCTCTTGGCTGTTAGGGGATTATTTGCTCATCGCCAAACTTAGTAAGTCATTACTGAACTTCATCAATGGATAAATTGTTCAGCGCCAAACTCAGTTGGTTATCGTCAAACTCCTCAGAGACTAATATCTTTAGCTATCAGAGACTAACATAATTTTGCCCATCAAAGACTACGGATGATGTCATCAGGGACTAAACTTAGCCTGTCGGAGACTAAGGATGACATCATCAGAGACTAATTTAAACTTCCTTCATCAGAGACTAAGATTATCTCGTCAGAGACTAACATTAACTCATCAGAGACTAGAGTTATCTTGTCAGAGACTAACATTAACTCATCAGAGACTAGAATTATGTCGTCAGAGACTAACATTAACTTATCAGAGACTAACATAGAGCTTGTCTTCATTTCGATGGAAGACCTAACATGAACAAACTCAACCTAGGATGCCTCATAAACATGAAAATGCAAAAGAACACAGTCCTTTAAAGTTTTATTCCTTCTTGAAAACTTAGCATACATGGTTAATAAATCTTTGATGCTATGTACAAAAGAAACTGAGTAGAGTACCAGGTGCTTACCTCTTCGTCTTTAAGGAAGAAATTTATAGCTTGTCTGAAAATAATTTTCCGAGAGAAAGACTTGGAAATTTATGAAGATGGTAAGTTTAGAGAAAAACTTTAGAAGAGAAATTTTTAGAAAAGAGATTAAAATTTTACCTCCGAATGAGGTACTTATAGCAGACTAAAATTAAGCTTTAAGATAAGATGATTGGTTAATGTGGATAGTAAAACGACTGTTTATCATTACTCTTTAACAGCTAACAACGCAATAAGTAGCTGCTGTCACACATGCACATAAGTTTCATCAACTAATGACACACAAGCAGCTTATTAACCCAAACATCATACGTACATATGCGATCATTTTCCTTACGTAAGCCATTCAAGTTGTTTTGTATGAAACTTGCTAACCTTCCATATTCCATAACATCAACCTTTGTTCATGCTTGATTAAATTAATCTCATACAAGATTTTGAGATTACTGTATTCAAATCCCTTTGTTGATTTTACAAAGGAAATTGTGGTTATAGAATTTTGGACATCACATGGACATAATACTTAAGTATTTAAAATTCATACCTCATAGGAAATCATCTCATAAACATTTTATTTCTATTTATTTAGGAAAATAAAATTTTGAGTCATCACATTCAACCTCCCTTAAGAGAAGTTTCGTCATAGTACTCTCAAGCTCCCAAGTAGCTCCCTCCATGCTATGATTTCTCCATAACACTTTTACAGAAGGAATCTCTTTGTTCCTAAGAATTTTAACATGTCGATCTAAAATCGGAACAGGGATCTCTTTATAATTTAAATTCGGTTGTAGCTCTATCGGTTGATAATCGATTATTCCTCTATGGTCGGCTTTGTAAGGACATAAAACTAATATGTGAAATACATCATGAATGTGTCCTAAAGCTTATGGCAGTGCCAACTAATAGGCCACTTCACCAATCTTCCTCAACACCTCAAATGGTCCCACGTAGCGGGGACTCAGCTTTCCCTTCTTGCCAAAACGTATCACGCCCTTCAAAGGTGACACTTTCAATAAAGCATAACTCCAAATTTCCAGGGTTTGATCCTTCTTGTGCTGATCAACATATTGCTTCTGTCGATCTTGAGCTGCCTTCATTCTCATTCTGATCAACTTGATTGCTTCCTTAGTTTGTTGGACTATCTCTGGCCCAATTAGCTTCCTTTCTCCCACTTCATTCCAGTAAAGTGGGGTTCTGCACTTCCGACCGTACAACACCTCAAATGGTGCCATGCTGATGTTGGCATAATAGTTATTATTGTACGCGAATTCGATCAGTGGCAGATGATTGTCCCAATGGCCTTTGAAATTGAGAACACAATCTCATATCATATCTTCTAGTGTCTGAATCGTGCGTTCAGATTGACCATCTATTTGTGGGTGATAAGCTGTGCTCATATCTAGTCTTGTTCCCAGATATTCTTGGAAGCTCTTCCAAAATCTTAAGGTAAAGCTCGGATCTCGATCAGAGACGATGGAGACTGGCACTCCATGTCGACTCACAATTTCCTTAACATATAACGTCACCATTTGATCCATCATGTATGTATATTTGATGGCCAAAAAGTGTGCCGATTTGGTCAATCTATCGACTATGACCCAAATGGCATTCAATCCTCCGAGCGTGGTTGGTAATCCAACTACGAAGTCCATTGTGATAAACTTGTTATAGTGTATGCCCTAGTGGCCAATTATGTAATGATTGTGACACTATATATATGATATGTTTTTGGTTAATGATAATTTATTATGTTTTATTTACTGCGTTATATAAATGTTAACATAATAAATGTCCTTAGAAGAATGATACTAATTATATGGATTCAAGTATGTGACTTAAATATGAGATCATATAAGTATGTAATGTATCATTATTCTTAAATGTCCCTAGTCGAGTATCATTGTCAGCGGGACAACAATAATACATTGAGACTAGTATGTAATTAACTGATGGCCATATCTCATTGGTCATAAATATATACGAGATATATTAAGTTGATACATAGGTACATGTTAGAGAACATAGTACTGGACAGACCCACCATGAGAATTCTACATGGAGCGTTATGCTATGTGTCATAAGTAATTCTCATAATGACAATGATGTAATGGTCCTTCGACCTGAAGTCATGACATTTCTACATAAGGAGTTATGCTTTTTGACATTATCAAAAGTCACCTTTAACCGTGTGGACGATAAAGGTGATTGTTGGATGCATAATGAGTTATGTGAGAAATGGGAATGATGTAGATGGAATTTAACCCTCCTATAAATTAGGGGTGATATCTATAGGCCTCTTGATTGAGTGAAACTATAAAATGAATGGCCATGCTCAAATAGAGATTTGTTTCATATAGTTTACTCATTGATCAAGAAAACTAAGATTAAATTATGAAGAGGATGACACATCCATGCCTTGAATTTAATCTTAGATATCATGGTTAAAAGGATTAAGTTAGATTGAAACATTGGTCACGAAAGGTAATGTCGAATCTATGACTTTATTATTACTTGGGTAACAGTGATGTATTACTAGATGCCGCTCACTGTTTATAATTTTATAATATGATTTAAAATTATTGCCAACGTAATAATAACCTACAGGGTCACACACAAAGAACATTCGTCAAGGAGATATAATTTAAATGTCAATGATTTTAATATATCAATAAGATTGATTTAATTAAATCATGACTTTAAATTATATACATATATATTAATATATGTAATCTGTATGAAATAGAGTCCTTTGGAAGGAAATACGAATATATATTTATTTGTGGATATATATATTAATTAAGTGAGACTTGATTAAATATATATATCTAATAAATATAAAATTCGGATTTTAAGTCTTCTAATTAGATTAGGTTTTGGAATTACTCTATGAAAGGCTATATATATATGATATATCAGCTATTCTCTAAAAAAAAACCAACGTTTTACGTAGCCGCTCATAAGAGAGAGACTAGGGTTAAAAGAGATAAGAGATACAGATCATACAGCTAGTACTGTAACTCTTCTTGTTCGGATCGTAAGACGGATCGTGGGTGTTCGTGTGGATACAGTAGAGACGTAGTTCTGTTGGATTGCGTTAAAGATTTGGAGATGATCAACACCTTCACCAAAGCTTTAGGTTCGCACTTTTAATCGGTAAAATCTTAAACTATCTGTATTAAATTGTTTCGCATAGATCCTCGGGTTTGGGTTTCGTTTTTTGTTTTATTTTAAATCGTTTTTTTTTCGCTGCGTTTATATTCTTCGAAACCCAACAAAACTCCCACTTCCACTCAGGAATTTCCAATGATTGAAGCAGTCCACTTGGTTTCTGGTGTTCTGCTTTAACCCTTTTACATGTTAGGCATCTACTCACCCAATCAGCTATTTCTCTCTTCATGTTGGGCCACCAAAAATTTTGTTTTAAGTCTTGGTACATCTTCGTGCTTCCTGGATGAATAGAAAATTTTGAGTGGTGGGCTTCATGCAAAAGTTCTTTCTTTAATTCAGCCTTCGCAGGAATCTACACTCGACCTTCATATCGCAGCAATCCATCATTGTGCATGCAACACTTGCCTTTCTCTCCCTTAATCAATCTGTCATTTTCCTCACAATGCTCTTCTTGTGCGATTTTAATGAGGTCGTGCAATTGAGGCTCAACTCGAATTTTTTCTTCCATATCAATCCTCTGGGCAGTGGAAAGTGTATGAAGTTGTAGGTGTTCGAATTCCTTTCGAACCTCTTCTTGGATGGTCATCATATTCAGTCTTTCAAGACGGCTGAGCGCGTCTAGAACCACATTTGCCTTTCCAGGATGGTAGTTGATAGAACAGTCATAGTTCTGAATCAATTCTAACCAACGCCTTTGTCTCATGTTGAGTTCCTTTTGTGTGAATATATACTTCAAACTTTTGTGGTCAATATATATCTCACACTTCTCACCGTAAAGGTAGTGCCTCCAAATCTTCAACGCTAAAACGATAGCTGCCAATTCTATGTCGTGCCCAGGGTATCATTTCTCGCAATCTTTTAGTTGTCTTGAGGCATAAGAAATTACCATCCCATGCTGCATCAAAACTGCTCCAAGTCCTTGTTTTAACGCATCACTGTAAATAATGAATTTGCCTTTGTCATCCGGTAGTGTCAAAACAAGGGTTGTAGTCAACCTCTTCTTCAATTCCTGAAAACTCTTCTTACAATCAGGAGTCCAAACCAATTTTGTAGTCTTTCTTGTTAAGTTAGTCAAAGGCACAACTAATTTCGAGAAGTCTTTAACAAACCTCCTGTAGTAGCCTGCCAAGCCTAAAAAACTTCTTACTTCAGTTGGGTTTGTTGGCCAAGGCCACTTCGGGATTGCTTTTATCTTATTGGGGTCCACTGCAATACCAATTTCGTTGATCACATGACCAAGAAACTTTACTTCCTTCAGCCAAAATTTACATTTGGAAAATTTGGCGAATAACTGCTTCTTTCGTAGAACTTCCAGCGTTATCCTTAGATGCTCCTCATGCTCTTTCGCCATCTTCGAATAGATAAGAATATCATTAATGAAAACGATAATGAACTTATCCAAGAATGGTTTGAAGACACGATTCATCAAGTCCATGAAAGTTGCTGGTGCATTTGTCAGTCCAAATGGAATTACTAAGAACTCATAGTGGCCATAGCGAGTTCGGAATGCCTTCTTTGATATGTCCTCCTCTTTGATCTTCAATTGGTGGTACCTTGAGTGAAGATCAATTTTCGAAAAGTACCTCCCTACTTTAAGTTGATCAAAAAGATCGTCTATCCACTGTAGGGGGTACCTATTCTTGATCATGACCTTGTTCAACTCTCGATAATCAATACAGAGTCTCATCGATCCATCTTTCTTTCGATCAAACAATATTGGTGCACCCCAGGGTGACACACTTGGCCTAATCAATCCTCGTTCCAAAAGTTCTTGTAACCGCATCATCAGTTCCTTTAGTTCAGATGGTGCCATGCGGTACGGGGCCTTGGAGAGATTGGCGCAGTACCAGGGACCAAGTTGATTTCAAAATCCACTTCTCTATCCAGGGGTAGTCCAGGCAACTCTTCTGGAAATACGTCTGCAAACTCCCTTACCACAGGGACATCCTTGATCTTAATTTCATCATTATCGGTATCGTGTACATAAGCCAAGAAGGCTTCGCAACCCTTATGAATCATCTTCTTTGTCTGAATCATGGTCAAGAATGGTGATGATTTTACCATCTTGGTGCTATGATTTTACCATCTTGGTGCCAAGTTGATTTCAAAATCCACTTCTCTATCATGTTGTAAGTCCTTGCTTGTGGTCGCACCGGTACAGTGTTGGCTCCCGTTAGCATTGGTTTGCCACCTTTCTTTTGAAGGCAATTGGGAGAGATGTGCCCTTCCATTCCGCATGTGTAACATATCCTTACCATGGCAAGTGATCTGTTATTTTGTTGAGTTTGTTGTAGTCTTCCTTGGGGCTGGGCAGCAGCGGGGTGCAATGTTGGACAATTTGACGATAAGTGCCCTAGTTGGCGACAATTGAAGCAAACATCCTTCCCTCTCAAGCACGGGGTTGTACCATGGTTCTTCCCGCAGTTTGCACACACAGTAGCCCTCCTTGCAATGCCATCAGATGATTGCTCCCTCCACTTCCTTTTTTCGCTGCTGCTCAGACAAATATCATTATTGCTCCTCTCTTCCTTCTTTATACCACCAAGGTTCTGATGGTTTCCTCTATCATTTCCCTTCCTCCTATCTCCCTTCTTGTTCTCCCAATTGAACTCATGTACTGTCTTGTTGCTCTATTCTACGATTCTAGCTTTTTCCACAACTGCATCAAAAGTTTCTAGCTGGAAAATTGCTACCTGCCTTAGAATCCAAGGGTTCAACCCTTGTTCAAATCTTCAGGCTTTTCTCCCATCATCGCTCACCTAATGAGGAGCATACCTCATCAGTTCATTAAACTTTGCCCCGTATTCCTCCACAGTCATGGACCCTTGCTTTAGATTTAGGAACCTCAGTTCCATTGCATTAGAGACATTAGGGGGGTAAAATTTTTCCCTGAACTTCTGGGTGAATTGCTCTCAGGTTATCACAGTGTTGGTGTTCCTTATAGCTTCCCTTTTTGCTAGTTCCATCCTCTTGGCACCTTTCCACCAGTGGTTGGCTTCCTCTTTCAGCATGAAAGCTGCGTACTTAGTCTTACAATCCTCTGGTACGTCCACTAAGTCGAAGGCTTTCTCGATCTCCTCCAACCAATACTGTGCTACAGTGGGTCCTTCCTTTCCATCAAAGGTCGGTGGATTAATGCCAGTGAACTCTCGGATACCTAGCCCACGGGCAACAGGTCTTGGTGGTTGAGGTGGTGGTGGAGCTGGTCGATTCGCGGCCACAGCCTCAGGAATGACCTGTAGGAATTGAGCTAGTGTGTTGTCAAC
>CM025788.1:25298715-25357133 GCA_014636745.2 Centella asiatica
ATCGGGGATTATCAACCCATCGGGGATTATCAACCCATCGGGGATTAATAACTCATCGGGGATTATCAACCCATCGGGGATTAACTCATCGGGGATTATCAACCCATCGGGGATTAACTCATCGGGGATTATCAACCCATCGGGGATTAACTCATCGGGGATTATCAACCCATCGGGGATTAACTCAAACCCGTCAGAGACTAAGTTAAAGTCTGTCTCAGATACAGGGTCGTCTTCCTCACTCCTCCATGTGTGGTGCCCTTAACCAAATCCACACTTAGGTCAAAACTCATCATTCTCTCAGTGATACATAACATTTCTTTTGGTCTGCATGCCATCCTAAACACGGTTTAGGGTAAAGAAAATCAGGTTAAAGAATACTCAAGCATGGGGTTGCGACTACTATCAACAGAATATTTGGTAGTTAAAGGTTTGTCCACCAGGTGGTTGTCAACAACACTACACCCATCTTAGACAACTGGAAACAAATGACATTTACTCCGATCGTTAGAATATGCATTAAGTCATACTTTTGAAAATAAATGAACATGGTATTAAGGGTGGTAGGTAGAGCAGAGACGCAAGAAATATAGCAAGACTTAAATGAGATGCTCTTACCTCCTTATTGTAGGAAGGAAATAAATGCTTCGGTTTATCCTTCAAAAAGAACTGCTGTCTCGAAAATTAAATTTAAGTTTGATGGAAGCTTAGAAAGGTAGAATCAAGGTTACAACAGCGTGATGTGTATATATATTACTTGATTGAACAACAAGAACCGTAGGATCAACCTGATCTTAGCTGTTGGCTATGAAAAGAAAGGAAATGACTGAAGAAGGAAAGAGTGGTTGAAACGGCTGCTGTGTCCTTCGGTCATCTTTCATAGCTGACTCTAGGGTAATGATAGGGATGATGAGCATTTAATGCTGCTGTTCCCCCCCCCCCAGCAGTGAAGTATTTTAAAAAGAAGATGTGTACTGTAGCTACCCGCGAAACACTCTTTTAAGGGTAGAACAACTCATAACCTCATGAGCTTTACAAAATTAAAAAAAATCTTTTGGACATCACATTGCAGATAAATTCTTTCATAAAAAATATAATTTCAATATTCACAACTTATAAGAAAATAATTTTCATGAAGAAAATAAGCTAAAATAATTAAATTTCATAACGAAGTTTATTTACAAATCTGGGTCTTCACACATTGTTAGGTTTTATAACATTTGATGATGATTGTAATTAGAATACTTATATATACAAATGTACAGAAAGTGCTAGTTTATAGCATTAGAGTTTTGTAGCTGATAGTTTACTCTCTGATTCATGTAATTTATTTTTGTAAGAGAGTAAGTTAAACTTTGTCTTATAAGAGACTATCAGAATTGTATCAGAGATTTCAACAAGTCAGAGACTATGTTTAGTCTATCGGAGACTAAAGAAATTGTTCATCAGAGACTACAGCTTAAAGCATCGGAGACTAATATCAAAGCATCAGAGAGTAATCTTGAGTCATCAGAGACTAAGCGTAAGGCATCGGAGACTAAGATTAAGTCATCAGAGACTAAAAGCTTAAGTTGTCGGAGACTAAACATTTGATTAGAGACTAAAGTTGAAGCCATCAGAGACTAGAGTAAAATTATTCTCTGATACAAGACAAACTTCTAATTGGATTAGAAGTCATCTTTGATATGGAGATTTGAAGAGTTATTAAAGTTGAAGCTGGTTAGGAAACAAGGAGAACGAGAACAATTAGTGAGAGAACCTATTCATTTTGTACATAGAAAATATACATTGAATAGGATTAGAAGCTGAATTACGATTCAGATTTGGATTCTGTAATTAAATTTACAGAATTGTATTAGGAGCTGTATGTTTGTAAAGATTTATAAATAGCGTCCAGAATTTTGAAGCTGACAATCAGTTTGTGATTGTTAGAATTTGTAATCAATTGTTCATCAATAAAAGCAATTGTTTATAAATTTGTTCTTGTTTCTGTTCTTTAATTTCCGAAAGTAAATATACTTTGATGTACAGAAATTCGAAAAGATTTCAAGAACTTGTATCCAACCCCCCTTCTACAAGTTCTAGGCTATTTCACTGGGACAACAATTGGTATCAGAGCATATTAATTGATATATTTCAATTAACAAGATCTAGAGATGGCCAATGATGAAGGAAGCAACTCCAGCATAATGGCATATGCAGAAAGTTGAGATGGTGGAACCAGAATTCTAGTTTTAAAAAGAGAAGACTATCCAATCTAGAAACAAAAGATGTATATGCACTTTAGGGCAACTGATCCTGAGTATATTGATAGGATTGAGAAGGGTCCTTATCAACCAAGGAAATTTGTTCCTCCAAAAACTGTGGAAGGAACAGTTATCCCTAAACACTTTGAACTTGCTGTAGAAAGTGATTACACCAATGAAGACAAGTTACAAGTGTTAAAGGATGCTAAAGTGATGAACATACTTTACAATGGACTGGATAAGAATATGTTCACAAGCATAATCAATTGCACAACATCTAAACAGATCTGGGACACCATCAAAGTCCTATGTGAGGGGACAGATCAAGTGAGAAAGAATAAAAGGTCATTGTTGACTCAACAATATGAATTCTTTTAAACAAAGCCTGGTGAATCAATAACATCAGTTTATGATAGATTCAATGCTTTGCTTAATGACCTAAAAATACTTGGAAAGTCCTATGACAATGAAGATGTTAATACCAAATTCATGAGGGCACTCCCACCAAGTTGGGATCCAAAAACAACTACAATAAGAGAAGCTCATGATTTGGATATTCTCACATTGGACAGGCTCTATGGAAATCTCAAGACATATGAATTAGAAATAGAGCAAAGGCAGAAGCTGCATGGCAGGGACAAAGGAGCTACACTGATGGTTGAGACAAAGAAGTCTCATGACGAGCTTGATGATGACACTGATACTGCAAGCTCGATTGATGAAGAAATATAATCAATCACTGATGATGAGATGGAGGAATTCATGGCTTTCATGGTGAAGCAATTCAAAAAATTTAGAGCTAGCAGGAAAGGAAGAAAATCATCAAGGAAGCCTATCCCAAAACGAGAAGGTCAAACTGTGACCTTTGACAAGAAGAAAATAAGATGTTTCAATTGTGATGGGATAGGGCACTTTGCCAATGAGTGCAAGAAGCCTAGATCTACAGAAAGATCTAAGGATGACAAGAACAAAAAATCAAGGATTGATCTTGCTGACAAAAGATTCAAATCAAAGAGCAATGCCTTGATTACCGAAGAGAAAGATTGGATTGACAGTGACTCTGAGGAAGAAATTGTCAACTATGCCTTGATGGTTCAAACTGATGAACCAAGTAATTCTACTAAGGTATGTGATGCAATTCAGAATTTTAATGTGCTTAATTTAATTGATACATCTAGTGTAGAAAGCATACAAAAAGATATATCTGATTTGCATGTTAGTTTTAGATCATTAACCATTGAACATGACAAAGTACAAGAATCACATGACCAACTCTTTAAAAGAAATAGATTTCTTAAAGAGAAACAAATACAATTTGATACTATCAAGTCAGAACTGAATAAAGCTCATCACATGATAGATGCTTTGAAAAAAAGGAAATTTTACTTAGTTGAACAACTTGAAAATGAACAGGCTAAGATTAAACAATGAAATCAATCCTCTAAAAAGCTTTCTGACTTGGTAGAAAATCAAATGGTTGGTCAAAAATCTGGTTTAGGATATGATGAGTTCCTAGAAATAAAACCAAAAATAGAAAAAGTTGAAGCTACTAATTCTATGACTAACAAACCAATTCTCATGAAAATAATTAATTTTGTCTCATCAATCAATGAACCTAAATTTATCAACACTCAAAGTCAACATGTCACTGCAATTATAAAAAATGATCAAAATTTAGTGAATACTGTTGAAAAGAGTGAAAACAAAAGATTGAATTTAGGATTCATGACAAAGACACAATTAAATAAAAAATTAGAAAATCTTACTGAGTCCAAGATTGAAAAGTCAGTGGAGTTTAGCAGTGGGAAAAGAAATAGGAATGGAAAAATAGGCATCAATAAATATACTAATTATGCAAGTATGCCTAATGCTCCTAGAAAGACATGTCATATATGTGGAAATCCTAATCACATAGCTATACATTGTAGGAGTAAAAATAGAATTCCTATTGTAGAGACTGCATTAACAAAGATAATCAAAGAAAAATCACTTGTAAAAAGGTCTAACCATCTTTGCAATAATAGTGAAAATGCTAAACTTGGCAGTCTCTCACCTTTAAGAAGCAAGACTAATGATTGTTTAATAAAAGTTAAAAATTCTAAAAGACAATCAACTCCATCTGAGTCAAGTCTTGATTCTAAAACTAGTGAGAAAGAATCCAAGAAAATCTGGGTCCCAAAAACTTCTAACTAGTTATTCTTACTGTGCAGGGCAAAAAGAAAAAATCATGGTTCTTGGATAGTGGATGTTCAAGACATATGACAGGGGATAAGTCCCTGCTTAAATAGTATGAAGAAAAGAATGGCCCTAAGGTAACATTTGGAGATGACAGCAAAGGTCATACAAAGGGCTATGGCAATGTTGAACATGGTGATGTCATCTTCACTGAAGTATCACTAGTTGATGGATTAAAGCACAATCTGTTAAGTGTGAGTCAACTATGTGATAAGGGATTCTTTGTCACCTTTAAAGAAGATCTATGTCAAGTGTGTGACAAGGAATCTGAGAATGTGATATTGACAGGAAAAAGAAAAGGAAATTTGTACACTGCAAATTTAGTTTCTTCTACTGATCAAATCACATGCCTATATAGCAAAGCCTCTGTTGATGAAAGTTGGCTTTGGCACAAGAAGCTCTCCCACTTAAATTTCAAAAACATCAACAGATTGGTGAGAAAAGGTTTAGTAGCTGGCATTCCTCAATTGGAATTTACACAAGAAAGGTTGTGTGACTCATGCCAGAAAGGAAAACAAAGAAGTGTGTCATTCAAGAGCAAACCAGCAACATCAATCACTGACCCTTTACAGTTATTACATATGGACTTATTTGGTCAAGTGAATGTGATGTCAATCTTAAGAAACAGATATCCTCTGGTTATAATGGATGATCACACAAGGTATACTTGGGTCAAATACCTTCAGTCAAAAGATGAAGCTACTCAGTTAATTATTGATCATATCAAGAAAATAGAAACTGAGTCAGGAAAAGCAGTAAGGGTTATAAGGAGTGATAGAGGAACATAATTCAAAAACCCCCAAGTGAATGAATTCTACACTGAAAAAGGGATATCACATCAATTCTCAGCTCCAAGAACACCACAACAAAATGGAGTTGTTGAGAGGAAAAATAGAACTCATATTGAAGCAGCGAGGACAATGTTACAAGAGTCAAAGCTTCCAACCTATTTTTGGTAAGAAGCAATTAGTACTGCTTTCTTTACACAGAATAGATCCTTGATTAACAAGACTTACAACAGAACACCCTATGAGTTAATGACTGGGAGAAAACCAACTCTCAAATTTCTGCATGTGTTTGGTTGTAAGTGCTTTGTTATGAGAGATTCATCAAAAACAAGAGGAAAATTTGATAGCAAATCTGATGAAGCAATCTTCTTAGGGTACTCTTTATCAAGCAAGGCATATAGAGTGTATAACCTAAGAACAAAGGTCATTGTGGAATCTATACAAGTTGTTTTTGATGATAGCAAAATTTCAGGAATGATTGGACAAGGATTACATGAACATCTAAGTTTTGAAAATGAATTGGATGCATAGATGGATCCATCAAAGACTAAAGAATTACTCCTAGATGACAAATTTCCTCCAATCAGTGAGGGGGAGTTAATGATTGTACATGTGGTACCAAGGACTGATAATACATTAGAAACTAGAGAATTACTATCTGATGAAACACAAGAGACTGGTAACACAAATGTATAATCAGAGACAACTAACACACCAGAGACTAGTCAAGATGAGACAAGTAGCTCAGGGGGAGCTAATAATGAAGAAGTGACTGGTTTAGGGGGAGCAATCTCTGATCCAACAACCAGATTGGACAATGTCAATCTAGAAAATGAAGCCTCATCTTCAAGATTAAATTTGCCACCAGCAAGACCTTAGATGAGAGATCATACACCAGATTTAATCATTGGAGATATAGAGGAAGGAGTCAAGACAAGAAGTGCAACACAAAATGAATGTCTTTATCTTAGTTTTCTGTCAAAAATTAAGCCAAAGAAAATTGAAGAAGCAGTTCAAGATCCTAACTGGATTATAGCCATGCAGGAAGAATTGAACCAATTCACAAGAAATAAAGTCTGGAGATTGGTGCCCAAACCAAGGAATTGAATAGATCAATAATTGGTGCCAAATGGGTCTTCAGAAATAAATTGGATGAAGCTAGTACAGTAACAATGAATAAAGCAAGGCTGGTAGCAAAAGGTTATTCTCAAGAAGAAGGAATTGACTATGAAGAAACCTTTGCACCAGTTGCAAGACTTGAAGCAATAAGGATTTTCTTGGCATACGCAACCTACAAAAACTTCAAGGTGTACTAGATGGATGTCAAGAGTGCTTTCTTGAATGGAAAATTGGAAGAAGAAGTCTATGTTGAACAACCTCCAGGTTTTGTAGATCCCAAGTTTCCAAACCATGTCTACATGTTAGATAAAGCACTTTATGGCTTAAAACAAGCACCCAGAGCCTGGTATGATACTCTTTCTTAGTTTTTACTTGAAAATAAATTTGTTAGAGGTATCATAGATAAAACACTTTTTCACAGAAAACAAGGTTTTGATTTAATACTTGTGCAGATATATGTGGATGACATCATATTTGGTTCTACAAATGAAAAATTATGTGAAAGATTTTCAAAATTAATGCAGTCTAGATATGAAATGAGTATGATGCGTGAATTGACATTTTTCTTAGGATTACAAATAAAGTAGTCAACTGATGGAATTTTCATTAGTCAGTCCAAATGCATTAAGGACTTATTAAGAAAATATGATTTGGTTGATTGTACATCTGCAAAAACACCCATGGCTACTGCCACTAAGCTAGATAAGGATAGAAAAGGAAAGAAAGTTGATATAACTAGCTATAGGGGCATGATAGGCTCACTTTTATATCTAACTGCAAGTAGACCTGATATAATGTTTGCCACATGTTTGTGTGCAAGATTTCAAGCTGATCCAAAAGAGTCACATTTAATTGCTGTTAAAAGAATACTCAGATATCTAAAGGGTACTCCAAACCTTGGGTTATAGTACCCTAAAGAATCTGATTTTAAACTAATTGGCTATTCAGATGCTGACTATGCAGGATGTAAGCTTGACAGAAAAAAACACAAGTGGAAGCTACCAATTTCTTGGAGGCAGACTTGTTTCTTGGTTTAGCAAGAAACAAAATTCAGTCTCAACCTCAACGGCTGAAGTTGAATACATTGCAGCTGGGAGTTGCTGTGCTCAAATCTTGTGGATCAAAAATCAACTCCTAGACAATGGTATGACATTATCAAAAATTCCTATTTATTGTGATAACACAAGTGCTATAGCCATAACTGAAAATCCAGTACAGCATTCAAGAACAAAACATATAGATATAAGCTATCACTTCATTAGAGAACATGTTAGTGAAGGAAACATTGAATTGCATTGGGTTACAACAGATAAACAACTTGCTGACATATTCACAAAGCCTTTAGATGAACCTACATTTACTAGGTTAGTCTATGAATTAGGTATGTTGAATTATACTTCTAGAAATTGAGTAAAAATTTCAAAAGCAAGTTTGGAAAACTGTTAGAAGCTAGAATTTAATTTCTAGATTGCAGCTGTTCTTGTGGACAAAATTTTAGAAACTAGAATTTAAATTCTGGAATGTAGCTGTTATGAACAAATAGAATCTTTGAAGCTAATAATCATTGTTTTGATTATTGGAAAACTAATGAAATAAAACAATGAAGCAGAGACTAGTTTAATTTAGTCTCTGAAGAAATTTGAGTGAGAGACTAAAATTACTCTCTGATAATTGTTTTTAATTAGTGTTTGACTAGTTAAAAATAACATATCGGAGACTAGTTAAAATTAGTCTCTGATAGTTATTTTTAATTAGTCTTTGACTAGTTAAAAATAAACCTATTAGAGACTAGTTAAAATTAGTCTCTGATAGTTGTTTTTAATTAGTCTCTAACTAGTTAAAAATAACCTATCGGAGATTAGTTAAAATTAGTCCCCAATTGTTGTTTTTAAATTAGTCTCTCACTAGTTAAAAATAATCCATCGGAGACTAGTTAAAAGTTGTCTCTGATAAGTGAACACGACAAAGACTAGGACAATCTTTGATTAAGGGGTAAATCGGTAGTTACTCATACCCACGATCGAAAACCGTTAGATCTTTGGAATTGCAAACGTTTCAAATACTGTATTCAAACAAATTTCAAATACAACTGCAATTTCATTCACTCAAAGAACTCTCTCTCTCATATTTGTGCGATTTAACCCTTTTTGCAAAGAATCTTTGTTCTCAAAGCTTTTCACAGATATCATCAATGGCATTTAAGACACTGTGCTTCAAGTTTAGCGACTTCGACTTCATCAAGACTAACCATGTTGGGGTCGTGAACAAGAACGAGTTTGAGGCATAGTTTCACCCTGTTGTAGATTTTCTATAAACATCATCCCTAACTTATGCCATATATGAAGCTCCCGCTCAAGCTGTTGAAGTCATCACAGCCATGTGGTCCACTGCACAAATCCAGGACGAGAGTGATGACTCTCCTGTGGTAAACTTTACTTCTGATAATATTACATATGCTATTAACCATGCTGTAGTCAATAATGCTTTGCTTTTACCTGTGCATGATGCATATGACCATACTGCCTCTGATGAGGAAATTCTAGATATGTTTCGTTCCCTGCACTATGATACAGAAATTACATCTGTAGGAACCATATCTCGACCTCACCTTAGGCAGGAGTAGTCTTTATTCTTTGATATTATCACTAAAGCATTCACATCAAAATGCAGTGGTTATGATGTCATCACTACACTAACACAACAAATTGCATATAGTGTATTGTATAATAGGCACATAAATATAGGGCTGCTTATTCTGCATAACATGATCACTAAATTTAAAACTAGTGTTAAAAATAAAATATAGTACGCTAGGTTTTTGATAATGATTGTCAATTATCTAATCCCTAACCTACATATTACTAGTATTCAAATTGTGCCATCTGTTATGCAGAGTAAACGAATAATTGCAGATGTGAAGAAAAGGGCAGCAAAGGTAAAGGTTCCCCTTTCTTTTCCTCCTATCATGATACAAACTCTCATTGATAGATTTTCCAACCTTTACAATTCTTCATATTTTGAGGATCTTGAGCAACAAACCCAAAACCCTGTTGATCCTCTAACCCATTCTTCACAACAATCTGTAGCCCCTTCCACAGTTTCTCAAAAGACTGTGTTGTAAAAACAAAGACAGCCAAAAAGTTACCCATAAAAAGAAAAATAATAGAGGGTGACAGTGAGGCTGAAGGAGAAAAGGAAGTTGAGTTGGCTACTCAGAAAAGAAAGAGAGTGATTACCTTAAGCCAAAAACAATCCATTGCCTCCCAAAAGGCTTTGGAGGTTAAAAAGAAACACAGTACTCTGTTAACATCCTCCCAAAAGGATGCTAATATTGAAGACAGTTCCTTACCAGGAACACCAAGTACAGAGTCTGCACACTCCCCTGTACATACAAAGGAGCAAGCCCAAAGAGAGAATAGAAGTAAAAGAAAGAGTGACACAACGAGTGCACACACTGAGTCTACTCAAATTGATGCTCCTCAAATTTTTGTTCTTGAGGAGTAGCCAACACTCCAAACTGTACATTCTTCTATCTCTTCTCCCATTCTTGATTCTTTAGAACTTGATAGTTCAAATCCTCTTGATTTTTTCCAAGAGGAGCCAATACTCAAAGAGACTGACACTCAAGAACCACTTGTTCAAAGTACAAGTGCAGTCAGTTCTCCTATACATTCCATGGAGAGATCCCTAACCACAGAAATACAAAGGGAACCCCCTCTTCATGTAGTCTCAACTAATTCTTCTTTAAACCCCTCTTCTGTAGGATAGAGTGTACATATCCATACAAGTGAGGATGAGAGAATAATTAGTGAGAGTCAGGCTCCTGACCTGGAAAAAGGAGAAGATATACACACAAATGAGAGTCAAGCTTTAGAAAGCTTGGAAAAACGAGAGGTAGAGAAGCTGGATGACCAACTCTAGGAAAAAGGTGAGGGAGTGAGCAAGGATGAGATCCTTGAAGAAAATAAAAGAGAGAAAAATATGTTCTCAGTAGGTGACTTTCTCACACCTGTTGAGCCCTCCACCAATGAAGTCCTAATTTCTTCTGCTTCAACATCCACTACACCAACAGAGGAAATTGGGGGAAGCTCACAGCCAGGGGATGTATTACAAACATTAGCAGAAATGTCAAATGCTGATTTTGAACTGCTATATGGTCTATAACAAAACCAAGATCACATTTCAACATTGAAGACATGCATTGCAGATGAACCTGAGCCTGTAGAGATCGAAGATGAAAATGTAGACGCTTGGCTAGATGCAAGTTATACAAACTCATTGGATGATGTAGTTGCCCAGCTAAGGAAGGATTATTTGACCAATTTAGGGTCAAGTGCAGTCTCTGAGGACGTGATCAAAATTGACAAGAAACATATGAAGTTCCAGCACTTCATGATCATGAGTCTCAAGGTTGCACTACAGTATATTGAAGAGAAAATGGAGTTGGAGACAGAAAAGATCCGAAGATGCTATGAAGGACACTTTCCCCGGTGGATGCTGAATTCAATAGAGTCAAGATTAAAAGATCAATTATCCACCGAAAGGCGACTTCAAGCATTGGAGGCCAATGTCTAGTCCATTATGCAGAAACAAGATAAATTCGATCACACTCTTCAACAGTTTACAAAACTGTTGGAAAAAGTGATTCCAACACTGGCTACTACTTCCTCTAAACCCTTAGATTCTGATGTCAAAAAGGGGGAGAGTAGTCAGTCACAAAAAGCAGAAGAAGTAGTGAAATCAAAAGCAGTTGTGGCTGAGAGGCCAAGTTATGTTACCTTGATGGCTGAATTCCAATGAATTCAAGGTGTCAAGAAAAATCTGGATTTAGCCATCAAGTCAAGCATAGCTACTACAACAACAGTAACAACAACAACAGCAACAACAACAATAGCAGCAACAGCTCCTCCTTCTACTGCAATAATTCCAAGCACCAGAAAAGACAAAGGCAAAGGTGTTCTGGTTGAGGAAACAAAGAAAACAAAATCTGCTCAACCAGGACAGCCTAAGCTATTAGGTGATGCCATGAAAACTGCTCACTTTCCCACTCCAGTTGAATTGATAGTGGATAGGAAAGTAGAGTTAGTTTATCCTCAAGAGCAAAAACTTATTGAAGCTGATGCATTACTTGCTCAGAAGTTACAAGAGGAGGAGGAAATGGCTGCAGCAAGGGAGGAGGAGGAAGCTAAGAAAAAGAAGGCCATGACTGTAAAAAAGTCAAAAGCTCAGAAGTCTACAATGAGTAGAAGGAGAAATAAGGAGATTGAGCAGGCTGAGCAAAGGGCAAGGAGAAAGCCATTGATGGATGAATCTCAAAAGAAGTCTACTGTTTTGGTAACATTATTCAAACCAAGACAATCTACATCAGTGTCAAGCAGTAGAATCTCCAGGATTGGAATGGCTAACACTTCTGAATTAAAGGAGGTATTTAAGAAGAGTGTTAAGTCCATTAATTTAGAAAATGATGAAAACAACAAGGAGTATCTCAGTCATTCAAAAAGATTGAGAGACTCTGTGTTTACAAAAGCCAAGCCTAGAGATGAGGTCATTCAAAGATATGGAGTGGCTGCTGTCTGTTGTCCCTGAAGATTCTGCACTTAACCTGAAATTTCGAAGCCAAATTCAGAAGGAACTTGAAGAAATGAGAAGGTTGACAACTTTACCTCGACTGGATCTTCCTCCGAGAGCTTATGGATTATGGTATGAGAATTTTCATGGTGATATAATTTTCTTTGATGATGAGAAGCAGATCAGCATAATTAGTCAGGGGGAACTTGAAGGATTCATTGTTCTACTCAAAGAGTCGATTGATGAAAATGAGATCAAGTTTAGAAAATTGTTAGAGGATAAAGTTGCTGAGATCAAAAAGAAAGGTTGAAGTTGTTTGTTTATTTTTGAAGCCAGACTTATAGGATTTAAACCTGAGTTTTGGTGAAGCTGAGTTTAAGATCAAAGATCTTAATACAGGTACATTTGTAGTTAGCAAATTCTTTAAATTTTTGATTCTAAGTTATTCTTGTAATTTTTGAGTTTTGACATCATCATCAACCTTGATTTATGTTTATCACTTTGATAATCATAAATAGGGGGAGATTGTTAGGTTTTATAACATTTGATGATGATTGTAATTAGAATACTTAGATATACAAATGTACAAAAAGTGTTAGTTTATAGCATTAGAGTTTTGTAGCTGATAGTTTACTCTCTGATTCATGTAATTTATTTTTGTAAGAGAGTAAGTTAAACTTTGTATTATAAGAGACTATCAGAATTGTATCAGAGATTTCAACAAGTCATAGACTATATTTAGTCTATCGGAGACTAAAGGATATGTTCATCAGAGACTACAACTTAAAGCATCAGAGACTAAGATCAAAGCATCAGAGACTAATCTTAAGTCATCAGAGACTAAGTGTAAGGCATCGGGGACTAAGATTAAGTCATCGGAGACTAAAGCTTAAGTTGTCGGAGACTAAAGCTTAAGTTGTCAGAGACTAAACATTTGATCAGAGACTAAAGTTAAAGCCGTCAGAGACTAAATTAAAATTACTCTCTGATACAAGACAAACTTCTAATTGGATTAGAAGTCATCTTTGATATGTAGATTTGAAGAGTTATTAAAGTCGAAGCTAGTTAGGAAACAAGTAAGAATGAGAACAACCAGATAAATAACCTATTCATTTTGTACATAAAAAATATACATTAGAAGTTGAATTACGATTCAGATTTGGAAGCTGTAATTAAATTTACAAAATTGTATTTATGTTTGTAAAGATTTATAAATAGCGTACAGAATTTTGAAGCTGGCAATCAAATTGTGCTTGTTAGAATTTGTAATCAATTGTTCATCAATAAAAGAAATTGTTTATAAATTTGTTCTTGTTTTTGTTCTTTAATTTCCGCAAGTAAATATACTTTGAAGAACAGAAATTCGAAAAGATTTCAAGAACTTGTATTCAACCCCCCTTCTACAAGTTCTAGGTTGTTTCACTGGGACAACAAACATCGTCCTCTAACATTCTTAAAGCAAGCCAAACATAGGCAAAAAATATATTAACTAGGCGAATGCATCTGAGATAGTTGCAACTACCCAAACAGAGTTCAAAAACAAACACAAAATAACCTCTGCCTGAATCCTCACATCAGTCTCCTATAACTAATCCTCCTCATCCTCCATGTCCAGTGATCCTTCATGATCCACCTCTTGTTCCTAATGTCGAGACTGCAGACATGTCTCCTCAATACGGCGCGCACAGTAGGTGCTCATCTGCTCCAAACATGTCGCCGTTGGATTAGCCGTTGATGTTGCGACCATCTGCACATGCATCTCTAACACCAATCGGTGATACAGGCTCTGATTCAACCAATTAAAAGGAGGATCGCCATGTTAACGCGGCTGTGCGAAACCAAGACATAGTGGTAGCCTGTTGTTGGACATTCATGGTGCGAGCTGCCAGACGATGGTGGACTTCTGCATCGTAATTACGTACCATCTCATCATGGAATGGCGTTACTGCCTGTGTTGGGGACGAGGCTAGTTTCGGTATATCACATTTCATCTGAGGGACGTCTTGTGACATAACATGGTCATGGCCAGAACAATGGCGTATTGTGCTTTTCTGTGCTGTGTGGCGAATGCACGGCCCGCGACAGACAGTGGAAGGTCCGGCCTCCTGTGTCGACACTGTGGCAAGGCTGGCGTCCTCGTGTACTAGTGATGGTGGATGTCCATCTAGTGATGCAGGGGTGAACAACGGAGACTCCACACTAGGCTCCTCTTCCTCTTCGGATGAAAAGTCATAGACTAGAAGGTCTACTTTTAGAAAACGCGTTGGGGCTCTAGATCGATCTCTGGCCATCTACATAAAACATTCTAAGTCCATAAATCTGAACTTCTCAATAAACAATACATACAGTGATATGTCTATGAGGTGGTGCCTTCGTTTCAGTTTTATCCTTCCTTAGCAGTTTTTACCCTTAAGGTGTTCAACAACCTTTATTTCCAACATAAGCCTTAATCCTTAGCCCATTAACCTATCCTAGTACTTTAATTCTAGCGTCAAATCCTTGAATTCCTCTACTTGAGTAATTCTGGGACATACTGTAGTATTCCCTACTCCTGGTTGTAGTTTACGGGCAGTGTTTCTTTCGAATCACCTCCGGCCGTAACTAGCTCTGATACCAACTATGATGACCCCAAAATCCCTTAGTGGACCAGGGTTTCGTCAAAAGAAGGAAAGATAACTTCATATCCAATCATAACATAAATACTAATAAAAGGAATTAGTAAAGAGTTATTACAACCCAAAATATTACATTCTCAGCGGAAGCTATTCTATCTTTATATAATAACACAAAACATTACTCCTCAAAACAACTTCCTTTCTTCCTTCCTTAATGACACTCAAAAGGGTTGCCAAACTCAGTAGCTGATGATCTTTGCCTTCCCCTTGTCAAAGGGTTCAACCTTTAAACCTTGCCCTGCAAGACATTAAAATTTAACAAGAATGAGCGATTTACGCCCAGCAAGTATATAAACAATTTGGGGAAACAAAGTTGGAATGTTACTAAGGATTCAATTCTATTGAGAGGCTCAGTGGAACAATAGTGTTAGAGATAAATGATGATGATGATGATTATGTAATAAATTGTGCAACTATAAATACTTGAGGTATTTTATAAACCTTAAGATCAGCACAAGTTTTGCATCCACTGATGATAAGTTTGTTCATCAGTGGATAGTTAATAACTTCACAAGACAAGTCAGAAAGCAGGAACATTCAAAGGACTTGACAAAGTGAAGGAGAATGTCTGATGCTACTTGTAAGCAAACGAAGTATTCCGCACATCAGAAATACTAAGTCAAAGTTACGTTGATTAAAGTCCCATCAGGGGAACCCATCAGGGGAACCTATCAGGGGGAACCCATCAGGGGAAAACCCGTCAGGGGAACCCATCAGGGGGAACCCATCAGGGGAACCCATCAGGGGAACCCATCAGGGGAAAACCCGTCAGGGGAACCCATCAGGGGAACCCGTCAGGGGATGACAAGGGCAGACCAATTCGTCAGTGACACACTTCGGGACATATCAGTGTCAGGCAAACCCATCAGGGCAACCTGTCAGGGAGAATGACCAACATGACATCAGTGGAAGCCATCAGTGTATGCAGTCAACTATAACCATCAGGGTCAAGAAGCACTGACTATAACTCAAGTGAAGGACGAAGCCCTGATCAAGTCAATAAGCATCAGGGGATCCAGAAGCACTGATCAAAGTCCGTCAGGGCTGACAGTTAGTGGATCGTTGTGACAGCATACACCCGTCATCAGTTCTTACACGGAAATCAACGTAACGTGTTGCAGAAGCAAGAAATATTAACTGAAATATATTTCTTGAAGTTTGTTAATGGTCCAATGAGAATTCTCACGTATTAAATGCACACAGATCAGGGGAAGAAAAGTAGCAACAAAGCTTGTAGCAGTCCGACACATAAAGTTTAGATGTGACATACTTACGGCTAAGTTGAGAAGAGAAGCACGTCTCAAGAACGTGATTTCAACCCACTGATTGATATATAAGCAACGGAGCTCTCATCACACAAACAACGATTGATTGAATCCATCCAACGGATCAAAGAAACACTAAAGCACAAAACACTAGAGAGAAGCTTTGCAATAAATCTTGAGAGAGTTATTTCAGAGAATATTAGAAGCTAGTGAGTGTGAGAAGCTGTGAACTTTATTCACAGAATTTGTAGCTGTAAATCACATTTGTGATTATACAGATTTCCAGAAAAACCTCGAGTTATAATATAACTATTTTAACTTGAATCTGTGTGTTCATTCCATATAGTTTTTCTGGTTGTTCGATTGTTTTCAATAAGCCGTATAAAGTTTTTAAGTGCGAAAAGTTTCAGGTGTTTGTATTCAACCCCCTTTTTACAAACACTTGTGCTAATATTGCACTAACAATTGGTATCAGAGCCTCTTAGCAGATTTCACTTGCTAAATATGATCACTATCTATGGCCAATAAAGCTAGAAACAATAAAGTCCCCATGTTGGAAAGGGGCAAATACTTCTTCTGGAGACAAAGAATGATAGTTCATCTAAGAGCTATTGATGATGAATATTTGCAGATTCTAGAAGAAGGACCTCACGTTCCTAAGAAGCTCATTCCTATAGAAGTCATTAATGGAGTCAGTATTCCTGAAAAGCTTGTCCCAAAGACAACTGATGAAATGACGATAGAGGAAAGAGAAAAGGTGAAAAAGGATCTAAAAGTTACTGGAATCCTGTATAATGGTTTAGACGATGATATGCTGAATAGTATCATGAATCTAACCACGTCTAAATCTATATAGGATACCATACAAATCCTTTGTGATGGTACTGAGGAAGTGAGGGAAAACAAACTGCAGCTGTTAACACAATAGTATGAGTGGTTCACAATGAAAAATGGTGAAACACTTACTGAAATGTTTGACAAATTCAACAGGTTGGTAAATGACCTGAGATTATATGGGAAGGCATATGCTAACAAGGATGTGAACATAAAGTTCATGAGAGCCCTTCCCATATCATGGGATCCAAAGACAACAGCCATCAGGGAATCCAAGGACATGAATCTTCTAGACTTGGATAGGCTTTATGGCACCTTAAAGACATATGAACTTGAGGTTCAACAAAGATCTTAAATGTCAGGGGATGCCAGAAAGCTTAAATCAGTAGCCCTGATGGCTGCCACGAAGGACAAACAAGAAGCAAGGCCTAGTGTCTTGATGAAGCAGCAACTAGAAGATGCTGAAATTGAAGTGGATAAAGAAGCTGACTTCAAGGAGGAAGAATATACTCCACAGGAGTTAGAGGAGCTGGATGAAACCATGGCCTTTCTTGCAAAAAGGTTTTCCAAGCTGAAATTCCAAAAGCCATCAGGATCTAAAAGATTTTCAGCAAGGAAATCCAGTAGCACGAAAAACTTTATTGACAAATCAAGAATAAAGTGCTACAAATGTAATGAGATGGGTCACTTTGCAAATGAGTGTCGCAAGGTCACAAAAGATGGTGAATCCAGAGACAAAGAAGCTGTTGTGGACTACAAGAAGAAATACTTTGACCTTCTTAATGCAAACAAGAAGGGAAAAGCATACATTGCAGAGGGAAAGGACTGAGCTGACTCTGATGAAGAAGAAAATGAAGAGTATGTTAACCTAGCCCTGATGGCCTCATCCACTGATAGTAGCAGTTCACAGGTAAGCCTCAAAATTTCTTCTAACATGTCTAAAAATGATTGTGTTAAAACTGTTAAGGAAATGACTTGTGAGATAAAGGATCTCTATGACACCCTGAGGAGTGCTGCAGCTGAAACTGAGAGAGTACAGAAAATAAATGAACAATTATCTGTCAGGAACACTCTTTTAGAATCAGAGAACTCCAGATTTGAGAGTCTTGAAAAAGAACTCTCAAGGACTAAAAATCTTCTTGACTGTGCTATCAAAAGGGAGGAATGGACTTCAAATCTTCTTAGTCAAGAAAGGGAAGTCATTAAGAGATGGAATGAGTCTAGCAGAAAACTGGAGGATCGTTTGAAAGATCAGAAATCTGATCCAAAATCTGGTTTGGGCTATGATGAGACTCATGTGCAGCAACCTCCCATTGAGGTTGAGATGGCAGCTAGCTCTGGAAAAAGGCCATCACAAACTATCAAGTTTGTCAAGGCAACAGCTAAGCTAGAATCTGGGAATGTCTTCCCAGTGAATGAAGCTTCCACTAGTAGTGGGAGAGGCAAGAAAAGTATCCTTGCCAAAACACTCAATCCTCCAGTAATGAAAAAACTAGACTGTGCATCAGTGGATACACAGTCGTCAGGGGGAAAGAGTGAATCAGGCCATAGCAGCCCGTCAAGGGAAAAAGGCCTGTCAGGGAAAACAGGAAGAATAGAAATGGTAAGCTAGGTGTTAATAAATCTAGAAATTATTCTTCTATTCATGAATCCCTTAGAAAAGTGTGCTGGAATTGTGGTAGCTGTAATCATTTGTCTTTTCAATGCAAAGAAAAACCACAAATTTTGACTGGCACAATTTTGTATGCTAATGATTTACCAACTATTAAGACCTGCTCCTCCAAGGAAAAAGGTAAAATAACTGTTGAGAATTAAAAGCATACATTGAAGCTCCTAAAAAGGAGAAAGTTTTAAATTTGCCAAAACCAAAAATTACTAATAAAGGAAAAATTGCATCACCTGTTACTGTGACTAAACCAAGAGGACCCAAAACAAATTGGGTACCAAAAACAATTTAAATGTTTTATTGTGTGCAGGGAAAGAACAAAAGCAGTCAAATCTGGTTTCTAGATAGTGGCTGTTCAAGGCATATGACAGGAAACAAAGCCCTGCTCACAGAATTTCAAGAAAAGGCTGGTCCAGTAATTTCATTTGGTGATAACAGCAAAGGACTAACTCTTGGTTATGGCAAAGCAGCAAATGGGAATGTCTCATTTGAAAATGTAGCACTGGTTGATGGGCTCAAGCATAATTTGCTAAGCATAAGTCAACTAAGTGACAAAGGATTCATCACCTCCTTCAAGGGAGATCAGTGCCTAATCTCAAATGAAAGTGATGGGAAGCTGGTTTTGTCAGGGATAAGAAAAGGAGATCTCTATGTTGCTGATTTTAACTCAGTAAATGGAGAATCATGTTTCTACAGCAAGGCATCCCCTGATGAAAGCAGGCTATGGCACAAGAAGCTCTCTCACCTGAACTTCAAGTCAATTAATGATCTAGTGAAGAGAGAGTTGGTAACTGGACTACCCCAAATGGAGTTTATTCAAGAAGGATTATGTTCAGCATGTCAACAAGGGAAGCAAAGGAAGTCATCCTTTGTCAGCAAAGAAGCCACCATGATCAAAGATCCGATTCAATTGTTACATATGGATCTCTTTGGCCCTGTCAACATTATGTCAGTGTCAAAGAAAAGATTTGCAATGGTCATAGTGGATGACTACACCAGATACACTTGGGTAAAGTTTCAACATGCTAAATCAGAAGTATCTCAACAAATTATTGACCATATCAAGAAGGTGGAAACAGAATCAGGGTCAGTGGTTAGAATGTTGAGAACAGATAATGGAACTGAATTCAAGAATACAGCTGTTGAGGGATTTTGTGTGGAGAAGGGCATAAATCATACATTTTCTGCTCCAAGGACTCCTCAACAAAATGATGTAGTGGAAAGGAAAAATAGAACCCTGATAGAAGCTGCTAGGTCAATGCTAGCAGAGGCAAAAATTCCCACCTATTTTTGGGCTGAAGCAATTTCCACTGCTTGCTTTACTCAGAATAGATCTCTAATCAACAAGGCTCACAACAAGACACCATATGAGCTGATGACAGGGAGAAAGCCAAGCATCAAGTTTCTCCATGTTTTTGGATGCAAATGTTTTGTTCTGAGAAATTTTGGTGGAAACTTAGGAAAATTTGATCCTAAAGCTGATGAAGCAATTTTCCTAGGTTATTCTCTGTTATCCAAGGCCTTCAGGGTTTACAACAAGAGACTTTAAGTGGTGATGGAGTCTATAAATGTAGCTTTTGATGATCAAGAAATATCTGGGCTTGAAGACCCTGGTTTTCATGAAGAACTCAGGTTTGAAAATGAAGATGATATTGATGATCAAGAGAATGAAGCTGATGTGTGCAGACAAATAGAGAATATATCCATTCCTGATGTCAATCCAATCAATGAAGAATCCCCTTCAACAGATAGAGCTAATTTCCTGGACAACAGATCAGGGGATACTTCATCAGGGGATCATTCATCAGGACATGCACCATCAGGGGATAACTTGAACCTTGAATTATCCACTAATTCAGGGGGAGAGTTTTCAGAAGCTGGGAGCACAGGCTTAGGGGGAGGAAATGATAGTCAAGCAAGCTCATCAAGACACATTTCTAATCCTAAATGGGCCAGAAGTCACACAACAGATCTGATTATTGGTGACCCGAGCAAAAGTGTGCAGACCAGGAAAGCTACATCTAATGAATGCCTATATGCTTGTTTTCTTTCTCAAATTGAACCAAAGAAGGTTGAAGAAGCTTTTCAAGATGCTGAATGGATTTTGGCAATGCAGGAAGAGTTAAATCAATTTGAAAGGAATCAAGTATGGAAGCTTGTACCAAAGCCCAAAGATAGGATCATAATAGGTACAAAGTGGGTATTCAGAAATAAGATGGATGAAGCTGGCATTGTTGTTAGAAACAAAGCAAGACTAGTTGCAAAAGGATATCTTCAAGAAGAAGGGATTGATTTTGATGAAACCTTTGCACCAGTAGCCAGACTTGAGGCTATAAGAATTTTCTTAGCCTATGCAGCACATTCAAATTTTAGAGTATATCAAATGGATGTGAAAAGTGCTTTTCTGAATGGGAAATTGGAAGAGGAGGTATATGTCCAACAACCTCCAGGTTTTGAATGCTCAAAATTTCCAAATCATGTCTACAAATTGGAAAAGGCACTTTATGGACTGAAGCAAGCACCTAGAGCTTGGTATGACACACTGTTAAAATTTCTGGTGGAAAACAAATTTACAAGAGGTATCATTGACAAAACCTTGTTCTTCAGACAACACCAAGGTCATCTGATTTGGGTTCAAATTTATGTTGATGATATTATTTTTGGATCTACTAACACAAGACTGTGTGAAAAATTCTCCAAACTCATGCAAAGCAAATATGAGATGAGCTTGATGAGTGAGTTATCTTATTTCTTGGGATTGCAAGTTAAATAAGACTCTGATGGAATCTATATTCATCAGACAAAATATGCCAAAGAACTTCTCAAGAAATTTGATATGGAGGATTCAAAAGTAGCAAAGACACCAATGGCCACTGCAACCAAGATTGACCCTGATAAGAATGGAAAGAAAGTTGATCTGAAGACTTACAGGGGAATGATTGGATCATTGCTATATCTGACAGCAAGCAGGCCAGACATAATGTTTGCAACATGTCTTTGTGCAAGATATCAAGCTGATCCAAAGGAATCTCATCTTATTGCAGTGAAAAGAATCTTGAGATATATCAAGGGCACTACATAGTTGGGACTTTGGTATCCAAAGGAGTCTGGATTTGAATTGCTAGGATATTCTGATGCTGACTTTGGAGGATGCAGGATTGACAGAAAGAGTACAACAGGAAGCTGTCAATTTCTAGGGGGAAGGCTTGTATCTTGGTTTAGCAAAAAGCAGCATTCTATTTCTACATCTACTGCTGAAGCTGAATATATTGCAGCTGGAAGTTGTTGTGCACAGATTCTATGGATGAAAAATCAGCTGATGGACTATGGTCTGATCTATTCCAAAATTCCAATAAGGTGTGACAACACAAGTGCCATTGCCATTGCTGAAAATCCAGTACAACATTCCAGAACCAAGCATATAGAAATCAGATATCACTTTATCAGGGAGCATGTCATGAATGGAGATATTGAACTACAATTTGTACCATCAAACAAGCAGTTGGCAGACATATTCACCAAAGCTCTTGATGAAGCCACTTTTTCAAATCTTGTGGGGGAGCTAGGAATGGTAAATTATGCGTCAGGGTCAGGGTGTCCGGATCTCTCGTCAGGGTCAGGGCATACTACCTGTTCGTCAGGGTCAGGGTATCCTACCTGTTCGTCAGGGTCAGGGTCTCCTACCTGTGCGTCAGGGTCAGGGTGTCCGGATCTCTCGTCAGGATCAGGGTACTCAACTCGTTCGTCAGGATCAGGGTGTCCGGCTTGTGCATCAGGGTCAGGGTATGTACATACAGTGAATCATCAAGGTAAGATTGAATTTTTTTTCATTTTTTTCATCGGGTCTCTAGGCCAGTTAAGTGATGACAACTCATCATTGAATTCTTCTCTCACTGATGACGTGTCATCACAGAAACTGAACTGACACCCTGATAGCGTGTTTCAGGGGAAGTTTTCAAACGTCTTTTAGCGGGTATTACTATGTTATCTCTCTTACTTTTTGAAACTCTCAAACACTTAATCTAAACCTGATATTTGCTAGAGTTCTTTCTCTCTCTCTCTTTTCGCAGAAACCCTAGTTCTTCAAAGCTATCAAGCATCAATGGCACGCCAATAAATTCCAAGGAATCTGACAGTCCCACCTACAAACTATGTGGGCTTCTCTGATATTAACGAGGTAAATGACTACTTTAAACCTATGATGAATTATCTACTCACTTCTGAGTATAAGAAAGCAATCTTTACCTATGACGAAATATCGGGAGAGGCATTGTCTCAACTTTGGACAAGCGCCAAGTTTATGTACTCCACCACACTCACTGATGTGGTCAAGGGAATCTCATTCAGAGTTTCTTCTGAGAAAGGGAAAATAACCCCATCCAGAATTAACACTGCTTTGGGACTACCTACTCAAGACATGGTGGAAGTACCCAGTGATGCGGAACTTCTGGATTTCTTGAAGGAACTGGGCTATAATGCTGCTCCAAACGCAGTGTTAAAATTCAAGGACCTTAAGAGGGTGAATGTGAAGAGATAGATTTCTTATCTTTTCGATACAATCACCAAGGCATTCTCAGGTAAGTGTTCTAACTTTGAGGTTATTACCTATTTAACTTTGAAAATAGCATATGCAATGGTTAAAAATGTAAATATAAATATAGGTAAAATTATTTTTGATGATCTTGTAAATAAATTAGGTAATGTAAATAATAGGAAAACGGAAGTATACTATTCTAGATTTTTGTTTATGATTATTAAAGATCAAATTACTAATCTTTCTTTTGAGAATGATATACCTGTACAGACATACAAGCAAACAAAGAAACTGTTTGCAGAAATAATGAAGAAATCATATACAACTAAATCATTTGCTCTCCCAACGCATATGATACAGGTAGTAAATTCTACATCTTCCACTTCTCACACTGTACATTCTTCACCTTCATCTACTATGGCAGAGAAAACAACCACCTCTCTGCCTACCCAAGTAGAACAACCAATTTCTTCTCAACCACTCTCAATAGCCCAACCCACAGTCTCCCAAAAGACTGTTGGGATTAAAAGAAAAACCAGTGAAGTTACCACATCAACTGAGGGGGAGCAAGGAGAGAGAGTGATTGGCTATAGGAGGAGATTGAAGAAGAAGAAAGGAGCCACGAGTGTTACCCCAAAGCCTGACCAGGCAGTATCCTCTCAAAAGGATGCTGCCTTTGATAAGGAATTAAACATATTTTTAACTAGTTCCTCTCAAAAGGAATTAGTTATTGAAAATAATCCTCAACCAAGGACACAGATGAGTGAGGCACATACAGTAACCATAGACACTGATGAACCTACCATCAGGGTCTCTGAGAGCCACTTGTAGATAGCTGACACAGTGAGTGCACACACTTCTTTTGATGAATCACCTCCTCATTCAGTGATTCAGCCAATACTCCCATCTACACCACTTCCTTCTTGCTCTGTTCCTCAAATTTCTTCAGATATAATGACACAAACTTTAAGTGCCATACAATCAGATTTTCCACATTCTCATTTCATGGAGGAGCCAACACTCTCTGACACAGTGTTTGAAAGTCACCACACTCACATGGCTGACTCATTTTTAATTGATACAAACACTAGTGATCAGGCAGGGGACATAAATACCACTGTACATACCACAGCCATAACTCTTTATGTACCCCCAATTGTATATACATCCTCTACAGAAACCTATACCTCTCCAATTATACATACACACTTTATTTCTTCTCCTTCTCCTATCACAACTGTTGAACCAGAAACTGTAAATACTTCACTTGAACTGGTCATAGTTGATGATTTCCAAGCCCATAGGAGCCCCTCTAGGACAATTTTGAGTGAGAATGAGAAAATAATTAGTGTAGAGAGGCAAAGTCAAACCCCTGAGAGGACTTTGGCAAAAGGAGAGGAAGAAAGTACTGCCTTAGTAGGCAATGAAAAAGAAGAGGATATGAGTACTACCTTAGAAGGTACAGAAAAAGGAGAGGATGAGAGAGATAAGGATGAGATCCTTGTAAATAAAGAAAAGAGAGAAAATAGTGATACTGTAAATATTACTTCCACTTCTGAAAGTGATGAAGATGATGCTCCACAAGATGATTTTTCCGAGTTCATCGGAGTTGATTTGTATTTTCAGCAGAATCAGATGGCGGATACTGTACAGTTATTAAAGCAGGAGTTAGCTAGAACCACTAATCCAATCTTGAACAAAGTGTTAAAATCACAGATCATGATTGGTCAGTCCATAGACATAGAAAACAAAAATTTGTATACACACTTTTCTTCCAAGTTTCAAAATGTACAGACAGTTGTGGATTCCCTAGTCACCAGCCAGACTTTGCTCCGAATGAAGAAGCAGGCTGACATTGTTGACCCAAAGCTTGCTGATTTCACTTCACAACTGACCAGCATGGCAACTCTGCAACAATCCATGGCTGGCACTCTACAACAAATTCTTCAAGTCACCTCCCCACATCCAACTCCTACTGATGATGCTGTCAAAAAGGGGGAGAAATCAACCTAGCATGCGTCAAGGGATGTTGCTGGACAGTCAAGCAAACCATCAGGGGATGTGACTACTCCTGTTCCTGCTCCGCAAACCAAGGACAAAGGCAAGGGTATTCTGATTGAGGATCCAAAGAAGAAATCACACACTCAATCAGGGCCTAAGCTGCTTGGAGATGCCATGAAGACAACCCACTTTCCACAACCTGTTGAAGTTGTAATTGATGGGAAAGTGGAGCTGGTCTATCCCTAAGACAAAAAGCTCGTGGAAGCTGATGCACTCTTTGCACAACAACTACAAGAAGAGGAAGAGAGGGAAATGGCAAAGGAACAGGAGGAAGCAGAAAAGAAGAAAAAGAGTGTCAGGCCCGGGACCTCCAGTAAACCTCAGCCTAAAAAGAATCAAATCCCTAAAGGTGCATCAGGGGATAAAAAGCAAGACAAACAAGAAGACCATGATGTCACCAAACCAAAGTCATCTGCAGCAACAAGTCAAGCACCTTCTCCTATAATCACAACATATGGACCACCGATACTAGTTGAATCCCTACGAACAGAAAGGATTAACACTAACATATGGACCATCAGAGACTAACATCAACACAGTCAGAGACTAACTTTAGAAGTTGTCTCAGATACAGAGTCGTCTTCCTCACTTCTCCAAGGGTGGTGATCCCAACTACAACTCCATAAATCAACTCTCAACATGTTTTAAGTTATGAGCAACACTTCTAGACACAAAAGAGTATAATCCTTTCTTTTTCTTTTTTAAAGACTTGTTCCTACAGCTAAACTTCTCGGATTCCAAGCAAAAAGAAAGGCAAAAGAGAACTCAAGATTTTTACCTCCTGGGTTGACGAAAGAGATCAAAGCTTGATTGACAATAATCGTCCAGAAAAGAGAACCTTGAAATTATATGGAGGTGATAGGTTTAAGGAAGAACTTTGGAAGAGAAACCTTTAGAAAAGAGATTGAGATGTTCCTCCCAATAAGGTATTTATAGGGGGCTGAGATTAAGCTTTGAAATAAGATGATTGGTTAAACTGGACGGTAAAAACGGCTGCTCATCATGATTCTTAGCAGCTAAGCATATATAATAAGCTTGTTGTCCTTCTTGCATATAAGCCAGCTACTAAAGTAGCTTACTAATCAAATTTTCATACATACACATGATGTCATCATCCCTATGTATGCCATCTGTTCAGCAAAAGATTTATTGATCTAAACGCTTGACTTCTTCAAGCAAAATAAATTACAAGATCTTATAGTCCAACATCCAAACAAGCATAATCCTTTAATGGATCAAAAATGTTTAGACATTAAAAAACATCATATAATAACCATATACATATTGATAAGAAAATAAAATACAATAAAATGAGTGAATAAATTATTTATAGATAAACAAATTTTCCAGGTCGTCACATTCTCCCCTCCTTACAATAAGTTTCGTCCTCGAAACTTTATTGGTGAAATAGTTGAAGGTACGTTTGCATCATCATTTCTTCTAGTTCCCATGTTGCTTCTTCAACATTGTGGTTCCTCCATAAAACCTTTACAGATGCAATTTCTTTATTTCTCAAAACCTTTACTTGACAATCCAAAATTTGCATGGGCATCTCTTCATAATGCAAATTTGGTTGTAACTCAATGGGCTGGTAGTCAATAATGCCAGAATGATTCTCTCTATAAGGTCGTAGCATTGAAACATGAAATATGTCATGAAAATGACCTAGAGCTGGGGGTAATGCTAATTGATAAGCCACTTCACTAATATGGTGGAGTACTTCAAAAGGTCCAATAAAGCGAGGACTTAACTTCCCTTTTCGTCCGAAGCGCAATATGCCTTTCCAATGTGAGATCTTAAGCAACGCATAACCTCCTACCTCCAGTGTTTGATCTTTTCGGTGTGTGTTTGCATATTGCTTTTGTCGATCTTGAGCTGCCCTTATTTTAGCTCAGATTGTTCTGATTGCATTCTCAGTTTATTGGACTATTTTAGGTCCTTGTAACCTTCTTTCTCCAACTTCATTCCAATATAATGGTGTTCTACACTTTCTTCCATACAAAGCTTCAAATGGTGTCATTCCGATGCTTGCATGGTAACTATTATTATAAGCAAACTCAATGAGTGGTAGATGTTCATCCCATCATCCTCCAAAATCCAAAGAACATGCTCTCAGCATATCTTCTAAGGTTTGGATTGTTCTTTCGGATTGCCCATCGGTCTGCGGGTGGAAAGCGGTACTCATGTCCAATCTTGTTCCTAAATACTCTTGAAAGCTTCGCCAAAACCTAAACGTGAAATGAGGATCACGATCAGATACAATTGAAATTGGCACTCCATGACGGCTAAGGATTTCCTTCACATACAATCTGACCAATTGGTCCATCTTATAGGTATCCTTAATAGGTAGGAAATGCGCAGATTTAGTCAATCTGTCCACTATTACCCAAATTGTGTTTAACCCTTTTTGAGTTACTGGTAAACCAACTGCAAAATCCATTGTGATATACTCTCATTTCCATTCTGGAATATCCAAGGATTGCAGCAAACCACTAGGCTTCTGATTTTCTGCTTTAACTTGTTTACAGGTGAGACATGTGTTTACCCACTCAGCTATTTCCTTCTTCATGTTAGGCCACCAAAAATTTTGTTTCAAATTTTGATACATCTTGGTTCCTCCTGGATGTATCGAAAACTTAGAGTTATGGGCTTCCTGTAGTAGATTTCTTTTTAATTCCAATTTTGTTGGAATCCAGATTCTATTCTCAAATCTCATCAATCCATCATCTTGGATCCGACATTTCCCATTTTCTCTCCTTAACAACTTTTCCCTATCTTCCACATATTCTTCTTGAGTTTCCTTGATAATAGTTAGTAAGCTTGGTTTTACACCAACCTCTTGCTCTAACTCTTTTTTTTGCTGAGTTGTTATGACATTTATTTGTAACCTCTCCAAATCCATTCTTACCTCTTCCTGAATTGTCATCACATTTAGCCTTTCACATCTACTCAACGCATCAGCCACAACATTTGCTTTACTCGGGTGATAGTTGATCGAGCAATCATAGTCTTTAATGAGCTCCAACCACTGTCTTTGCCTCATGTTCAGTTCCTTTTGGGTGAATATTTATTTTAAACTCTTATGGTCTGTTAAATCTCACATTTCTCTCCATAGAGATAATGTCTCCAAATTTTTAATGCGAAAACGATCGCGGCCAATTCTAAGTCATGTGTTGGGTATCGTTTTTCGCAATCCTTGAGTTGCCGAGATGCATAGGCAATAACTTTTCCATGCTGCATTAGCACAACTCCTAATCCATTCATTGAAGCATCACTATAAATCACAAAATCTCCTTTGTTATTAGGTAAACTTAGTACTGGGGTGGTGGTTAACCTTTTCTTCAATTCTTGAAAACTCTTCTCATAAGCAGGAGTCCAAATGTACTTTTCTATCTTCCTTGTCAGATTCGTTAATAGAACTGCTATTTTAGAGAAATCTTGAATGAATTGACGATAGTATCCTGCTAACCATAGAAAACTTCGCACTTCAGTAGGTGTCTTTAGTTGTGGCCAATTTATGATGGCTTCAACTTTAATAGGATCAACCAAAATTCCAGATTCATTGATCACATGTCCTAAAAATTTCACCTCTCTTAACCAAAATTCACACTTTGAAATTTTGGCATATAGTTTCTCTCGTCTCAATGTCTCCAGTGTTATTCTTAAATGTTCATTATGTTCTTTTCTCGTCTTAGAATATATGAGAATGTCATCTATGAACACAATGATGAACTTATCCAAATATGGTTTGAAAACTCGGTTCATCAAATCTATGAAAACAGCTGGGGCATTGGTGAGTCCAAAAGGCATTACCACAAATTCATAATGACCATAACGGGTTCTAAAAGCTGACTTAGGGACATCTTCAGTCTTAATCTTTAGTTAATGATATCCTGATCTCAAGTCAATTTTTGAGAAGTACTTTGCTCCTTTAAGTTGGTCGAACAAGTCATTAATCCTAGGTAAAGGATATGGGTTCTTCACCGTCACCTTATTCAATTCTCGGTAATCAACACATAACCTTAACGATCCATCTTTCTTCTTTACAAATAAAACAGGTACTCCCCAAGGTGAAACACTTGGCCTAATGAATCCTTGATCCAACAACTCTTGTAGTTGTATCATGAGCTCTTTTAATTCTGTAGGGGCTATCCTATAAGGGGCTTTGGAAATTGGAGCTGTTCCTGGCACTAGCTCAATTCCAAATTCAACTTGTCTATCTGAGGGTATACCTGGTAATTCCTCAGGAAATATATCTCCAAATTCCTTTACTACAAGGATATCTGAAATCTTTAATCCTTCTACCTTCTTGTCATAAACATGAACTAAAAATGCTTCGCATCCCTTGCGTAACATTTTATTAGCTTGTAATACTGTAAAAAGATGAGAGGGTTCAGTAGACTTGCATCCAAGGAATAACACCTTATTATTTGAAGGTGTTCTAAGGGTAACCTTCTTTTTCCTGCAATCTATACTAGCTTGGTATTTATGTAACCAATCCATGCCTAGTATTAGATCAAACTCTCCCAATGGAAAAGGTATTAGATTTGCAGGGAAGTCATGCTTTCCTATTCTTATAATACAATTAGGTAATACATTCCTGGCAATGTATACCTCTTGATTAGCCACTATGACTTCTAGTGGTGTTTCTAAACATTCAGGAGTAAAATTTATATCCTTGAGAAGATGTTTAGATATGAAAGATCTAGTTGCACCAGAATCAAATAAAGCATGCACTTCAATTGAATTAACCAATATCATACCTGAAACCACATTGTCAGACATTAGGGCGTCCTGTGCAGTTATATTGTAAGTCCTAGCTTGAGGTCAACTAGCTACCATATTAGGTCCTGTTAAAGGGGGTTTACCCTGATTCTTTTTCTGAGGGCATGAAGTGGAAATATGGCCTTCCCGACCACAAATAAAACATCTCCTTGTAGTTCCAGCTGCACGACTAATTCCTTGTGGTGGATAAAATTGCGGAGGATACCTTGGTTGGGAAACCATTGGTGCCTGATTTGGACAACTACTAGCAGTATGCCCAGATCATTGGCAGTTGAAACACAAATCGGTTCCTATTAAACACTGGGAAGTTTCATGGTTCCTTCCACATTTACCACATATAACAATCCTCCTTTTGTTCTCGTTTAAATCCGCATTGAAATTTCTTTTTCTATTATCATTATACCTATTCCCTTCCCCTTGTTTCATCACAACCGAACTGGTTTGTGGTTTTCCTTGTCCTCCCATCATTTGATTAAGATTGTTACTAAAATAACTTCCTTTCTTCTGTCCTTCCCTGCGTTTCTCCCAATTGAATTCCCGCAGTAACTTGCCACTTTTCTCTGCTACCTTTGACCTTTGAACCACTTCAGCATAGTTATTCAGACATAGAATAGCAATCTTATCCTGCAACCATGGATTTAAACCATGCTCAAACCTTCTAGATTTTTCTCTCTCCGTAACTACCAAATGTGGAGCATATCTTTGAAGTTCATTAAACTTCTTCTCGTATTCTTCCACAGTCATGCTCCCTTGTCTTAATTCTAAAATTTTTTTTTCTAGCTCATCTGCAGCACTGGTTGGAAAATACTGGCTATAGAAAAATTCTTTAAACTGGGACTAGGTGACAATTTGTTCAACTTCAAGATCTGCTTGTTCATTCCTAACTGCCAATCTCCTAGTCATTTCTAATCGTTCAGTATTCTCACTACTACAAAAAGGACCTATGCCAACACTGCAAAAATGTTGTATTAGGGCCTAAAAGTGTTGCCTTATAGAAAAAGCAACACTTTTGCAAGTGCCACCATAGCTAATGTCGCCTTTGCTTAAAGGCAACACTTTTTGTGAGAATAGCCAACACTTCTCTCAAGTGTTGCTTCTACTTGATAAAGGCAACACTTGTTTAGGTCAAACGCAACACTTTTTTAATCATTTTTGACAAACTAAAACAACACTTTTTCATGTCAAGTGCGACACTTTTTAGATTTCCAATCAAATCAAAGCAACATTTTTTCCTGTTAAATCCAACACTTCTCTCATGTTTTGTAACATATAAAGGCGGCTCTTTGGCAGCATATATAAAACACTTTTTTCCCCACAAATGTTGCAATTACAAGAGAGTTTATATACTTTCAATGGTCTAAAATAACACTTTGTACTTTCATTTCGATAATGCAGTATATTTTCAAATCCAAAAGATGTCAACAATTAGAACGCTAAATAATACATTCAAACGTACTACAAAAAATCTTAGAACAATTATCCATGAAGAATGAGAGCAAGATCCTTGGTCATCTTTCCAGACTCCACGGTACCGATACAAGTCGCTTCTACCTTCTCAGTAAACTCTAGAAGTTTTGCATTTTCATCCAGCTTTGCCCTGTCAACATAACCGCATTTTAACCATATGGAACAAATCCAAGAAACATCTCTATTTTCATAACGTCTAAAATAAAAGAAGTTCTGAATAGAAATCCAGTTTTTAAAGCTAACTATAGGCAATCGTATACCTATGTGCAAGACCTCGGGACCATGCAAAGATTGATGCAATGCTGTTTGTGCTAGTTTCGCCTCCCTTTTGATGAACCTGAAAATGACGAGTAACAGTGCCATGGGCTGCTTCAGCTTCTATGGTTTTCCCATCAGGACAAACCTGAAGATTATAAGATCATTTATTATTAGAAATGGAAATGCGGTTGATCAATAAAAATGGGACTGAAAAACATTATTCGAAGCAGGGAAAAAGGAAAAGGAAATAATGAACATGTATAGGAAGTCTAGGTCACTGTGTCACTAAAAAGATATGCATAACCAAACTAAAACGGTATAATATCATAGCTAGCATACCAGGACTGAAGTCATTAATCCAAATGATCCAAAACCTGACTTATGCCCAACATGGCTGGACATGACCAAAATGTGGGCTCATGAACATCATCCCCATGGAAGAATTAATGGCAAGTACATACAAATACATGTAAAAATGGACATAAAGTTTAACCATTCACCCCAGGATATACCAAATTTCAGTCCATCCAAAGTGACCGAATATTAGTTTCAGTATCTTCCTCAGCTTCAAAGGTACACCTTTTGACCAAGAGTAGTAGTAGCAATTAGCAAGCAAAGGCTCAGTCATTACTTCAGTTGAGCAATGGGATAGCAGAAATAAATAAGAATCTTCCAAAATGAATGTAAAAATTAACATTATCAAATTAAGCATAATAACTACAAGAAGAAACGATAAACATACATGCATGGACGTGGACCTTCCCCTTCAGGTTTTAGTTTTCTCCATTCGTAGGCCTTCGCTGTTGTATCCAGTGCCCATACATCAGCTAGTGGTTGTTTCACTGTTATTATACACTAAACTATTGTCATTTGAAGCAACAGAAACCCAAGGTACATATGTTTTCATTAACTAGGCAAACTAAACAGCAAGAAAACTAACCATCATTTCCACCAATCAGTGTTGGTGATCAATATCATCTTTTTCTTCTTCAGCTTGCATCCAATCCCATAATGTATCATCATCATCAGAAGAATCATTAATTTGATAACATTCTTCAATATCACCTAAATTTTAATTTGCATCAAGAACCGTAGGAGCCATATCCTCTCTTGCCAACTGAATATCTTCATCACCAATTTGTGCCAAACAATCAAACCCAGTCTCAATAGGTTCATGCCAATAGGAGCTCCCCTCATTGACACCACCTCTTTCCTCAAAGTCATATACATCTCATGGAACCTTGTTCATCACATAATGCAAGCCATCTACAATAGGATCTGGAACATAAAAAACTTGATGCACTTGGGAGGGCATGACAAAAGGGTCATTCGAAGAACAAAACTTGTTCACATTGACAGCAGTAAGACCGTAGTCATCTTTTTCTGCTTGGTACAACTCACAACGAATCAACACAACTGCAAACTTGGACCAATAGTTCAGTTCAATTATATCCAATACAGCACCATAGTATTCAACATTCCCCATAACTGGATTTTTGTCCCTGGAACTTGCAAAGCTAGGAGTTAAAGCTGTTAAGGAAACTCCACTATTTTGAGTCTTGCATCTATTATCACGTGATTTAGTATAAAACCTATAACCATTCACATAATACCCTGTATATCTGTTTGCTGTAGGACTAGGACCCTTAGCTAACCAAAACATGTGATCTGGAACACAATTGTTTATTGTTTTATCTTTGAACCAGTTGGCAAATTGATGGCTATGGTTTTGAGCCCTTGCCCACATACTTTTTCTAGGAAGGCTGTCAATGTAAACTTGATGTTCCCTGCATTGTTCATACATCATTGAGATAAAAGAACAAAATTTAGTTATAAGACAGATAAATGGTGATATATTACTTGTTAGCTATGGGAAAAAAGGAAAAAATCTTACTTGATATATTCATCAACTTCTTTGCAATCAGAATTGAATAAATCATAACGATGTGCCTGCTCACTTAAGCCAGTATCTAATGTGAAGGGCTTGCCTTTCCTTCTTTTCTTTCCTTCTAGAGGGTAACCAACATTTATGAAAACAGTTGAATAAGACTCATTTGTTTAAGTAGCCATCACATCAGAATCTTCAAAACCCCTATTAAGCCTTGTCTTAACTCCTTCATCCATATACCGTGAGCAAAAGGTCAAACACTCTTCAATCAAATACCCTTCTATAATGGAACCCTCTGGACGACTTCGATTACGTACATACGACTTCAATTTCACAAGTATCTTTCCATAAAGAACATCCATCGATAGTTTACAGGTCCGCCTAGCCTAACTTCATGTACTAAGTGAATAGGCAAGTGCACCATAATGTCAAAAAAAGCTGGCAAGAATATTTTCTCTAGCTCACATAATTTCTCAACTATTTCTAATTCCATGCGATCAAGGTCTTGAGGCTTAACAACCTTACTACACAAACTTCGAAAGAAAGTGCCCAACTTAATCAATGGGATAGCAACATGCTTCGGTAAAGATTTTCTCATAGCAACTTGAAGCAAGTAGTGCAATATAATATGGGCATCATGACTTTTATAACCAGACACTTTTCTTTCCGAAAGGCTCACACACCGTGCTATGTTTGATGCACACCCATAAGGCAGTTTTGCCTCTTTCAAAGGACGACAAAAAACTTCTTTCTCTTTTGAAGACATAGAGAAACAAGCTTTCGGGAGCAAAACATGCTTGCCATTGTCTGAAAGTTCAGGTTGAAGATTTTCTTTTATGTCCAATTCTAAAAGGTCAAATCGGGCTTTCGCATGATCTTTTGATTTACCTGTAATATCCAACAAAGTTCCTATCAAGTTGTCACAAAGATTTTTTTCAATGTGTATTACATCCAGGTTATGTCGACAAGCATTGAACTGCCAATATGGCAATTCAAAGAATATTGACCTTTTCTTCCAAGGGCAAGTGCTATCATTCTTCTGTTTTTGTGTCTTTCCAAATGAATTTCTAAAGGTGGACAACTCCATCAAAGCTTCAGCCCCTGTCATCGGTTTTGGAGGTGGTCTATCCTCACTACGACCATTAAAACCACTCTTATTACGTCTCCATCGGTGTTCTGCATCTAAAAATCTACGATGATCCATATAACATGTCTTCTGACTATGTTTTAAGTATAAGGAACTAGTTTCATGATTACAGCAAGGACAAGCAAACTTGCCCTTAGTTTTCCATCCGGACAACATTGAGTAAGCTGGAAAATCACTTATGGTCCAATTCAAGGCCGCATACATTTGGAATGTTTCATTTTTAAACTTATCATATGTCTCCAACCCATAATTCCACAAGTCTTTCAACTCTTCAATCAAAGGTTCCAAATACACATCAATGTTATTGCCAGGAGACTGGGGACCAGGAATCAACAAGGACAACATAAAATATTCTGGTTTCATAGACATCCATGGCGGTAAGTTATAATTAACTAACACAACAGGCCATGTACTATGAGCAATACTCATTGTTCGGAATGGATTAAACCCATCACTTGACAAACCTAACCTCACATTTCTAGGTTCTTCGGCAAAAAGAGGATACAAAGAATCAAATTCCTTCCAAGCTAAACAATCTGCAGGATGCCTTAAATTCCCATCTTTAGGGCGTTCATCATCATGCCATGTCATATGTTTTGCAGTTTCTGAACACATAAAAAATCTTTGCAACCTAGGTTTTAAAGGAAAATGCCACAAAACCTTTGCTGGAATATGGGAGTTTTTTTTAGAAGGTTGATTATTTCGGTTACGCCCTTGTTTTTCTTCAATTTGTTTCCACCTAGAGGTATGACAAATAGGACACTCATCGACATGTTCATACTCTTTCCAATATAACATACAATCATTAGGACAAGCGCATATTTTTTTATAATCAAGTCCCAAATCTTTCACAGTATTTCTAGCTTCATTGAAACTAGTTGGAAGCTTTGCATCTGGAACCATCTCTCTCAAAAGTTGTAGAAGGTCATTAAATGCTACATTACTAAGCCCATAGAGTGTCTTGAAGAGGAACAACCTAATGATGAAAGAGAGTTTAGAAAATTTTCTACACCCCGGAAATAACTCTTGCTTACCCTCTTCGACCAACCTATAAAACTTTTTGGCTTCCTCATTTGGACCTTCTTGTATCCTAGTTGCTCCCTCTATGGTATCTCTAAATCTATCATGTAATAATTCATCAATGTTGTCATGAATGTTTGGGTTGTCATCATCTACGCCAGTAGGAAATCTCATTGATGAAGGTTCTTCTCCATGAAAAACCCACACAAAATAATTTTTTACAAATCCCTCTCCCATTAAGTGATCGAATACCTCATGTCTACGATACCAATAACGGTTTTTACACCGCTTGCAAGGACATTTAATTTGTCCTCCTCGAGCTACCTTATCAAATGAAGCATTAAGAAAATCATTCACTCCCATTTCAAACTCATGCAACCGTCTAGGTAAATACATCCAACCTCTATCTTCCCCCATTTCTCCAAGATTCAGAAATTAATAACAAAGATTCTAAAATTAATATCTTTAAGTTGTAACATCAACTTTTATTAAAATATTTTATCATTCAATTTATATAAGTTATTTTTATAACGTATGCTTTCCGTCACATCACTTCACGTTAACAAATGTTTTACTCATTTCAAATTAATTCATTCTCACTTATTTTAAAAGAAAATATGAATATTTTGATTAAAATTTTATTTTTTTCTTAATATTTGTGAAAAATCAAGAGTTGCAAGGAAGAACCAAATAATGTTTAAGTTTTATAAGAGAGGATGTTGTGTCGTTTGTTACGATAATCTAATCCCGTGAACGAGAGGTTATAGATATATAATCGTATAGGCAGTGTCATAACTTAAATGATTGTTTCAAGTGTTGTACATTATTAGAACATGATAGGTTTGATAGCCCAACCCCAATAGATATGTGAACACTAGAGTTAGCCTTTGTAAATGGTTAATCCACTTTTTTTTTCTTTTTTTTTTCTTGGTTCGAAGGTGTAAATGGTTAATAACAACGGTATTTTTGTCCTGCTGTCACCTGCAATACAAGAATTAGCATTCTTATATTTTCTGCCAATTGACTGAAGTGGTTAAGTAAATTGTTAACAAAGTTTAGGGTTTGCTGATTTACAATCTTTCTCCATTTCTTGCAATACTGAAATCATTTTTGAGTATAATTCCATATCGTGCTAGACTACCAGTAGGTTTACCAAGAATGCAAAAAAATTAATTTCATATGGTGCTAGTAGGTCCAGTGGACTACCATATTTTTCAAATAAGTTGTTCAAGCAATTTACAAGAAAAGCATGTCTTGGAAATACTAATAAAATCATTTTTCCCCATAATTAACCAGCTTATTATTTCAGAATCTTGTTATTTGAAAAAATCTTAATTGTTCAACTCACACCATTACACCAATTTTCCATTCTAGTGCACATTCATTCACATAGAAACCAATACCTAAACAACAAACAAATCCAATTGAATGAATGTAAACAATTAAAAAACCTACCACAACCAAAAAATTACACAGTTCCATTTTCCATGTCTAAGCATAAAACCCAATTGAAACAATTTAACAAACACCTTCAATCCATGGTAAAACGATAATCTTGACATATTTACTAACAAAATTAAAAACCCAAATCCATGTATAACAAAAGTAAAAACCCAAACCCAAATCAAAACATCTCTACAACACAAAATTAAAACTTAAACTTTCAAAACTATACAACCACTTACTTGAACTTAGTACAAAGATATGATGGTGCAACAGAGGACATATGGCTGGTTGATAATAACGACGATATAGGTCTGAGGGGAAACAGATCGGCTACATATTGTGGCGAAATAGGTGCGAGGTCGACTAGGGATGAGAGAGGACCGGTGGTGGCGAAATTAGGGTTAGGCACAATAGCGGTGATGCGGTGGCTATGACCGGTGGTAATCGATGGTATGAGAGAGAGAGAGAGAGGGGTGTGAGCTGCGACCGATCGAGAAAGAAGGTGCAAGCGAGCGAGAGCTAGAGGGGTGTGAGTTGAGACAGAGGTTGCGAGCGAGAGGGAGGGTATTTGTTATTTTTTTTTCTTATTTTTCTATTTTTAAGTTTTATTATCAAAATTTCCATATATTTTCATTTATTATGAACATATTCTTTTTCATTTAAAAAATTATTATCATTCTTAATTAACTTAATTATTTATAATTAGGATTATAAACATATTATGTTAAGTCACTAATGGTACAGGTGAATAGATAGTCGTAACTAGTTTTAAAATTTTGTCAGGTCACTATTATAACGTTGATTATTGTTAAAATGGAATAAGTCAAGAAAGTAAAAAAAAAAAAAGAAGAAATATTATCAGAAAATTATGTTTACAGTAAGGCAAAACAAGAACAGGTGCATGTCTAGCTAGTTGCATGAATTACATACCAACCATTTAAACTATAATATCCAAAATTTATTGAAAAGTGTTACCACTGATCAACAAAAGTTGATTCACCTATTAAAACTTGGGAAATATTCTCACAAGATTAAGAGTTATTCTCACAAAATTAAGAGTTCGAGTGGTGAATAAATTTTGTAAATAATATTATAAGTTCTCAATTATATATATAAAGGTGACACTTTTATAAAAGTGTTGTCTTTTCTTATAAGTAAATGCGACATTTTCATAAAAGTGTTGTCTTTTCCTGTTGACAAAGGCGACGTTTTCATAAAAGTGTTGCCTTTTCCTATTAACAAAGACAACATTTTATAAAAGTGTTGTCTTTTCCTATAAATAATGGCAACACTTTAGTAAAAGTGTTGTATTAGATATTTAAATGTGACACTTTTTAAACTTTGTCGCCTTTTATATTAAAAAGCAACACTTTTAAAAGTGTCGCTTATGAAATGTTGCCATAGGTCTATTTTGTAGTAGTGTCTCTCACCAATAACTAGCTTCTTCTTTCAATAGATATGTAGCATATTTCGTCTTAAGATCATCAGTTACTCCCGCAATACGAAAAGCTTTCTCTATTTCCTTAATCCATATTTTAGCAGCAATGGGTCCTTCATCACCATTAAAAGTAGGTGGACAACTATTGGTAAAATCCTTAAATGTCACCCTCCTAGGTTGTACTTGTGGAAGTACTTGGTTATTGTTATTCTGAGAGGCTTCCTTAATCATATTTACTAACATGACAAATGGATTTTCCTGGTTATCATTTTCTGGGTTGCTATTCAGGTTAGGGTTCTCTTGGTCAGCTTGGTTGGTAGTTTGACGAGTTCGAGGTCTTCCTCTTGAAGCCATCCTATAAATTAAGGAAAATATAAACTTACTATCAAAAGTTCCTTCTTTCTCTTTAAAGAATAACATATATACAAAAAGGAAAGAAAGGATTCCAAATTAAACCATCAAAATATATATAATCAGTAACAAAAGTTACATTATAGCAAATTTGTACAACAAAGCTTCCTCGTTACAACATTAAACAAAAACATAATAACATTGACTACTACTAGTGCCTAATACAGGGGTTGGGAATCCAGTTCACTCATTGTTCTGCGTGCAAAACGACACGCGCCCTCAACCTTCTCTATAAGGTTATACATCAATTGATCTCAATCTACAATAGTGGGCTGGCGCAGCCTAAGATAATGACTAATTGAGATCACAACTTTTGCCAGAGTCTTAGTGAGAACTAAGGACACATCCTGAAATGTTACCCTCCAACGATCCAGCAGTCTACTAGTTCTTTGATGAGCCATTGACTGACGCATCATGGTGGCATTATATGTTGCCAACTCTGATTGTGTCATACAAATTCTGCGTTGAAGGTAATAACAGAATCCATTTGGAAAAGGCAAGGGTACTGAATTTTCTGGTAGTGGTATTGCAGGTGCAACATTTGATAGGGTAACTGGGGTAGAAATAGCGTGTGGAGTGGCTGACACCGTAGGTAATGTGTGCCTATCAGCAGGGGAACCTCTTATTTGGGAAGGATTTAAAGTTGGAGAACCTGTTTGATTATGGGGTGAGGAAGGACTCTTCATATGAACTGAAAAACTTGACCCTTCAAACGGATTGGTTGGGTTTTGCTTAGTTCCCTTAGGTTCTGCAGACCCCTTTACATGTTTATCAGAACCTCTAGGTATTTTAAAATGAAAAACCTGAGTTGGTTTATTCACTTTTTTGCGAGGAGTCACTCGCCAACAAGCACCTACCCTCCCTCGGTTGGCATCCAACAGATGGTGTTTACCAGGCTTGAAAGGTTGAGCAACATTACTACTAGGGATATGTTCTTGCTCTGAACTTTTAATCATAGGTGCCTTGCCCTTATCTACATGTCCTGGAGTAGCTGGATTCATCTATAAAGGAAACATAGCTTAAATCAATGTCAACTTAACATTTATAATAAGGATCTATTATACATAATATTACTGCAGCAGAATATACACTAAATTCAGCATGAATTGATCTATCTTATAACCTTATATCTTATCTAATAACCCATGTGTTGGGTTTCATTGGGTCTAAAACGCAGCGGTGAAATACAATTTAAAATAAAACAAAACGAAACCCAAACCCGATGATCTATGTGAAACTATTTAATACAGATAGTTTAAGATTTTACCGATTAATTGTGCGAATCTGAAGCTTTGGTGAAGGTGTTGATCGTCTCCAAATCTTTAACGCAATCCAACAGGACAGCGTCTCTACGGTATCCACACGAACACCCGCGAATCGTCTCACAATTCGAACAAGAAAAGTTACAGTACTAGCTGTATGATCTGTATCTCTCTTTTCTCTCTATATTTCTGAACTCTAGTCTTTCTCTTGTGAAAAACCTTTCTTGTCCAAACAAGAAACAGAAATAATATTCCTGCTTATAGCAGGCACATAATAACAGTCTTCAAGTTCTAATACTAGCCCAGTGGGCAAAGACAAATGGTAAGTTCCTACAGCTAATGCAGCAACTCTTGCTCCATTTCCAACGCGTAGGTCCACCTCGCCTTTAGCCAATGGTCTACTCCTTCGCAGTTCCTGCACATTCACACAAATGTGAGAACCACATCCAGTATCAAATACCCAAGATGTAGAAGTAGATAAATTGACTTCTATAACATATATACCTGAATCGGAAGTCCTACTTCCTTTCTTCTTCTTTAGATCTTCCAGGTAAGCATGACAATTCCTTTTCCAGTGTCCAGGCTTTCCACAGAAGTGACAATTACCTTCTTTAGCTATCCCACCTTTAGGCTTCAAAGCCTTATTGGATTTGGATTTGGCAACAGATTTAGATCCCATCTTCTTCTTTTTGCCCTTTCCATTTCCTTTAGCATTCCCCTTTTTCACCATCAAAATGGGAGAGGGTCCTGCCTTTTTCATGTTGTTTTCAGCAGTTCTCAACATGCTCAACAACTCAGTAAGTGGTTTTTCAATCTCATTCATGAGGTAATTCATGACAAATTGAGAATAGCTATTGTTCAGAGATTGTAAGACAAGATCAGTTTGAGCCTCCTGAGTAAGTGGAAAGCCCAACCTATCTAGGTACTCAATATACCCAATCATCTTCAGAACATGTGGAGCGACTGGATCACGTTCACCCTGCTTACAATGATACAATGCTTTGCTTGTATCATACCTCTCCTGCCGAGCATGCCCCTCGAACAACTTCTTAAGATGTTCAATCATGTCATAAGCATCCATCAACTCATGTTGCTTCTGAAGCTCAGGGTTCATGGTTGCTAACATAAGGCAGCTCACATCCAGAGCATCATCTTGATGCTTCTTGTAAGCATTCTGCTCTGTTCGTGGTGCAGTGGTAGCTGGTGCAGCAGGAATTGGTCCATCCAGGACGTAGAGCTTGCGCTCCTACTTGAGGACAATCCTCAAATTCCTATGCCAGTCTAGGAAATTAATCCCATTTAGTTTTTCCTTCTCAAGGACTGATCGCAGTGAAAGGCTACTATTGTTGTTGTTTGCCATTAATATCTACAAATCATAAATGCAAAATAAGTAAATTTGCAAAATTTTAATGTTATGTTTTTGATAATGGCACATTCAAAATATACCTCCCACTATTTTATTCAAATTAATAGCCCTCACCATTAATTCAGAATTATTTCTTTTAAATACTTCTAGTGAGCCAAGATCCATCTTTCATTATGCCCTAAGTTAGCTTTGGCTAATCACTCAAAACATAATTATTTAGGTAGACAACACTTTGTCAATTATATCATATATAACTCTTGGATAGTTTGTTGAACAACATTTGTTCAAGCTCAACTAATGAACTTATACAAACTGTATGCCTCTAAACCCACAATCCTATTGTGATAGCCTAGTTAAGTCAAGCCCAATTTTAACAGTTTGGATATCACAATTATCCTATCGCACCATGCCAAGATAAATGGGGTACTTTGCTTTGGCAAACCTACATCCATCGATCAAGGCCTTGATGAGTGTTAATCATTGGAAGGCATCTGTTTAAGACTTAAAAATTTTATGAGGGATTTTATTAATTAAATTAGATCTCACCAACTAAAACTTTTAAGCATGCACATTTATTCATTATATCATATATAAGCATAAATAAAGTGCAAAATTAATTGTGACATAGTTATGGCCAAATCCTATGCCAATCTTTCCAAGCTAATGAAAAGATTGAAGGTCAGTTTAGTGTGGTAATTGATCTTCAATCTTGGCAACTTTCTTGAAACTCCGTTTGCATGCATCCTTTTCTTTATCTCCATCTTCTGCTGGTCATCTTTATAGATTACATAATAATGAAACCTATACTACAATATTCTATGTTGTACATTACATTATAGAAAGAAACCTCGAGTTACATTCGAGGGGAGTAAGATGAGAAGAGAATATTACATCCAGATATAAGAGAAGGCACGACATGCAAGCCGTATTTCAAAACCAAAACCACTAACCTATGGGTCGTAAGGCCATAACTGTGCACCATGCATATCATCATAAGCACATAATAACATGATTTAAACAATTAAAATAATTAAATATATATATTTTAACTAATTTTTAAATCATAAAACCATATATGGGGAACACGACAATCGTGCGCTACGGCGGGGGGTTCAAGGGGGGCACCCCCCCTTGCCGGGGTCCTAGGGGTCGGGAGGCCCCTAGCGGGGTCCAAGGGGCATGGCCCCTGGCGGTGGTCTCGCTGACCGTTCAACGAGCGGGGTTGTAGGGGCAGCGCCCCTTGGAAAAACTTTTACAAGTCACAATCTATATTGTGCAATTTTTCTCTATCGGAGACTAAGCTCAGGGTCCAAGGGGCATGGCCCCTGGCGGTGGTCTCGCTGACCGATCAGCGAGCTGGGGTCTAAGGGGGCAGCGCCCCCTGGAAAAATTTTATAAGTCACAATCAATATTGTGCAATTTTTCTCTATCGGAGACTAAGCTCAAATTAAGCCTATCGGAGACTAATCCCATTAGCTCGTCGGAGACTAATTATTAAGCTTGTCGGAGACTAAAGATGACATCATCAGAGACTAACATTTAGCCTGTCGGGGACTAAAGATGACATCATCAGAGACTAACATTAAGTCTGTCGGGGACTAAAGATGACGTCACCAGAGACTAACATTTAGCCTGTCGGAGACTAATGCTGACGTCATCAGAGACTAACATTTAGCCTGTCGGAGACTAATGCTGACGTCACCAGAGACTAACATTTAGCCTGTCGGAGACTAATGCTGACGTCATCAGAGACTAACATTTAGCCTGTCGGAGACTAATGCTGACGTCATCAGAGACTAAGAATTCCTTCATCAGAGACTAAGAATTCCTTCATCAGAGACTAAGAATTCCTTCATCAGAGACTAAGAATTCCTTCATCAGAGACTAAGAATTCCTTCATCAGAGACTAAGAATTCTAATATACGAAATTCTGAAACAATTCCAGAATCCTAAACATATCCTATATGTCCAGTATCGTATAACCCATCATCATCTCGACATCCCATCGCCGATCTTACATATCAAATATGCAGAATACCCAATAAGCATGTATCAAATATGATCAGATTACGTAATTTTAGAATATCCATACATGCAGAATATCATATATATATTCAACATAAAATTCGGTAAACTTGTATTAACGACATATATCAAATGTATCAAATACAATTAAACACATAAATCCATATTAACGTCTCGCATATAGCTCTGATACCACTATTGGGTTTCATTGGGTCTAAAACGCAGCGGTGAAATACAATTTAAAATAAAACAAAACGAAACCCAAACCCGAGGATCTATGCGAAACTATTTAATACAGATAGTTTAAGATTGTACCGATTAATTGTGCGAATCTGAAGCTTTGGTCAAGGTGTTGATCGTCTCCAAATCTTTAACGCAATCCAACAGGACAGCGTCTCTACGGTATCCACACGAACACCCGCGAATCGTCTCACAATTCGAACAAGAAAAGTTACAGTACTAGCTGTATGATCTGTATCTCTCTTTTCTCTCTATATTTCTGAACTCTAGTCTTTCTCTTGTGAGCAATTAGGATTCTTAGAATACGTAAAAAAACGTTGGATTGTTAGAGAATAGCTGATATATCATATATATAGCCTTTCATAGAGTAATTCCAAAACCTAATCTAATTAGGAGATTTAAAATCCGAATTTTATATTTATTAGATATATATATATTTAATCAAGTCTCACTTAATTAATATATATATATATGTACAAATAAATATATATATATTCGTATTTCCTTCCAAAGGACTCTATTTTATACAGATTACATATATTAATATATATGTATATAATTTAAAGCCATGATTTAATTAAATCAATCTTATTGATATATTAAAATCATAGACATTTAAATTATATCTCCTTGACGAATGTTCTTTGTGTGTGTTGTAGGTTATTATTACGTTGGCAATAATTTTAAATCATATTATAAAATTATAAACAGTGAGCGGCATCTAGTAATACATCACTGTTACCCAAGTAATAATAAAGTCATAGATTCGACGTTACCTTCCGTGACCAATGTTTCAATGTAACTTAATCCTTTTAACCATGATATCTAACATTAAATTCAAGGCATGGATGTGTCATCCTCTTCATTATTTAATCTTAGTTTTCTTGATCAATGAGTAAACTATATGAAACAAATCTCTATTTGAGCATGGCCATGCATTTTATAGTTTCACTCAATCAAGAGGCCTATTGATATCACCCCTAATTTATAGGAGGGTTAAATTTCATCTACATCATTCCCATTTTTCACATAACTCATTATGCATCCAACAATCACCTTTATCGTCCACCCGGTTAAAGGTGACTTTTGATAATGTCAAAATGCATAACTCCTTATGTAGAAATGTCATGACTTCAGGTCGAAGGACCATTACATCATTGTCACTATGAGAATTACTTATGACACATAGCATAACGCTCCATGTAGAATTCTCATGGTGGGTCTGTCCAGTACTATGTTCTCTAACATATACCTATGTATCAACTTAATATATCTCGTATATATTTATGACCAATGAGATATGGCCATCAGTTAATCACATACTAGTCTCAATGTATTATTGTTGTCCCACTTACAATGATACTTGACTAGGGACATCTAAGAATAATGATACATCACATACTTATATGATCTCATACTCAAGTCACATACTTGAATCCATATAATTAGTATCATTCTTCTAAGGACATTTATTATGTTAACATTTATATAACGCAGTAAATAAAACATAATAAATTATCATTAACCAAAAACATATCAAAAAAATATAGTGTCACAATCATTACATAATTGGCCACTAGGGCATACACTCTAACACCATGAACAACAGAGACTCAACTTAGACATCTATCTCCTATTCAATTCTCCTTATCCTTTCAATCAATTCCTTACTTTACTAAATCCTAAATTCTATTTTCTAGCAGAGAACATGTCTCATAACTGGCACTTGGCTGTTGTTGCTCTGATACCAATTGTGGCGCTCCCAAAAATCCCTCGAGCCGGGCCTCGGGCACTTCTCTCTTCGCTCCCCGCCCCGAAACTGACCAACAGCACAAAAACATTCGCCGGGAAGGCAACGAAGTTCAGTTTATGAGACCGCAGCGGAGTGGAGCAACCGCGACACGAAGTTCCTTACCTTAGCTTAGCTGGATCTGCTTAGCAATTTAGGTGACAGTCCTCGAGATCCCCAGGCTGGAACCCCGGGCTGCACCAAAAAAAAAAAATTCAACATAACAACAAAACAAACAACACAGCCAAGCGTTAACAACACATATACGAGAAAAATATTTTCAAAACATCATTACAAAACCTTAAGGTCCTCATCATCTTACAAAACCTCAGAGCTTGAAAATAAATAATCTGCAGCGGAAACAAAACTTTAGATGGCTCATACAGCCTTACAACTATAACACTCTTAAGCCATTATCTCCTTTCCTCTCTTAGGCGACTCAGCCTTCACAACATAACCTGAAAAACATTCATAGTATTCCACATGAGCATTTATGCTCAGCAAGTATATAACCATAAGCAAGAAGAATAGATAATTCAAAAGCTTTAATATTCATTGAGATTAGGCGAAGCAATGCCAACACCTCGTGATAATTAATAAACATGTATCATTTACCAACACCTGGTGATGATCAATAAACATGTATCATTTAGGGTACCCGAGTGATATCAAGGGTTAACCCTCTTTCAATAAATCATGATTCGCCCTTTACTCATCAGATAATGCATCACCTGACCAGACTGATCATTATCTGACTACCTTACATAATCAAATTTCATACCAGCTGGTCAGCCTGGACGTTTGATTCATCATTTGACATACGTAGTCACTTGTAGAAAGCATATGGTCTGCGAAAAGTCTCATTACCGATGCCTTGCCTCGGTCTATCATTCTTTATCATCATTGGCCAGAATACCATGCGAAAGTATTCAACAGCCCCTTAACTATCCATATGGATATATCTTCTTGTAAACATTTTCTCAATTTTGAATAGCCCTGACGTGCTGAACAATTGAAAGCAGCGATTGCCAACAACACATATTGACGTGCTCAATAATTAAAAGACAATGACCATCACAAGCGGAACTATATATCCATACAGAAGTTACTTGGGTGTGCATACAAGTTCGTAACTTGCAACACCCAAACATCATCATTTAGTGTGCTAGGAAATTTAAACAGCTAGCAACCACCCAATAACACATAGTTCAATTATCAACATCTTTTTACGTACATCGGATTCAATGATCGTACGTTACTTAATCATAAAAGAATTCATCATCATGCATCGGCATTAACATCATTCATTTACGTAAATCAAATTAATAATTTTACGTAATCAGTAAGAAAGAAAGTGGAATGAATATATATACTTGCCTTGGTCCTTAGCTAAAATTCACTATATCGGTTGCAAAAGGTTTCTGCATAACATCATTGTGGGTATATCATGAGAAATCCATACTTAAAAGATGGCTGTTCAGATTAGAAAATGGTTATGAGGTTGCCCATCAGGGAAAATTTCACTCGTCAGAGACTATTTAACTCATCAGAGACTGCTGACGTCATCTTTACTCATCGGAGACTAAGGATGATGTCATCGGGGACTAATTTCTCATCAGAGGCTGATGACGTCATCTTAACCCTATCGGAGACTAAGGGTGACATCATCGGAGACTAATATTTCATCAAGGACTGCTGACGTCATCTTAACCCATCGGGGACTAAAGGTGACGTCATCAAAGATTAACATTTCATCAGGGACTGATGATGTCATCTTAACCCATCGAGGACTAAGGGTGATGTCATTGGAGACTAACATTTCAGAGACTGATGCTGACGTCATTAGAGACTAACATCAACACAGTCGGGGACTAATGGTGACATCATCAGAGACTAACATCAACACAGTCGAAGACTAATGCTGACGTCATCAGAGAGTAACATCAACACAGTCAAAGACTAACTTTAGAAGCTGTCTCAGATACAGTGTCGTCTTCCTCACTTCTCCAACGGTGGTGATCTCAACTACAACTCCATAAATCAACTCTCAACATGTTTTAAGCTATGAGCAACACTTCTAGACACAAAAGAATATAATCCTTTCTTTTTCTTTCTTAAAGACTTGCTCCTACAGCTAAACTTCTCGGATACCAAGCAAAAAGAAAGGCAAAAGAGAACTCAAGATTCTTACCTCCTGGGTTGATGAAAGAGATCAAAGCTTGATTGACAATAATCATCTAGAAAAGAGAACCTTGAAATTATATGGAGGTGATAGGTTTAAGGAAGAACTTTGGAAGAGAAACTTTTAGAAAAGAGATTGAGATGTTCCTCCGAATAAGGTATTTATAGGGGGTTATAAGATGATTGGTTAAACTGGACGGTAAAAACTGCTGCTCATCATGATTCTTAGCAGCTAAGCATATGTAATAAGTTTGTTGTCCTTTATGCACATAAGCCAGCTACTAAAGCAGCTTACTAATCAAATTTTCATACATACACATGATGTCATCATCCCTATGTATGCCATCTGTTCAGCAAAAGATTTATTGATCTAAACGCTTGACTTCTTCAAGCAAAATAAATTACTAGATCTTATAGTCCAACATCCAAACAAGCATAATCCTTTAATGGATCAAAAATGTTTAGACATTTAAAAACATCATATAATAACCATATACATATTGATAAGAAAATAAAATACAATAAAATGAGTGAATAAATTATTTATAGATAAACAAATTTTCCAGGTTGTCACATTCTCCCCTCCTTACAATAAGTTTCGTCCTCAAAACTTTATTGGTGAAATAGTTGAGGGTACGTTTGCATCATCATTTCTTCTAGTTCCCATGTTGCTTCTTCAACATTGTGGTTCCTCCATAAAACCTTTACAAATGCAATTTCTTTATTTCTCAAAACTTTTACTTGACGATCCAAAATTTGCATGGGCATCTCTTCATAATGCAAATTTGGTTGTAACTCAATGGGCTGGTAGTCAATAATGCCAGAATGATTCTCTCTATAAGGTCATAGCATTGAAACATGAAATATGTCATGAACATGACCTAGAGCTGGGGGTAATGCCAATTGATAAGCCACTTCACCAATACGGCAGAGTAATTGTCCGAAAGAAAGAACTTGAAATTGTATGAAGTTGGTAAGTTTAGAGAAGGACTTTAGAAGAGAAATTTTTAGACCTCCGAATGAGGTATTTATAGCAGGCTAAGATTAAGCGTTGAGATAAAATGATTGGTTAGTCTGGACAGTAAAACGGCTGCTCATTATAACTCTTTAACAACTAACAACATAATAAGTAGCTATTGTTACACATGTGCATAAGCTTCATCAACTAATGACACACAAGCAGCTTACTAACCAAATCAACATACGTAAATATGAGGTAGTTACTCTTACGTAAGCCGTTCAAGCAGTTCTGAATAAAACTTGTTAATCTTCACACTTGCATTCCTTTAAGCAATTTACGAACACCACTAATACATAAATTGCTTGCCACCATCTCAGATATCCAAAAATTATAATATTAACTATACACATAAATAGGAAATTAATTCCTAATACAACTAAAAAAAATAAAAATAAAAAAAGTAATTATAGACAAACTAATTTCCAGGTCGTCACATTCTCCCCTCCTTAAAATAAGTTTCGTCCTCGAAACTTCACTGGTGAAAAAGTTGAGGGTATTTTTGCATCATCATTTCTTCTAGTTCCCAAGTTGCTTCTTCAACATTGTGATTTCTCCATAAAACTTTTACGGTTGCAATCTCCTTATTTCTTAAAATTTTTACTTGACGGTCCAGAATTTGCATTGGAACTTCTTCATAATGCAAATTTGGTTGAAGCTCAATGGGCTGGTAATCAATGATGCCTGAATGGTCCCCTTTATAAGGTCGTAACATTGAGACATGGAAGACCTCATAAACATGACCTAGAGTTAGAGGTAGTGCTAGTTGATAAGCTACATTGCCAATGCGCCGGAGTACTTAAAATGGTCTGATAAAATGGGGACTTAATTTTCCTTTTTTTCCGAAACGTAAAATGCCTTTCCAAGGTGAGATCTTAAGCAATGCATAACCTCCTACTTCCAGAGCTTGATCCTTTCGGTGTTGGTTTGCATATTGCTTTTGTCGATCTTGAGCTACTTTTATTTTGGCTCGGATTGTTCGGATTGTATTCTCAGTTCATTGAACCATTTCAGGTCCCTCTAACTTCCTTTCCTCAACTTCTTTCCAATACAATGGTGTTCTCCACTTTCTACCATACAAAGCTTCAATGGAGCAATTCCTAGGCTTGAATGAAAGCTATTATTATAAGCAAACTCAACGAGTGGTAAATGTTCATCCCATCATCCACCAAAATCTAAAGAACATGCTCTCAGCATATCTTCCAAGGTTTGGATTGTTCTTTTGGATTGCCCGTCAGTTTGCGGGTGGAATGCAGGACTCATGTCCAATCTTGTTCCTAAATAATCTTGAAAGCTTCGCCAGAATCTAGACATGAAATGCAGATCACGGTATGATATAATTGAAACTGGTACTCCATGACGATTGAGGATTTCCTTTACATATAATTTGACCAGTTGATCCATTTTGTAGGTGCCTTTAATGGGTAGAAAGTGTGCGGATTTAGTCAACCTGTCCACTACTACCCAGATTGTGTTTAATCCCTTTTGAGTTACTGGCAGTCCAACCACAAAGTCCATTGTGATGCATTCCCATTTCCATTCTGGGATGTCTAAAGATTGTAGCAGGCCACTTGGCTTCTGGTTTTCGACTTTTACTTGCTGATAGGTGAGACATGTGCTTACCCATCCAGCTATTTCCTTCTTTATGTTAGGCTACCAAAAATTTTGTTTCAAATCTTGATACATCTTTGTTCCACTTGGATGTATCGAGAATTTAGAGTTGTGGGCCTCTTGTAGTAGACTTCTTCTTAATTCCAATTTTGTCGGAATCCAAATTCTATTGTCAAATCTCATCAATCCATCATCATGGATTTGACATTTTCCATTCTCCCTCTTTAGCAACTTTTCCCTATCTTCCACATGTTCTTCTTAAGCTTCCTTGATGATAGTCAATAAGCTCGGTTTTACACCAATCTCTTGCTCTATTTCTTCCCTCTGTTGGATTGTGATAACATTCAATTGTAATCACTCCAAATCCAATCTGACCTCTTCTTGGATTGTCATCACATTAAACCTTTCATGTCTAGTTAGAGCATCAGCCACTACATTTGCCTTTCCAAGATGATAATTGATTGAACAATCATAGTCTTTAATTAGCTCTAACCACCATCTTTGCCTCATGTTCAATTCCTTTTGAGTAAAAATATACTTTAAGCTCTTATGATCAGTGTAAATCTCACATTTTCCCCTATACAAATAATGCCTCCAAATCTTTAATGCAAAAACGATAGCAGCCAATTCTAAGTCATGCGCTGTGTATCATTTTTCGCAGTCCTTGAGTTGTCGAGATGCATAAGCAATAACTTTTCCATGTTGCATTAGTACAACTCCTAATTCATTCATTGAGGCATCACTGTAAAACACAAAATCCGCTTTGTTATCAAGTAAACTTAGTACGGGGACGGTGGTTAATCTTTTCTTCAATTCCTGAAAACTTCTTTCACAAGCTGGAGTCCAAATATACTTTTCTGTCTTCCTAGTTAGATTTGTTAATGGAACTGCTATCTTAGAGAAATCTTGAATGAATTGACGATAGTATCCCACTAACCCTAGAAAACTTCATACTTCAGTTGGTGTTTTTAGTTGTGACCAATTAATGATAGCTCCAACCTTTATGGGTTCAACCAAAATTCCAATTTCATTAATTACATGTCCTAAGAATTCCACTTCCCTTAACCAAAATTCACACTTTTAAAGTTTGGGGTAGAGTTTTTCTTGTCTCAATGTTTCTAGTGCCATTCTTAAGTGTTCAACATGTTCTTCTTTCATTTTGGAGTAAATGAGGATGTCATCGATAAACACAATGATGCACTTATCCAAGTATGGCTTAAAAACACAATTCATCAAATCCATAAAGACAGCTAGGGTATTGGTAAGTCCAAATGGCATTACTAAAAATTCATAATGACCATATCAGGTTCTGAAAGCTGACATAGGGGCATCTTCAATCTTAATTTTTACTTGATGATATCCTGATCTCAAGTCAATCTTTGAGAAATATCTCGCCTCCTTAAGTTGATCGAACAAGTCATCAATCCTAGGTAAAGGATATCGATTCTTCACCATTACCTTGATTAATTCTCGATAATCAATATATAACCTCAATGATCCATCTTTCTTCTTTACGAATAAAACAGGTGCTCCCCAGGGTGAAACACTTGGTCTAATGAATCCTTGGTTCAGCAACCCTTGTAGTTATACCATAAGCTCTCTTAAATTTGAAGGAGCCATCCTATAAGGGGCCTTGGAAATTGGAGCAGTTCTTGGTACTAGCTTAATTCCAAATTCAACTTGTCTATCTAGGGGTATACCTGGTAATTCCTCAGGAAATACATCTCCAAATTCTTTTACTACCAAAATATCTAAAATCTTTAATCCTTCTATCCTCCTGTCACAAACATGAGCTAAAAATGCTTCGTATCCCTTGCGTAACATTTTATTAGCTTGTAATATTGTAAGAAGGTGAGAGGGTTTGGTAGACTTACATCCATGAAATAACACTCTACTGTTTGAGGGTGTTTTTAGGGAAACCTTTTTTTTTCTGCAATCTATGTTAGCTTGGTTTATGCAGCCAATCCATGCCTAGTATTAGATCAAATACCCCAAAGGAAAGGGTATTAAGTTTGCAGGGAAGTCATGCTTTACTATTTTTACACCACAATTAGGTAGTACATTCTTAGCAATGTACACGCCTTGATTAGCCACCACAACCTCTAAAGGTATTTCTAAACATTCAAGAGCAAAGTTCATATCCTTAAGAAAACGTTCAGATATGAAGGATCTAGTCGCACCAGAATCAAATAAAACATGCACTTCAATTGAATTAACTAGTATCGTACCTGAAACCACGTTCTTGGACAGCAGTACATCCTGCACAGTCATATTGTAAGTCCTAGCTTGTGGTTGACTAGCTACTGTGATAGGTCCTACCAATAGTAGTTTACTTTGACTCTTTCTCCGAGGGCATGAAGTGGAGATGTGGCCTTCCTGGCCACAACTAAAACATGTCCTTATAGTTGATACGGCACAACTGGTACCTTGCGGTTGATATTGTTGCGGTTGTAGAGGATACCTAGGCTGGGGAACAATTGGTGGTTGATGTGGGCAATTAATTGCGGTGTGCCCAGATCGATGGCATCTAAAACACAAATTAGTTCCTACTAAACACTAAGAAGTTTTATGGTTCCTTCCACATTTGCCACAAACTATAATCCTCGTTTTGTTCTCACTTAAGTCTGCACTGAAATTCCTTTTCCTATTGCTATTATATATATTTCCTTCCTCTTGTTTCCCCACAACCGAACTCGTTTGTGTTTTTCCTTGTCCTCCATTCCTTTGATTAAAATTGTTATTAAAATAACTCCCTTTCCTTTTTCCTTCCTTGCGTTTCTCCCAGTTGAATTCCCGGAGTAGCTTGCCACTTTTCTCCGCTACCTTTGTCCTTTGAACAATTTCAGCATAGTTGTCCAGGTATAAAATAACAATCTTATCATGCAACCATGGCTTCAATCCGTGTTCAAACCTTCTTGCCTTTCTTCTCTCAGTATCTATCAAATGTGGGGCATAGCATTGGAATTCATTAAACTTCTTTTCATATTCTTCCACGGTCATGTTTCCTTGTCTTAATTATAAGAATTTCTTTTCTAGCTCATCCACAGCACTAGTTGGAAAATACTGGTTATAGAAAAATTCTTTGAACTAGGGTCAAGTAAAAACTCGATCGACCTCAGTGGCTGCTTGCTCGTTCCTACCTGTCAATCTCCTAGTCATTTCTAATCATTCGGTATTTTCCCACCAATAACTAGATTCTCCTTTTAATAGATATGTAGCATATTCCATCTTAAGGTCATCAGTTATTCCCGAGATACGAAAAGCTTTCTCTACTTCCTTAATCCAAGTTTGAGCTACAGTGGGACCTTCGTCACCATTAAAAGTAGGTGGACAACTATTGCTAAAATCTTTAAATGTCACCCTTCTAGGTTGCACTTGTAATGGATGTGTTCGATTGTTGGTACTTTGGGAGGCTTCCTTAATCATATTTACCAACATGGCAATAGGATTTTTGCTGATTACTATTTCTTTGATTGTTACTCGGGTTGGGGCTTTCTTGATCAGTTGGGTTAGTATTCTTATTCGGGCAAAGTTGAGATCTTCTTTTTGGGGCCATTTCCTATAAGGCAAAGAAAATACAAAAATTACTATTAAAAGTTTTCTCTCTTTCCCTTTTTTTTAACAACGAATCACATATGAGAAAAGGAAAGGAAATTTTCAAATTAAGTCATCAAAATATATTAAATAACAAAAGTTTCATCTTATCAAATTTATACATTAGGACTCTTTACTAAAGAGTCATGAAAATCTAAAATAATATCTACTACAACAGGTGCCTAATACAAAGGTTGTAAATTGAGTTCATCCATCACTCTTCGTGCAAAACGGCATGCTCCCTCAACCTTTTCTATAAGGTTACACATTAAATGATTCCGATCTGTCATGGTAGGCTGTGCAAATCTGAAATAATCACCGACTGAGATCAGGACTCCTGTCAAGGTCTCAGTGAGGACTAGGGATACATCTTGAAATAAAACTCTCCAAAGATCCAGTAATCTACTATAATGAGTAGATGACTGACGCATCATGGTAGTATTGCGTGTCGCCAACTCTGCCTGAATCATGCGGATTTTGCGTTGAATAGCAAAATCCATTTGGTAAAGGCAAGGGCATTGGATTTTCTTGTGGTGGTACAACTGGTGTAATGTTTGATAAAGTCACTGGTGAGGAAACATCTTGTGGAGAGACTGGCACCGTAGGTAGTGTGTGCCTAGTGGCAGGGGAACCTCTTATTTGAGAAGGACCCAATAGTGGAGAACCTGTCTGATTTTGAAGTGAGGAAGGACTCTTCATATGAACTGAGAAACTTGACCCTTCAAATGGATTGGTTGGGTTCTGCTTATTTCCTTCAGAGTTTGCAGGGTCTTCATCATTTTTATCAGAATCTCGAGGTATTTCAAAACGAAAGACCTGAGTTGGTCTAACCACTCTTTTGCAAGGAGTCACTCACCAACGTGCACTCGACATTCTACGGTTGATATTTAAAAGGTGGTGTCTACTAGGCTTGGAAGGATAGGCAGCATTACTATTAGGGGTATACTTAAGGATATTCTCTTTTTCCTGGCTTTTGGTTAGAGGTGCCTTGCCCTTATCCAAAAGTCTTGGAGTGGTTGGAGACATCTATATATATAAAAAAAAAATAACTTAAATCAATATCAATATAGAATTCATCAAATGGGTTTAACATAAATATTAGTACCGTAGCATGATGTGTAATTAGGGTGAATTATCCTATCTCATAACCTTATATCTCATCTAATCTAATAACCCACAAATAACCAAGGATCAGCGTTGACACCTATCTTCTATTCTACGTACAATCATTTCCTTACTTTACTAAATTCCCAATTTCTATGTTCCAGTAGAGAATATGTCTCATAACTGGTGCTTGGCTCTGATACCAACTGTGGAGGCCCCGGAAATCCCCCGAGTCGGGCCTCGGGCATTGTGAGCAATTTGGGTGACAACCCCCCCAAGGTGCCCAAGCTAGAACCTTGGGCTCCGCCAAAAACCACAACATAACAACATAAAAGCAACAAATAAATCATAGTTAAGCATTAGCATTAGTCATACGAGAAATATATTCGTAGATACATCATGTTCAAATCTTAGAAGTTTACAACCTCTTACAAAACCTCAAAATTCAAGTAAATAGACTGCAGGGGAAACAAAACTTTAGATGGCCCATCTAGCCTTATAATCTAAACATTTCTATGATGACCTCTCGTTTCACTTTCCCTCTAAAGGCCATCCATAGGAGAAAGATTAAGAAGCTCTCACTATGACATTTTCTCTTTTCCATTATTAGGCGACTCGGCCTTCTTGACATAGCTTGTAAAACATTTCATAACATTCCACATGAGCATTTACGCTCAGCAAGCATATATTCATGAGCAAGAAGGACAATTAATTTAAAAGCTTTAATATTCATCGAGGTTCAGCGAAGCAATGCCAACAGCTCTTGATAATTCAATAAACATGTATCATTCAGGGTTCCTGAGTGATATCAAGGGGTTAACCCACTTTTAAATAAATCTTGATTCTCCCTCTCTTCACCAGATAATGCATCATTTGACCAGCATGATCACTATCTGACACCTTTACAAGCAAATTTCATCCTAGCTGGTCAGCCTGGTCATTTGACTTCATCCTACGACAATGTAGTCAAAACAGAAAACATTGGTCTGTGAGGGTCTGATTACCGATATCTCAGCCTCTCATTCCCTATCATCATTGGCCGAAATGCCAGGCGAAAGCACTCAACAGCCCCTTTACTACCCATATGGATATACTTGGAAAACATTTTCTTGCTATAAAATTTTGGCGTACCCAGCCAATTAATAGCGGCGACTACCAAAAGCTTTTGTATCGACCCGAAAAATTGTTTATCTATAAATAATTTATTTACTAATATTTTTTTTCTTATTAATATGTATAGATAATATATGATGTTTTTGAATAATTTTGGACCCATTAAAGGGGTTATATTTTTTTGGATATTGGTTGCAAAAATAAGCAATTGATGTTTATATGTGTGGTACCGTTCGTAAGTACTTGAAGAAGCTTTGTGTTTAGTGGTTAAGTCCCCTGAAAGACATAAGAGTTTAAGTATGATGACATCATTGCCTACGTATAGTAATTAGATTAGTAAGCTGCTTTAGTAGCTGGCTTATTTGCATGAAGGACAACAGGCTTATTACACATGCTTAGCTGCTAAGAATCATGATGAGTAGCCATTTTATTAACCAATGATTCTATTCCAAGGCTTAATCTTAGCCTACTATAAATACCTCATTCGGAAGAACATTTCAGTCTCTTTTCTAAAGATTTTCTCTTCCAAAGTTCTTCTTTAAACCTACCAACTCCATATAATTTAAAGTTCTCTCTTCTGGACGATTACTTTCAAATGGGCTTTGATTCTTTCATCAACCCTAGAGGTAAGAATCCTAAGTTATCCTCTGATTGTTTCTTTTTGCATGTCATCCGAGGGTATTAGCCGTGCATACTAGCTTTTCAAGGAAGAATAAAGCTTTGAAAGAAAAGTTGCGTTCTTTTACATATTCATGAGATATCCTAGGTTGAGTTTGTTATTGTAAGGCCTTCCATTGAAGCGGAGACAAGCTCTAATGTTATTCTCAGACGAGATAACACTAGTCTCTAATGAGCTAATTTTAGTATCTCATGAGTTAATTGTTAGGTTTCTATCATCCAAAACGCAGCGGAATAATACAATTAAAATAAAACAAAACGAAACCCAAACCCAAGGATCTATGCGAAACAATTTAATACAGATAGTTTAAGATTTTACCGATTTATTGTGCGAATCTAAAGCTTTGGTGAAGGTGTTGATCGCCTCCAAATCTTTAACACAATCCAACTGGACAGCGTCTCTACGGTATCCACACGAACACCCACGAACCGTCTCACGATTCGAACAAGAAGAGTTACAGTACTAGCTGTATGATCTGTATCTCTTTTGTGAAGACCCGGATTTGTAAATAAATTTCGTTATGAAATTTAATTATTTTAGCTTATTTTCTTCATGAAAATTATTTTCTTATAAGTTGTGAATATCGAAATTATATATTTCTTTTTATGAAAATTTTTTTTTTTTTTCTGCAATGTGATGTCCAAAAGATTTTTTTTATTTTTATTATTTTGTAAAGCTCATGAGGTTATGAGTTGTTCTACCCTTAAAAGAGTGTTTCGCGGGTAGCTACAGTACTCATCTTCTTTTTAAAATACTTCACTGCTGGGGGGGAGACAGCAGCATTAAATGCTCATCATCCCTATCATTACCCTAGAGTCAGCTATGAAAGATGACCGAAGGACGCAGCAGCCATTTCAATCACTCTCTCCTTCTTCAGTCATTTCCTTTCTTTTCATAACCAACAGCTGAGATCAAGTTGATCCTACGGTTCTTGTTGTTCAACCAAGTGATATATATACACATCACGCTGTTGTAACCTGGATTCTACCTTTCTAAACTTCCATCAAACTTAAATTTGATTTTCGAGACAGCAGTTCTTCTTGAAGGATAAACCGGAGCATTTATTTTCTTCCTACAGTAAGGAGGTAAGAGCATCTTATTTAAGTCTTGCTAAATTTCTTGCGTCTCTGCTCTGCCTACCACCTTTAATACCATGTTCATTTATTTTCAAAAGTATGACTTAATGCATATTCTAACGATCGGAGTAAATGTCATTTATTTCAAGTTGTCTAGATTGGTGTAGTGTTGTTGACAACCACCTAATGGACAAACCTTTAACTACCAAACATTCTGTTGACAGTAGTCGCAACCCCATGCTTGAGTATTCCTTAACCTGATTTTCTTTACCCTAAACCGTGTTTAGGATGACATGCAGACCAAAAGAAATGTTATGTATCACTGAGAGAATGATGAGTTTTGACCTAAGTGTGGATTTGGTTGAGGGCACCACACATGGAGGAGTGAGGAAGACGACCCTGTATCTGAGACAGACTTTAACTTAGTCTCTGACGGGTTTGAGTTAATCCCCGATGGGTTGATAATCCCCGATGAGTTAATCCCCGATGGGTTATTAATCCCCGATGAG
>CM025788.1:25372721-25394390 GCA_014636745.2 Centella asiatica
TGTGTGTGACCCTGTAGGTTATTATTACGTTGGCAATAATTTTAAATCATATTATAAAATTATAAACAGTGAGCGGCATCTAGTAATACATCACTGTTACCCAAGTAATAATAAAGTCATAGATTCGACGTTACCTTTTGTGACCAATGTTTCAATGTAATTTAATCCTTTTAACCATGATATCTAAGATTAAATTCAAGGCATGGATGTGTCATCCTCTTTATAATTTAATCTCAGTTTTCTTGATCAATGAGTAAACTATATGAAACAAATCTCTATTTGAGCATGACCATGCATTTCATAGTTTCACTCAATCAAGAGGCCTATAGATATCACCCCTAATTTATAGGAGGGTTAAATTCCATCTACATCATTCCCATTTCTCACATAACTCATTATGCATCCAACAATCACCTTTATCGTCCACCCGGTTAAAGGTGACTTTTGATAATGTCAAAACGCATAACTCATTATGTAGAAATGTCATGACTTCAGGTCGAAGGACCATTACATCATTGTCACTATGAGAATTACTTATGACACATAGCATAACGCTCCATGTAGAATTCTCATGGTGGGTCTGTCCAGTACTATGTTCTCTAACATGTACCTATGTATCAACTTAATATATCTCGTATATATTTATGACCAATGAGATATAGCCATCAGTTAATCCATATACTAGTCTCAATGTATTATTGTTGTCCCACTGACAATGATACTCGACTAGGGACATTTAAGAATAATGATACTTTACATACTTATATGATCTCATATTCAAGTCACATACTTGAATCCATATAATTAGTATCATTCTTCTAAGGACATTTATTATGTTAACATTTATATTACGCAGTAAATAAAACATAATAAAAGTAATTATCATTTAACCAAAAAACATAACATAAACATGGTGTCACAATCATTACATAATTGGCCACTAGGGCATACACTCTAACAGTTAAGAGAGGTGAAATTTTTAGGACATGTGATCAATGAATCTGGAATTTTGGTTGATCCCATCAAAGTTGAAGCCATCATAAATTGGCCACAACCAAAGACACCTACAGAAGTGCGAAGTTTTCTAGGGTTAGCGGGATACTATCGTCGATTCATTCAAGATTTCTCTAAGATAGCAGTTCCATTAACGAATCAGACAAGGAAGACAGATAATATATGATGTTTTTGAATATTTTTGGACCCATTAAAGGGGTTATATTTGTTTGGATATTGGTTGCAAAAATAAGCAATTGATGTTTATATGTGTGGTACCATTCGTAAGTACTTGAAGAAGCTTTGTGTTTAGTGGTTAAGTCCACTGAAATACTTAAGAGTTTAGGTATGATGACATGATTGCCTACGTATAGTAATCAGATTAGTAAGCTGCTTTAGTAGTTGGCTTATTTGCATGAAGAACAACAGGCTTATTACACATGCTTAGCTGCTAAGAATCATGATGAGCAGCTGTTTTATTAACCAATGATTCTATTCCAAGGCTTAATCTTAGCCTACTATAAATACCTCATTCGGAGGAACATTTCAGTCTATTTTCTAAAGATTCTCTCTTCCAAAGTTCTTCTTTAAACCTACCAACTCCATATAATTTCAAGTTCTCTCTTCTGGACGATTACTTTCAAATGGGCTTTGATTTCTTTCGTCAACCCTAGAAGTAAGAATCCTAAGTTATCCTTTGATTGTTTCTTTTTGCATGTCATCCGAGGGTATTAGCCGTGCATACTAGCTTTTCAAGGAAGAATAAAGCTTTGAAAGAAAAGCTGCGTTCTTTTACATATTCATGTTCATGAGGTATCCTAGGTTGAGTTTGTTATTGTAAGGCCTTCCATTGAAGCAGAGACAAGCTCTAATGTTAGTCTTTGATGAGATAACACTAGTCTCTAATGAGTTAATTTTAGTCTCTAATGAGTTAATGTTAGTCTTCGATGAGCAAATGTTAGTCTCTGACGAGATAACACTAGTCTCTGATGAGTTAATGTTAGTCTCTGACGAGATAACACTAGTCTCTGATGAGTTAATGTTAGTCTCTGATGAGATAACATTAGTCTCTGATGAGTTAATGTTAGTCTCCGATGAGCAAATATTAGCCTCTGATGATGACATCACCCTTAGTCTCCGATGGGTTAAGATGACGTCATCGGTCTCTTATGAATTAAATAGTCTCTCGGGACGTCAGCCTTAGTCTCCGACAGGCTAAGTCTAGTCCCTGATGACGTCATCCGTAGTCTCTGATGGGTAATGTTTTCCCTGACGGGTAAAATATGCCCTGATGATCCTTTCAAAGTATAGATTTCTCATGTTATACCAACAATGATGTTTTACAGAACCGTTTTGCAACCAGTATAGTGATTTTAACTAAGGACCAAGGCAAGTATATACTTATTCCATTTTCTTCCTTACTGATTACGTAGAATCATTATTTCGATTTACGTAAATGAATGATGTTAAAGCTTATGCATGATGATGATCTCTTTTATAAATAAGTAACGTACGATCATTGATCCGATGTACGTGAAAAGATGCTAATGATTGAGCTATATGTTTTTGGGTGATTGCTAGCTATTAAAAGTCGCTAGCACACCAAAAGATGATGATGATGAGGCAAAGGTGTTGCAGTCGTGAACTTGTATGCACATCTGAGCAACTTCCATATGGGTATATAGAAAAATCATCGGTAGTCGACTTTTATCTATTGAGCACGCTAATGTGTTTGGCAGTCGCTGCTTTTAATTGTTGATCGTGCCAATTTAAAATGATAAAATGTTTTCAAGAAGATATATTCCATATGGGAAGTTAAAGGGCTGTTGAATGCTTTCGCCTGGTATTCTGGCTAATGATGATAGGGAATGATAGACCGAGCCAAGGCGTCGATAATTAGACCTTTTGCAGACCAAATGCTTTCTGCAAGTGACTACGTATGTCAAATGATGGATCAAACAACCAGGCTGACCAGCTGGGATGAAATTTGATTGTTAAAGGAAGTCAGATAATGATCAGTCTGGTCAGGTGATGCATTATCTGATGAAGAGAGGGCAAATCATGATTTATTGAAAGAGGGTTAACCCTTGATATCACTCGAGTATCCTAAATGATACATGTTTATTGATTATCACGAGGTGTTGGCATTGCTTCGCCTAACCTCGAGGAATATTAAAGCTTTTGAATTATCTGTTCTTCTTGCTTATGAATATATACTTGCTGAGTGTAAACACTCATGTGGAATGTTATGAAATGTTTTACAGGTTATGTTAAGAAGGCTGAGTCGCCTGATAAAGGAAAAGAGAGAATGGTTTAGTGAGAGCTTCCTAATATCTCTCCTTTGGATGGCCTTTAGCGGGAGAATGGAATGTGAGGCCATTATAGAAATGTTTGGATTGTAAGGCCAGATGGGCCATCTAAAGTTTTGTTTCCGCTACAGCTTGTTTGTTTTCAAGCATTGAGGTTTTGTAAGATGATGTATTTGAGAATATATTTCTCGCATGAGTGTTGTAAATGCTTGGCTGTGTTGTTTGTTTTGTTGTTTTGTGATGTTGTGTTGTAGTTTTTTGGTGTAGCCTGGGGTTCCAGCCTAGGGATCTCGAGGACTGTTGCCCAAATTGTTGACAGTGCCCGAGACCCGGCTCGGGGGATTTCTGGGGGTGCCATAGCTTTGGTTTGCTCAACCAATTAAGAGCGGCGACAACCAATAACTTTTGTATATATATCCATATGGGACATGCTCGGGTGTGCATACAAGTTCACGACCTGCAACACCCTTACATCTTCTTTTGGTGAGCTAACGAATTTTAAACAGCTAGCAACCACCCAATAATACATAGCTCAATCATCAATATCTTTTCACGTATATCAGATCAATGATCATACGTTAATTAATCATAAAAAAAATCATTATCTTGCATAGGCACTAACATCATTCATTTACGTAAATCGAAACAATGATTTTACGTAATTAGTAAGAAAGGAAGTGGAATGAGTATATACTTGCCTTGGTCTTTAGCTAGTTTCTAGTCTCAAAATACTGGTGTGTGAGAGGTTCTGTAAAATATGATTGTTGGTATAACGTGAGAAATCTATCTCTTGAAAGATAATATAAAATTGTGCATAAACAGGGGATGATCATCAGGGCATTAATCATTCGTCAGGGGATGTCCCTGATCATCAGGGGATGATCTCTCGGTCATCAGGGTATAGCTTTCGACCATTAGAGGAAAATTCACCCGTCAGGGGATAGTCATCAGGGGATGACTTACCCATCAGGGGATAATCTTGTTCATCGCCAAACTCGTCAGGTGACCACTTGTTCAACGCCGAATTCCTCAAATCATCGCTGAACTCATCAGTGGATGATTTGTCCAGCGCCAAACTCAGAGTTGAACTCGTCAGTGGATAATTGTTCAGCGCCAAACCTGTCGGAGACAAATCATTGATGCTCATTAGAGACTAACTTTTACCCATCAGAGACTAAACTTAGCCTGTCGGAGACTAAGGCTGACGTCATCAGAGACTAATATTATCTCGTCAGAGACTAATATTAGAGCTTGTCTCTGCTACGATGGAAGATTTTTCAAGAACAAGAATGATGCCCAGAATATACAAACTCAATCCTAGGATGTATAATCATCCTTTCCATGGTGCATAAGCTCCTTTTCATAATCACAAAACAACATACTCTTTAAAAACTTTATTCTTTCCTGAAGACTTAGCACATACAGCTAATACTCTCGGATGCTAAGCAATAAAGAAAAACACAGGAGAACATAAGATTCTTACCTCTTGACTTGACGAAAGGGATTAAAGCTTGTCTGAAAGTAATTGTTTGAAAGAAAGAAATTGAAATGTATGAAGATGGTAAGTTTAGAGAATGGCTTTAGAAGAGAAATTTTTAGAAAAAGAGATTAAAATTTTACCTCCGAATGAGGTATTTATAGCAGGCTAAGATTAAGCATTGAGATAAAATGATTGGTTAGTCTGGACGATAAAATGGCTGCTCATCATAACTCTTTAATAGCTAACAACATAATAAGTAGCTGTTGTCACACATGTGCATAAGCTTCATCCACTAATGACACAGAAGCAGCTTACTAACCAAATCAACATACGTTCATATGAGGTAGTTACTTTTACGTAAACCGTTCAAGCTGTTCTGAATGAAACTTGCTAATCTTCACAGTTGCATTCCTTTAACCAATTTACGACACCACTAATACATAAAATGCTTGCCCCCATCTCAGACATCCAAAAATCATAACATTAACTATACACGTAAATAGGAAACTAATTCCTAATACAACTAAAACAAATAAAAATAAAAAAAATTATTGACAAACTAATTTCCAGGTCACCACACTAGTTCTATGGGTACTAGATACATTGGCTCTAGTGCAAGTGGGAGATTGTTGGAGTGAATGCCCTAGTGGCCAATTATGTAATGATTATGACACTATATTTATGTTATGTTTTGGTTAAATGATAATTTCTTTTATTATGTTTTATTTACTATGTTATATAAATGTGAGCATAATAAATGTCCTTAGAAGAATGATATTAATTATATGGATTCAAGTATATGACTTGAATATGAGATTATATAAGTATGTTATATATATCATTATTCTTAAATGTCCCTAGTCGAGTATTATTGTTATTGGGACAACAATAATACATTGAGACTAGTATGTAGATTGACCGATGGCCACATCTCATTAGTGATAAATATATACGAGATATATTAAGTTGATGCATATGACCCTATTAGAGAACATTGTACTAGACAGACCCACCATGAGAATTTTACATGGAGCATTATGATATATGTCATAAGTTATTCTCATAGTGACAATGATGTAATGGTCCTTCGACCTGAAGTCATGACATTTCTACATAAAGAGTTATGTGTTTTGACATTGCCAAAAGTTACCTTTAACCGGATGGATGATAAAGGTGATTGTTGGATGCATCATGAGTTATGTGAGAAATGGGAATGATGTAGATGTAATTTAACCCTCCTATAAATTAGGGGTGATATCTATAGGTCTCTTAATTGAGTGAGACTATGAAATGCATGGCCATGCTCAAATAGAGATTTGTTTCATATAGTCTACTCATTGATCAAGAAAACTGAGATTAAATTGTGAAGAGGATGACACATCCATGCCTTGAATTTAATCTTAGATATCAAGGTTAAAAGAATTAAATTACATTGAAACATTGGTCACGAAAAGGTTGCGCCGAATCAATGACTTTATTATTACTTAGGTAACAGTGATGTATTACTAGATGCCACTCCCTGTTTATAATTTTATAATGTGATTAAAAATTATTGCCAACGTAATAATAACCTACAGGGTAGCACACTAAGAACATTCATTAAAGAGATATAATTTAAATGTCAGTGATTTTAATATATCAATTAGATTGATTTTATTTAAATCATGGCTTTAAATTATATGTATTTAATCTGTATATATATTAGAGTCCCTTGGAAGAAAATATGAATATATATTTATTTGACATATATTAATTAAGTAAGACTTGATTAAAATATATAATAAATATAAAATTTGGATTTTATTCTCCTAATCAAATTAGGGTTTGGAATTACTCTATACACAACTATATATAGGATATATCAATTGTTCTCTCAGATATATACATTTTCTAAAACCCTAGTCGCTCATATGAGAGAGACTAGAGTTAAGAGAGAGAGAGAGAGAGAGAAACAGATTCAGCAGCTAGTACTGCAATCCTCCTTGCTTCTGATCGTGAGACGATTCGTGGGTGTTCGTGTAGATACCGTAGAGGTGTCGTCCAGTTGGATTGCATTAAATATTTAGAGATGTTCAATATCCTCATCAAAGCTTCGGATTCTGCAGGTTTAATCAGCAAAATCTTAAACCATCTATATTAAATTGTTTTCACATGGATCCTCGGGTTAGGGCTTTGTTCATTTTTTTTATTCCACTGCGTTTTATTTGTCGAAACCTAACATATCAATCAATAATATGTATTTTATTGTTAATCAATTTGAATCTTTACAATTCTTTCTGGTAGTAATTACCAGCTGCAAACTATCTTTGTTTAAAATAACAACTACACTCTAGAAAAATAATTTCTATCTTCTCTCAAGTTATAAAAACTTGCTACACTTTCTGTAATATAATTACAACTGCTATCTGAGATAATATGTGTTCTGAGATGTATGATTTTTAGAGATATGTATTCTCAGATTTTCAGATAATTCTCAATCTCAGATCTATTTTACCTCAGCTACTTTGTGTTTATTTATAGACACCACTTCCATGTTCTCCAAGCTTCTATTCTGAGTTGTTACCAAAAATATCTTTGTTGTTTATTAGTACTTACAGCTCTGTCACATAACTTCTTCTTTTTGCATGACTTTCCTTGCACACCAACCCATTATGTAACATCTCTGGTGTATAAGCACACTAGCTCCCTTATTTTCTTCTTGGAGCTTCCCTGGTTTTGATTGGACCAGCTTCCATATTTTATTCTTCAAGTTTTTATAAGCTACAACTGCAGTTTTCACACTCAGTTTTATACGCATACCCGTGTATAAGTATGACTTATCTTCATATCAGTGTTCACACCTACATTGTATAGCTTATCTGCTTGAAGCTTCTTTTGTAGTCAATCTCTCCTTATTGGACCACCATCTATATTTTAATTACACCGCCTTTAACTTGCGTTAATGGGTTTGTGAACTCAGCCATATGTCATCTCATATGTCATTTTTAGTCTTTGATTCTATCCCCTAACAATCTCTGGTTATCCCGTGATGGTTTCTGGTTATCCCTTAACAGTTTGGTGCTTGAGTAAAATTACTTTGGTGACCTTTAACTTCAAGTTTGGTGCTTTGTGGAACATTGGTGTTAGCTTTGATGATAATCTTTTATATCCCGATAGCTTAATTTCAGTGAACATTTTTATCCCTTAATGTTTCCTGATGTTTTATACATTAGTGGATGTTTATCCCCTGACGGGTTGTTTTGTTCATCAATGAATATTTATCCCCTAACAAGCCTTTTGTAAATTTATCCCCTGACGGGTCTTTGTTTACAAATGGAGATTTATCCTTTGATGCTTTATCCCTTGCCCAGTTGCATCCCCTGATCATTCTTCAATGCAATAGAGAGTCTTGCCTTGGTCTCTGATAGCTTCAACAATAGTCTCTGGTAATACAAACCTTAGTCTCCAATAGGCTCAAATTTTAGTCTCCGACAGGCTAATTTCCTTACTCTCCAACTCTTAGTCTCTAATAGGCTAAATTTTAGTCTCCGACTTTTAGTCTCCGATAGGCTAAATTTTAGCCTCCGATATGCAAAAACTTAGTCTCTGAGAGGCTAATTTTGTAGTCTCCGATAAGCAAAAACTTAGTCTCCGATAGGCTAATTTTGTGTGACCAACTTTGACTTTTATTGAACTCTCCAAATGCATTCCTTGTAGTCTTTAACACTTTTTTGCAGTCTCTGATAGTAGTTTCTCATAGTGCACTACTGTAGGTACTTGTACAATTATGAATCTAACAATTCTAAGTTTGTACATCATCATCAAATGCTATAATTCCTAACATATGACCTATCAATGTCCTTTCGGAAATACACATGTCAGACTATTATTGGCTAGTGTTGCTTCTATTTCAGTCCTTATTCTCTATGTGTTTCTAATGTAAAGGTTATTATTGGACCACCAGATTTTGTGGAATATCTTCCTAGTTATACCCCTTTGTTGTTTTGCCAAGTATCAGTGCATATCCCTTAAGCCCTGATGACGTGTGAATTAGGCCTTAACTATCCCCTGATGATAAGCCCTGATGTTGACTTGATCAGTGCTTCTAGCTCCCCTGATGACAAGCCATGATGTAGACTTGATTAGTGCTTCACTATCCACTAATATGGAATTAGATCAATGCTTCTTGATCCCCTGATGTTTTAATTCCTTAATGCCCAACCATCAATTTGCTAATATTTTTAACAATTCTCCCCCTGTCTTTATTAGAATTATTCTTTGCTCTCCCTTCCCTGATCATTCTCCCCCTTTTTGACATCAACATCTTAATGTTGGAGGGTAGAAATCACCAGTATAGGTTGACTAGTAGGAAGAAATTTTTTGAGCTTTGTTTGAAGGCCATTGATTATGAAGTGTTGGAGCTTCATGTTGTTCTTGCTTTGATCAATGCTTCAAAAACATTTTGTGAGTACAACTGCACTTGACCTATGTGAGATCAAATATTCTGATATGAAGTGTACTGCTGCATCATCCAATGATCTTATGTTGTTTGCTTCCAACCAAACATACACAAGTTCTTCTCTTAGTATTCTTTGATGTTTGATCAAAAATGGTAATCAAAGAATTCATGAGCTGCAAAGGTTGTGTGTGACATAATTTCTTTTTATTATTTTCTTTAAGGATCTCATCCTTGCTCACACCCTCTCCTTTTGCCTGACTTTTACAAGTCAGCCTCTCACACTTACTTTCCAAAAAAAAAATTTTGCTTTAATTTCTTTTTCCTCACCTTTTTCCAGACACAAGGTTTGACTCTCATTTTGAATTCTCTCAGGCTCACTAAATATAAAATCTTCCTGTTGTAGGTGTCCTGGAGTGGTGTAGAAAATAAGAAGTAAGTGTTTTATATTAGTGGATGTTTGATAAAATACAATTGTATTATCCACTGATGAGTTGAGAGCTGCTCTTTTTTTTAGCTTCAAGAATTGGCTTCTTTGATGGTTGAAATATCAAAGAATCTGAAATAATGGAATTAAGAATTTTTCCATTGCTTCTAAAGAAATATCAAAGAGAGAAGAAGAATTAATAAGGGTGGAATTTTGAATATTGGTTGCTCCTCTTGAATAGAGAAAAGAGAAACATCAATGTGAGACCCTATATGTGCATTAAGTGATAGGTTGATCATTGATCAGAGCCTGTTTCTTATTCTTTCTCTGAAAGGTATTTATAGATGTGATCATTGTAGACTCAAATACCTATGTTCTTGGAGGTGGACTATTTTCAATAGATACAGCCTTTTGAGAGGTTTCACCTAGAGATGTGTTTTTTCCTTTTAGAATTTAATATCCTTTTGAGAGAATATTAAGCAGTCTCTAAGGGTTCTCATTGTTCCTTATTTCTTCCTCATAACTTCTTATAAATGCTCACCCTCCCCCTCAGCTATTGTTGGTTATGGTTGTTTTCTTTTTACAACCTTTATCTTTTGAGAGATAGAGGAGATGACTTTTGATATAGACTTGTTTTTAGAGGGTTTTGTTACTTGGGTAGAAGAAGTTGGATCATTATTAACATTTTTCATTGTAGCAGAATTAGAAGAAACAAAGAATGAAGTAGTAGAGAGTTAAGACATACCTGAATTAGCTATGACAAGATCCTTAAATAGATGATGAATAATAAACATAGGGAATCCTACATAGTATAAAAGATTCTCTACTATATATATATATAAACATGAATTAATTATCCATTAACAGTTAAGCTGTTGGAGGACAATTAGCCACTGTTACATTATCATCAGTTAATAATTATCCTTTTAATAAGAGAGATTATTAACTAATGCTTCTCAGTATGATTTTCTATTGATCAATTAATTTTGTCAAAAGATAAATCTTACTTGTGAAGACCCCAAAAACCCTCACTGGATCAGGGCTTTGTCAAAATAAGGAAAAGATAACCACACATCCAGTCATATAATAAATACTGGAAAAAAAACAATATTAAAGAGTTATTACAACCCAAAATATTACATTTTCAGTGGAAGCTATTCTATCTCTATATTATAATACAAAACATCACTTTTAATATCATCTTCCTTCCTTCCTTATTGGCACTAAGAGAGTTAGCCAAGCTCAATAACCGACCATCTTTGCCTTCCCTTTATCAGAGGGTTCAACCTTTATATTCTGCCCTGCAAGACATTAAAATTCAACAAGAATGAACGATTTACGCCTAACAAGTATATAAACAATTTGGGAAAGCAAATCTGGAATGTTTCAAAGGATTCAATTATGTTGAGAGGCTTGGTGGAACAATACTAATGCCTCAGAAATCTTTAAAGGATCTTTAGGATTACTGATGATAAAAAATTGTATAATCCTTCTTAGAACAAAGCATAACTTCCTTGAAATAAAAAAACATCCATCGGGGGCTAAACCCGTTGGATCTGCTAACCATACGGTATACAACTGGCCTAACTATGCCCGCATGATCCCTCCTTGTGTGAACGTACGTAGTCACATAAAATTCCTCTAGGTTAGGTGAAGAACAAATCAGCACCTTTCCTTTCCTCTAACCATCCATGTGGCATAACCATTTAAGGAACATAGCATTCTCATTTATTGCACAGATATAATATTGAAAAATAGCTGATAGAGCCAAGCTTCTTTATATCCATGCACTCTCATTCATACCATGCTAGCGGAAATTAAAGCATAGCATTTTGTTTCACAAGGAAATTTAAATATGAAAATCATAAGTTTGTACGCACGTAGAATTAATTGACCATGCGCTAAAATAAGCATAGGAATGAGAATATACTTGCCTCGGTCCTTTGTGACAAAGATTCAAATTCAACTTACTGGAGAGTGAAAGATTATGTAAATTATGCAAGTAATATTTTAATACCTTAATAAGAATTTATGAAAGAAAATGTGTATGTGATGTCCTTAGACTTTACTGTTTTAAATAATAACATCATAAAATAATTTTAAGAAAATAATGTTTTATAGTCTTGATGACAGACTGTGCATCGGGGAATAATTTTCTCATTATCAAACTCACCAGGGACTGATATCCTTAGCCATCAGAGACTAACATATTTTTCCCATCGGAGACTAGGAAATTCCTCCATCGGAGACTAAGAAATTTTGCCTGTCAGAGACTACGGATAACGTCATTGAGGACTAAACTTTAGCCTATCGGAGACTAAGGATAACGTCATCAGGAACTAAATTTAGCCTGTCGGAGACTAAGGCTGACGTCATCAGAGACTAAACTTAGCCTGTCGGAGACTAACAACATCTCATCAGAGACTAACAACATCTCATCAGAGACTAACAATATCTCATCAGAGATTAACAACATCTCATTAGAGACTAACAGTATCTCATCAGATATTAACATTAACTCATCAGGACTAGAATTATCTCGTCAGAGTCTAATATTAGAGCTTGTTTTTGCTACCATGGAAGGTTCTATCATTAACAAACTCAGCCTAGGTTGTCTCATGAAAATGCAAAAAAATGTAAACTTAGCATAAATCTTTGATGCTATGCACGAAAGAAACTAAGTAGGGTACCAGGTTCTTACCTCTTTGTTCTTAAGGGTGAAATCAAAGCTGGTCTGAGAAGAACTTGGAAATTTATGGAGATGATAAGTTTAAACGAAACTCTTAAAAGAGAAATTTTGGTAAAGGAATTAAAATTTCATCTCAAATGAGGTATTTATAGAGTTCAAGAGCAGTAAGCTAAGGTTAAGCTTTGGAATAAAATGATTGGTTAATTTGGACGGTAAAACGGCTGTTCATCATGACTTCTTAATAGCATACAACTGTTGTCCTACATGCATGAAGACTTAGCCACCTAAACAGTTCCTAATCAAACACGTAATCACCAATCTTACGTAACCCTCTCCTCTTCCTCCATGCTGTTCAATATAATCTTATATGAGATTTGCTAATCCCCTTTTTGATACCTTTTTAAGGAACTTAACCTCATAATCGTGGATATCACATTAGCATAAAAATTTTCATTGTAGATATGAATTCGTCATTCATATTTTAAAAAAAAACTAATCTCCATATAAAAATAAAATAACACAAATAAAATTATTTCTTATCGTAAAATACATTTAAAATTTTTTGGCTTCTCACATTATTGCTTCAATCAGCTGTTAATTAGTCTCTCCTAACTAAGTCATCATAAAATAATTAACTACTACTGCAATTATCAGACTTGCACAAAATTTTCAAAGAATTTTATTCACCAAAATTAAGCATACCTATCTCACTTACCAACCTATTAAAGGTGATTCATCTATTAGTTTGGTGAATATGTCTGCAAGCTACTTCTTTGTTGGAACAAAATGAAGTTCCACAATACCATTCATCACATGTTCCCTGATGAAGTGGTACCTGATGTCTATATGTTTTGTTCTTGAGTGTTACACAGGATTCTCTGTAACGGAAATGGCACTGGTATTGTCACAATAAATAGGAATTTGATTATACACCATATCATAGTTCATTAGTTGACTTTTCGTCCATAGGATTTGAGCACAACTCCCAGCAACAATGTACTGTGCTTCAGCTGTTGAGGTTGACACAGAATGTAGTTTCTTGCTAAACCATGACACTAGTTTGCTTCTAAGAAATTGACAGCTTCCTGTTGTGCTTTTCCTGTCTACTTTGCAACCTACATAATCTGCATCTGAATAGCCTATTAGATGTTGATGCAAAATAGGCTCAAGTGTTTGTAGAAGGGGGGGGGGGGGTGAATACAAACACTACAAACTTTTCGATCTTTTTATCTTTTAAAAGGAGTTACCAGAAACAGCTGCACAGATCAGAAAAACTTATGTAATATGAACACACAAATTCAAGTTAAAATAGTTATATTAAAACTTGGGGTTTTTCTGAAAATTTGTATAATCACTAATGTTATTTACAACTACAAATTCTGTAAATAAAATTCACAGCTTCTCACACTCACTAGCTACGAAAACTTTTCTCTGAAAAATAAATCTCTCAAGAAATATATTACAGAGCTTCCTACTGTTGTGTGCTTCTTTGTTTGTTTGATCTGTTGGATAGATTCAATTACTCTGTTATTTTTGTAATGAGAACTCCTTTGCTTATATGTCGAATCAGTGGTTGAAATCACATGCTTGAGACGTGCTGCTTCTCTCAACTTAGCCGCAAGAATGTCACATCGAAGCTCTATGTGTCAGACTGCTGCATGCTTTGTTGCTACTTTTTCTTCCCCTGATCTGTGTGCATTTAATGCGAAAGAGTTCTCATTGGATCAAAAACAAACTTCAAGAAATATCTTTCCAGTTGATATTTCTTGCTTCTGTAACACGTTACGTTGATTTTCGTGTAAGTACTGATGACGGGTGCATGCTGTCATAACGATCCACTGACTACCAGCCTTGATAGACTTTTATCAGTGCTTCTGAATCCCCTGATGCTTATTGACTGGATCAGGGCTTCAACTTTCACTTGAGTTTCACTCAGTGTTTCTTGATCCTGATGGTTATGACTGATGGTACACACTGATGGCTTCCACTGATGCCATGTTGGCCATTCCCCCTGACGGGTTACCCTGATGGGTTAGCCTGACATTGACATACCCTGACAGGTTTCCCTGATGAGTTCCCCCTGATGGGTTCCCCCTGATTGGTTCCCCTAACGGGTTCCCCCTGATTGGTTCCCCCTGATGGGTTCCCCCTGATGGAACTTTATCAACGTAACTTTGTTTAGAATTTCTGATGTGCGGAATACTTTGACTGTTTACAAGTAACATCAGACATTCCTCTTCACTTTGTCAAGTTCTTTGAATGTTTATGTTTTCTGACTTGTCTTGTGAAGAGATTGACCATCCACTGATTAATAAGATTATTATCAGTGGATGCAAAACTTGCGCTGATCTTAAGGTTTATAAAATACCTCAAGTATTTACAGTTGCACAATTTATTACATAATCATGATCATCATCATTTATCTCTAACAATTTCCCCCTATTTATGTTTATCAATTTGATAACCATAAATCCCTAGATGCACTGATGATGATGTCAAAACCAATACTAAATACATGAAAGAATTTTGAATGAATTAATTAAAGAATTTCTGTACAAGAATTTTCCTATAACTATTACAAAAAGAATGTTGTATTAGACATCAGGATCCCTTTTCCTTTTTGCTGAGACAAAGGGCAATGGATGACTTGATTCAATCGGTTGAGAGTTACTTCCAAGGCCTTGTCTTCTTTGATCTGGGTTTTCATCAGGAATCCTTAGTCTGTTGTCTTCTCCACCTGCTTCCAATTGCTCCAACTCCTTTTGAAGAAGTTTTCTGAAGTTGACAATGTTGACATTGCTGCTGGATTCCAAAGCTTCAAGGATAGATTTTATTTCTGGAACATTGGCTGCAACAAGTTGTGACCAGTAGAAGGTAATGATCTCCCCCTTTTTATTTTTGAATTGAACACCCATGGGGCTAGTGATCATTTTTGGATATTCTTTGAATCCCTTCACTGGTGGCACATTCCTTACTGCAGTTTTCCCATCATTAGCTTTGGTTTCTTCAATCTCCTTCAATACTTTCTCAGTCAGTAAGAATCTGAACTGGATGACATGTTCATTTTTGTGATAAGCTATTTGGCTTAGAATATGCATCGTTTCCTCCAGGTCGAGACCATCAACGTCTTTGATTTTAATGTTTTTGTGAGAACTCGAAAATTTTAAATGTATTTTATGATAAGAAATAATTTTATTTTGTGTTATTATATTTTTGCATGGAATATTTCTTTTTTTTTAAAATAGGAATGATAAATTCATATCTACAATGAAAATTTTTATGATGATGTGATACCCATGATTATGAGGGTAAGTTCCTTAAAAAGGTATCAAAAAGGGGAATTAGCAAATCCCATATAAGATTATTTTGAACATCATGGAGGAAGAGGAGAGGGTTGCGTAGTATTTGTGATTACGTGTTTGATTAGAAACTGATTAGGTGGCTAAGTTTTCATGCATGTAGGACAACATCTGTATGTTGTCAAGAAGTCATGATAAACAGCCGTTTTACCGTCCAAATTAACCAATCGTTTTATTTTAATGAGTAACCATAGTTCGCTGCCTTTGAGCTCTATAAATACCTCATTCGAGATGAAATTTTAATTCCTTTTCCAAAGTTTCTCTCTTCAGAGTTTCGTTTAAACATACCATTTCCATAAATTTCGAAGCTTTTCTCTCGGAAATTATTTTCAGAACAACTTTGATTTCACCCTTAAAAACAAGGAGGTAAGAATCTGGAACCCTGCTTAGTTCTTTCGTGCATAGCATTAAGGATTTATGCTAGGTTCATATTCGTTTCCATCCCCGTGAGTCATCCTAGGTTAAGCTCGATCATGATAAACCTTCCATCGTAGCAGAAACAAGCTTTAATCTTTAATGAGATGCTGTTAATCTCTGAGGAAATATGGTTGATCTCTAACGAGATATTCTTAATCTCTGACGAGATATTCGTAGTCTCTGATGAGATATTCTGTTAATCTCTGAAGATGACGTCAGCTTTAGTCTCCAACAGGCTAAAGTTTAGTCCCCGATGACATCATTAGTCTCTGATCAGTTATTTAGTCTCTGATGACGTCAGCTTTACTCCCCGATAGGCTAAAGTTTAGTCCCTGATGACGTCACCAGTCTCTGATGAGAAGTTAGTCTCCGATGACGTCACCCTTAATCTCCGATAGAATTAAGATGACGTCATCAGTCCCTGATGAGTTTTTAGTCCCCGATACATGTTTTAGTCCCCGACGCGGAAGTTTAGTCCCCGACGTGTTTAGTCCCTGGCGCGTCCAATACACGTATTAGTCCCTGATACCTTTCCGTAGTCCCTGATGGCTATAATTATTAGTCCCTGACGAGTTTGTTAATAACAAAATTTATCTCCGATGCATAGTCTGCTATCAAGAAAATATTATTTCCTTAAAACTATTTTATGATGTCTAAGGGCATCACATACATGTTTTCTTTCATAAATTCTTATTAAAGTATTAAAAATTACTTGCATGATTTACAGAATCTCTCTCTCACAAGTAAATTGATTTGAAACTTTGTTGCAAAGGACCGAGGCAAGTATATTCACAACCTTACGTTTAGTATATTATCACTCCTATGCTTATTTCAGTTAAGCGCATGATCAATTGATTCGACATGCACACAAAGTTATGATATTTAATTTCCTTGTGAATCATAATGCTATGCTTTAATTTCCGCTAGCATGATATGAATAAAAGTGCATGGATATAAAGAAGCTTTGCTCTTTCAGCTATTTTTCCATGTTATATCTGTGCAATAAATGGAAATGCTATATTCCGTGAATGATTATGCCACATGTATGGCTAGAGGAAAGGAAAGGTGTTGATTTGTTCTTCACCTGACCAAGAGGAATTTTATGTGACTACGTACGTTCACACAAGGAGGGATCATACGGGCACAGTTAGGCCAGTTGTATACCGTGGTTAGCAGATCCAGCGGTTTAAGCCCCCGATGGATATTTTTACTTCAAGGAAGTTAAGCTTTGTTTTAAGAAGGATTACACAATTGTTTATCATCAGTAGTCCTAAAAATTTCTTAAAAATTCCTGAGGCAATAGTATTGGTTCACTACGCCTCTTAACAAAAATTGAATTCCTTGAAACATTCCAGATTTGTTTTCCCAAAATATGTATATACTTGCTGGGCGTATATCGCTCATTCTTGTTGAGTTTTAATGCTTTGCAGGACGGAATGTAAAGGTTGAGCCCGCAGACAAGGGAAAGGCAAAAATGATTGGTTACTGAGGTTGGCTGGCCTTGTAATGCCAATAAGGAGGGAAGAAAGGAAGAGGATCTGGGAAATGATGTTTTGAATTATAGTACGGATAGAATAGCTTCCGCTGTAAATGTAATATTTTGGGTTGTAATAACTCTTTATTATTATTTCTTTCAGTAATAGTTATAGGAATGGATGTGTGGTTATCTTTTCCTTCTTTTGACGACGCCCTGATACAGTGAGGGATTCTGGGGTCGTCACAGTTTTTTTCCTGCCCATCAGTGGATTTGTAAAACAGCTTCAAAGGTCTTTCCAAGGCTATGGGCAGACTCCTCTCATCGTTGATGGCTCTCCTCAGCTTATCAATCAGTTCCCTCAAGTCTCTGTTAGCCACTGACGATTTTGATATTAAATTCAGAACTAATCCCAGCTGTTCAGCATCCATTCTCCTAAACCAGTCAATTGTGACATTGAATTGCAACCCACTTTTAAGTGGCACTGTTATCAGCTGATCCCTTCTGTTGTTGAACCTGACATCTATGCTTTTTATGGAGAACATAAATGACAGGTTTTTGCGCCTTTCTTCTCTGAGGGATTCAGCTAGAGTGGGTGGACCAAATGCTGTGGTAATAGGAGAAGGTGCTTGAACCTTGGCTTCAGATGACTTGGATTTGGTGGCATCAGGGTCTTTAGATTTGTCTTGATTTTTATCCCCTGATGCACCTTTAGGGTTCTTAGATCTTCTTTGCTGAGGATTCCTGGAGGTCCTGGGCCTTACAATTTTCTTCTTCTTTGCTTCCTCCTGTTCCTTTGCCATTTCCCTCTCTTCATCTTCTTGAAGTTGCTGTACAAATAGTGCATCAGCTTCCACTAGCTTTTTATCTTGAGGATAGACCAGCTCCACTTTCCCATCAATTAAAGCTTCAACGGGTGTTGGAAAGTGGGCTGTCTTCATGGCATCTTCAAGTAGCTTTAGGCCTTGATTGAGTGTTGGATTTCTTCTTTGGTTCCTCAATCAGGATACCCTTGCCTTTATCCTTGGATTTTGGAGCAGGAACAGGAGTAGTCACATCCCCTGATGGTTGACTTGTATTCTCAGCAACATCCCCTGACGACTGCTTGGTTGATTTCTCCCCCTTTTTGACAGCATCATCAGTGGGAGTTGAGAGTCGGGATGTGACTTGAAGAACTTGTTACAAAGTGCCAGCCATGGAATGTTGCAGAGTTTCCATGTTGATCAGTTGGGAAGTGAGATCAGTAAGCTTCTTATCTACAGTGTCAGCTTGTTTCTTCATTCTGAGGAGGGTCTGGCTGGTGACCAGAGAGTCGACAACTTGCTGTACATTTTGTATCTTTGAAGAAAAATATGTATACAATTTTTTATTTTCTATATCTATTGACTGACCAATCATGATCTGTGACTTTAACACTTTGATCAAGATTGGATCAGTGGTCCTAGCTAACTCTTGCTTTAATAACTGGACAGTGTTTGACATTTGATTCTGCTGAAAGTACTAATCAACTCCGATGAACTGAGAAAAATCATCTTGTGGAGCATCATCTTCATCACTTTCAGAGGTAGAAGTAGTATATACAGTAACTGTGTTTTCTCTCTGTTCTTTATTTACAAGGATCTCATCCTTATCTCCCTTATTCTCTCCTTTTACTTTGCCGTCTAAGGCATCACTCGTATTCTCTCCTATTTCTTTGCGTACTACGGCAGTACTCTCTTCCTTTCCTTTTGCCAAAGTCCTCTCAAGGGTTTGACTTTGCCTCTCTGCACTAAGTATTTTCCCAGTCTCACTCAAAATTGTCCTAGAGGGGCTCGTGGCTGTTGGGTAACACTCGTGGCTCCCTTCTTCTTCTTACGCCTGTAGCCAATCACTCTCTCTCCTTGCTCCCCCTCAGTTGATGTGGTAACTTCACTGGGTTTTCTTCTAATCCCAATAGTCTTTTGGGAGACTATGGGTTGAGTTATTGAGAGTGGTTGAGTGGAAATTGGTTGTTTTACTTGGGTAGGCAGAGAGGTGGTTGTTTTCTCTGTCGTAGTAGATGAAGGTGAAGAATGTACAGTTTGAGAAGTTGAAGGTGAAGAATTTACTACTTGTACCATATGCTGCGGAAGTGCAAATGGTTCGGTAGTATATGATTTCTTTATTATTTCAGCAAACAGTTTTTTTGTTTGCTTGTATGTCTGTACAGGTATATCATTCTCAAAAAAAAAATTAGTAATTTGGTCTTTAATAATCATAAACAAAAATCTTGCATAGTATACTTCAGTTTTCCTATTATTAAAATTACCTAATTTATTTACAAGGTCATCAAAAATTATTTTACCTATATTTATATTTACATTTTTAATTATTGCGTATGCTATTTTCAGAGTTAAAGAGGTAATAACCTCAAAGTTAGAACAGTTACCTGAGAATGCCTTGGTGATCGTATCAAACAGGTAAGAGATCTCCCGCTTAACATTCACCCTCTTGAGGTCTTTGAATTTTAACACTGCGTTGGGAGCAGCGTTATAGTCCAATTCCCTCAAGAAATCCAGTAGGTCTGCATCACTAGGTGCGTCCACCAGATCTTGAGTAGGTAGCCCCAAAGCAGAGTTAAGTCTGGAAGGGGTTATTTTCCCTTTCTCAGATGAAACTTTGAATGAGATTCCCTTGACCACATCAGGCCTAGTGGTGGAGTACATGAATTTGGCACTCGTCCAAAGTTCACATTTCTTTATTGGTAAAGATGGCTTTACTATACTGTGACGACCCCATAATCCCATACCGGACTAGGGCATCATCATAAGAAGATAAAGATAACCATTCATCCATTCATAAGTAAATACTGAATAAAACAGCATTTAAGAGTAATTACAACCCAAGAATTAAGTAATTACAGCGGAAGCTATTACATCATTTCTTAATAACAAAACAAATTTCATTAACTCTTCAAACGTCTTCCTTCTTTCCTTACTTCATTCCTTTCTTTCCTTCATCAGTTCTATCAAAAAGATAAACACTTAGTAGCTTATCATCTTTGCTTTCCCCTTGTCAGAGGGTTCAGCTTTAGCTTTCTGTCCTGCAAATCATTAACATTCAACATGGGTGAGCGTTTTACGCCCAACAAGTATATACACATTGGGGAAAAATATGGATAATTCAATGAATTTCATCTGGAATCAAAGGAGAGAAATATCAAATTCTGTTTGTGAGGCTTGGTGAAGCAATACCAAGACCTCGGAAACCTTCAAAAATCTTTGAGGATTCACTGATGATATACAACTTGTGATCCTCCCTTGAAGAAAGTCAGGTATACACCTGATCATAACTTTTCAAATATCCAACGGGGGCTACACCCGTGGATCTGCTAACCATACAGTACACAGCTGGCCAGGCTGGACCACATGATCCCTCTGAGTGACTACGTAGTCAAATAACATTTCCTCTTGGTCAGGTGAAGAACACATCAGCACCTTTCCTTTCCTCTTGGTCAGGTGAAGAACACATCAGCACCTTTCCTTTCCTCTTGCCAGCCATGTGGCATAACCCCCATAAGGGCATCATTCACATTCTCATTGCACAGATATAAGATTGAAACATAGCTGAAATTCAAAGCTCATTTATATCCATGCATCATCATTCATATCATGCTAGTAGAATCAAAAGCATAGCATGCTCATTCATCAGAACAATTAAAGTATAAATCCAACCTTTTACGCATATCGAAACAAATGATAATGCGTTAAACTGAAATAAGCATGAGATTGTGAATATACTTGCCTCAGTCCTTTGCTTACGACCAAATTTAATTTACTCTTGAGTGGAAAGTTCTGTAAGAATATACATATCACAAAATGAATTTATTATCTGGGTTAAAATATGAGGGAAAAATGCACATGTGATGTCCTTAACTTTTAACGTCTCAATCTGATATAAAACTATTGAGGTTAAGAAATCAATTCAAACATCTTAAAATAATTTAAGAAAATAGCATTTTATAGTTTTAAAACAAACTGCGCATCATGGAATTACTACGCTTTAATTCATCGGAGATTAGCAACCCATCGGGGATTAATAACTCATCGGGGATTAATAACTCATCGG
>CM025788.1:25404390-25436832 GCA_014636745.2 Centella asiatica
TCAAATATCCAACGGGGGCTACACCCGTGGATCTGCTAACCATACAGTACACAGCTGGCCAGGCTGGACCGCATGATCCCTCTGAGTGACTACGTAGTCAAATAACATTTCCTCTTGGTCAGGTGAAGAACACATCAGCACCTTTCCTTTCCTCTTGCCAACCATGTGGCATAACCCCCATAAGGGGCATCATTCACATTCTCGTTGCATAGACATAAGATTGAAAACATAGCTGAAATTCAAAGCTCATTTATATCCATGCATCATCATTCATATCATGCTAGCAGAATCAAAAGCATAGCATGCTCATGCATCAGAACAATGAAAGTATAAATCCAACCTTCTACGCATATCGAAACAAATGATAATGCGTTAAACTGAAATAAGCATGAGATTGTGAATATACTTGCCTCAGTCCTTTGCTTACGACCAAATTTAATTTACTCTTGAGTGGAAAGTTCTGTAAGAATATACATATCACAAAATGAATTTATTATCTGGGTTAAAATATGAGGGAAAAATGCACATGTGATGTCCTTAACTTTTAACGTCTCAATCTGATATAAAACTATTGAGGTTAAGAAATCAATTCAAACATCTTAAAATAATTTAAGAAAATAGCATTTTATAGTTTTAAAACAAACTGCGCATCATGGAATTACTACGCTTTAATTCATCGGAGATTAGCAACCCATCGGGGATTAATAACTCATCGGGGATTAATAACTCATCGGGGATAATCAACCCATCGGGGATTAATAACTCATCGGGGATTAATAACTCATCGGGGATTATCAACCCATCGGGGATTAATAACTCATCGGGGATTATCAATCCATCGGGGATTAATAACTCATCGGGGATTAATAACTCATCGGGGATTAATTCAACCCCGTCAGAGACAAAGTTAAAGTCTGTCTCAGATACAGGGTCGTCTTCCTCACTCCTCCATGTGTGGTGCCCTCAACCAAATCCACACTTAGGTCAAAACTCATCATTCTCTCAGTGATACATAACATTTCTTTTGGTCTGCATGCCATCCTAAACACGGTTTAGGGTAAAGAAAATCAGGTTAAAGAATACTCAAGCATAGGGTTGCGACTACTATCAACAGAATGTTTGGTAGTTAAAGGTTTGTCCACCAGGTGGTTGTCAACAACACTACACCCATCTTAGACAACTGGAAACAAATGACATTTACTCCGATCGTTAGAATATGCATTAAGTCATACTTTTGAAAATAAATGAACATGGTATTAAGGGTGGTAAGTAGAGCAGAGACGCAAGAAATATAGCAAGACTTAAATGAGATGCTTTTACCTCCTTATTGTAGGAAGGAAATAAATGCTTCGGTTTATCCTTCAAGAAGAACTGCTGTCTCGAAAATTAAATTTAAGTTTGATGGAAGTTTAGAAAGGTAGAATCAAGGTTACAACAGCGTGATGTGTATATATATCACTTGATTGAACAACAAGAACCGTAGGATCAACTTGATCTCAGCTGTTGGCTATGAAAAGAAAGGAAATGACTGAAGAAGGAAAGAGTGGTTGAAACGGCTGCTGTGTCCTTCGGTCATCTTTCATAGCTGACTCTAGGGTAATGATAGGGATGATGAGCATTTAATCCTGCTGTTCCCCCCCCCCCCCCCCCCCCCAGCAGTGAAGTATTTTAAAAAGAAGATGGGTACTGTAGCTACCCGCGAAACACTCTTTTAAGGGTAGAACAACTCATAACCTCATGAGCTTTACAAAATTAAAAAAAATCTTTTGGACATCACATTGCAGATAAATTTTTTATAAAAAAAAAAAATATAATTTCAATATTCACAACTTATAAGAAAATAATTTTCATGAAGGAAATAAGCTAAAATAATTAAATTTCATAACGAAATTTATTTACAAATCTGGGTCTTCACATATACTCTGAGTTGAGTGGATAGTTCATTATTGGTTTAAAGCATTCATTTACCTCATCAATGTCAGAGAAACCCACATAGTTCGTGGGTGGGACTGTCAAGTTCCTCAGAATCTGTTGGCGTGCCATGGATGCTATGAAGATTTGAAGTTCTAGGGTTTCTGTAAAAACGAGAGAGAAGAAGAAGAAAACTCGAGCAAATATCAGAAAAAGATTAAAAGTTTCGAGGAGTTTTAAAAAGTAGGAGAGATAGAGTATTAATACCCGCCTATTGACGTTTGAAAACTTCTCCTGAAAACACGCCATCAGGGAGTCAGTTCAGTTTCTGTGATGACACATCATCAGTGAGAGAAGAACTTAATGATGAGTTGTGATCACCTAACTGACCGTGAAACCCGATGCAGTAAAAAATTTTTTAAACTTACCCTGTTGATTTACTGTAAGTACATACCCTGACCCTAATGCACAAGACGGACACCCTGATCTTGACGCACAGGTCGGATACCCTGGCCCTGACGAACGAGTCGAACACCCTAACCCTGACGAGCGAGCCGGACACCCTGACCTTGACACACAGGTCGAACACCCTGACCCTGATGCGTCCTTAAGGCAGCCCTGCCCCTGATGCATCAGTCAAAACAACAACATGCAGAATATACAAGTATATACATATTTACAATTGAACATATATAACCACATATCAATTGATTTTATCAAGAACTTATGAAATGAGTTAGTAATACCAAATCTTAGGAGTTTGACTCTGACCCTGACGCATAATTCACCATTCCCAGCTCTCCCACAAGATTTGAAAATGTGGCTTCATCAAGACCTTTGGTGAATATGTCTGCCAGCTGCTGATTAGAAGGTACAAACTGTAGTTCAATATTCCCATTCATAACATGTTCCCTGATAAAATGATATCTGATTTCTATATGCTTAGTTCTGAAATGTTGCACTGGATTTTCAGCAATGGCAATGGCACTAGTGTTATCACACCTTATTGGAATCTTGGAATAGTTCAGACCATAATCCATTAGCTGATTTTTCATCCATAGAATTTGTGCACAACAACTTCCAGCTGCAATATATTCAGCTTCAGCAGTAGATGTAGAGATTGAGTGATGTGTTTTACTGAACCAAGATACAAGCCTTCCTCCTAGAAATTGACAGCTTCCCGTTGTACTCTTTCTGTCAATCCTGCATCCTCCAAAGTCAGCATCAAAATATCCTAGTAATTCAAATCCAGACTCCTTTGGATACCAAAGTCCCAACTCTATAGTGCCCTTGATATATCTCAAGATCTTTTTCACTGCAATGAGATGAGATTCCTTTGGGTAAGCTTGATATCTTGCACAAAGACATGTTGCAAACATTATGTCTGGTCTGCTTGCTGTCAGATATAGTAATGATCCAATCATTCCCCTGTAAATTCTTATTAGGGTCAATCTTGGTTGCAGTGGCCATAGGTGTCTTTGCTACTTTTGAGTCCTCCATATCAAATTTCTTGAGAAGTTCTTTGGCATATTTTGTCTAATGAATGTAGATTCTATCAGAGACATGTTTAACTTGCAATCCCAAGAAGTAAGATAACTCACCCATCAAACTCATTTCATATTTGCTTTGCATGAGTTTGTAGAACTTTTCACACAGTCTTGTGTCAGTGGATCCAAAAATAATATCATCAACATAAATTTGAACCAAAATCAGATGACCTTGGTGTTGTCTAAAGAACAAGGTTTTGTCAATGATACCTCTTGAAAATTTGTTTTCCACCAGAAACTTTGACAGTGTATCATACCAAGCTCTAGGTGCTTGCTTCAGTCCATAAAGTGCCTTTTCCAGTTTGTAGACATGATTTGGAAATTTTGAGCATTCAAATCCTGGAGGTTGTTAGACATATACCTCTTGTTCCAATTTCCCATATAGAAAAATACTTTTCACATCCATTTGATATACTTTAAAATTTGAATGTGCTGCATAGGCTAAGAAAATTCTTATAGCCTCAAGTCTGGCTACTGGTGCAAAGGTCTTATCAAAGTCAATCCCTTTTTCTTGAAGATATCCTTTTGCAACTAGTCTTGTTTTGTTTCTTACAACAATGCCAGCTTCACCCATCTTATTTCTGAATACCCACTTAGTACCTATTATGATTCTTTCTATGGGTTTAGGTACAAGCTTCCATACTTGATTTCTTTCAAATTGATTTAGCTCTTCCTGCATAGCCAAGATCCATTCTGCATCTTGAACAGCTTCTTCAAACTTCTTTGGCTCAATTTGAGAAAGAAAACAAGCATATAGGCATTCATTAGATGTTGCTTTCCTGGTTTGCACTCTCTTGCTTGGGTCACCAATAATCAGATTTGTTGTATGACTTCTGGCCCATTTAGGATTAGAGATGTGTCTTGATGAGCTTGCTTGACTATCATCTCCTCCCCCTAAGCCTGTGCTCCCAGCTTCTGAAAACTCTCCCCCTGAATTAGTGGATAATTCAAGGTTCAAGATATCCCCTGATGGTGCATGTCCTGATGAATGATCCCCTGATGGAGTATCCCCTGATCTGTTGTCCAGGAAATTAACTCTATCTGCTGAAGGGGGTTCTACATTGTTTGGATTGACATCAGGAATGGATAAATTCTCCATTTGTCTGCACTCATCGGCTTCATTCTCTTGATAATCATTTTCATCTTCATTTTCAAACCTGAGTTCTTTATGAAAACCAGGGTCTTCAAGTCCAGAAATCTCTTGATCATCAAAAGCTACATTTATAGACTCCATCACCACCTGAAGTCTTTTGTTGTAAACCCTTTAGGCCTTGGATGACAGAGAATATCCTTGGAAAATTGCTTCATCAGCTTTTGGATCAAATTTTCCTAAGTTCTCACCAAAATTCCTCAGAATAAAACATTTGTACCCAAAGACATGGAGGAACTTGATGCTTGGCTCTCTCCCTATAATTAGCTCATATGGTGTCTTGTTGATTAGAGATCTATTCTGAGTAAAGCAAGCAGTGGAAATTGCTTCAGCCCAAAAATAGGTGGGAATCTTTACCTCTGCTAGCATTGTCCTAGCAGCTTCTATCAGGGTTCTATTCTTTCTTTCCACTACACCATTCTGTTGAGGAGTCCTTGGAGCAGAAAATGTATGATTTATGCCTTTCTCCACACAAAATCCCTCAACAGCTGCATTCTTGAACTCAGTTCCATTGTCTGTTCTCAACATTCTAACCACTGACCCTGATTCTGTTTCCACCTTCTTGATATGATCAATGATTTGTTGAGGAACTTCTGATTTAGCATGCTGAAATTTACCCAAGTGTATCTGGTGTAGTCATCCACAATGACCATTGCAAATCTTTTCTTTGACACTGACATAATGTTGACAGGGCCAAAGAGATCCATATGTAACAATTGAATTGGATCTTTGATCATTGTGGCTTCTTTGCTAACAAAGGATGTTTTCCTTTGTTTCCCTTGTTAATATGCTGAACATAATCCTTCTTGGATAAACTCCATTTGGGGAAGTTCAGTTACCAACTCTCTCTTCACCAGATCATTGATTGACATAAAGTTCAGGTGAGAAAGCTTCTTGTGCCATAGTCTGCTTTCATCAGGGATTGCCTTGCTGTAAAAACATGAATCTCCATTTACTGAATTAAAATCAGCAACATAGAGATCTCCTTTTCTTTTCCCTGACAAAACCAGCTTCCCATCACTTTCATTTGAGATTAGACACTAATCTCCTTTGAAGGAAGTGATGAACCCTTTGTCACAAAGTTGACTTATGCTTAGCAAATTGTGCTTGAGCCCATCAACTAGTGCTACATTTTCAAATGAGACATTCCCATTTGCTGCTTTGTCATAACAAAGAGTTAGTCCTTTGCTGTTATCACCAAAAGAAATTACTGGACCATTCTTTTCTTGGAATTCTGTGAGCAGGGCTTTGTTTCCTGTCATGTGCCCTGAGCAGTCACTGTCTAGAAACCAGATTTGACTGCTTTTGACCTTTCCCTGCACACAAGAAAACATTTAAATTGTTTTTGGTACCCAATTGACTTTGGGTCCTCTTGGTTTAGTCATAGTAATAGGTAAAACAGCTTTGTCTTTATCGATGACTTTTGGTTTTGGCAAATTTAGAACTTTCTCCTTTTTAGGAGCTTCAATATATGCTTTTGATTTCTCAACAGTTATCTTGCCTTTATCCTTGGAGGAGCAGGCTTTAATAGTTGGTAAATCATCAGCATACAAAATTGTGCTAGTCAAAATTTGTGGTTTTTCTTTGCATTGAAAAGATAAATGATTACAGTTACCACAATTCCAGCACACTTTTCTAGGGGCTTCATGAATGGAAGAGTAATTGCTAGTTTTATTAACACCTAGCTTACCATTTCTATTCTTTTTGCTTTCTCCTGATAGGCCTTTTTCCCTTGATGGGCTACAACGGCATGATGCACTCTTTCCCCCTGATGACTGTGTATCCACTGATGCACAGTCTAGTTCTTTCATAACTGGAGGGTTGAGTGCTTTGGGAAGAATAAGTTTCTTGCCTCTCCCACCACTAGTGGAAGCTTCACTCACTGGGAAAACATTCCCTGATTCTAGCTTTGTGTCTGCCTTAACAAACTTGATAGGTTGTATTGGCCTTTTTCCAAAGCTAGCTGCCATCTCAACCTCAATGGGAGGTTGTTGCATTTGAGTCTTTTCATAGCCTAAACCAGATTTTGGATCAGATTTCTGACTTTTTAAACGATCCTCCAGTTTCCTGCTAGACTCACTTCATCTCTTAATGACTTCCCTTTCTTGACTAAGAAGATTCGAGGTCCATTCCTCTCTTTTGATAGCACAGTCAAGAAGATTTTTAGTCCTTGAGAGCTCTTTTTCAAGACTCTCAAGTCTGGAGTTTTTTGATTCTAAAAGAGTGTTCCTAGCAGATAACTGTTCATTTATTTTTTGCACTCTCTCAGTTTCAGCTACAGCACTCCTCAGGGTGTCATAGAGATCCTTTATCTCACAAACTATTTCCTTAACAGTTTTAACACAATCAGTTTTAGACATGTTAAAGGAAATTTCGAGGCTTACCTGTGAGCTACTACTGTCAGTGGATGAGGCTATCAGGGCTAGGTTGACATACTCTTCATTTTCTTCTTCATCAGAGTCAGCCCAGTCCTTTCCCTCTGCAATATATGCTTTTCCCTTCTTGTTTGCATTAAGAAGGTCAAAGTATTTCTTCTTGTAGTCCACAACAGCTTCTTTGTTTCTGGATTCACTATCTTTTGTGGCCTTGCGGCACTTGTTTGCAAAGTGGCCCAGCTCATTGCATTTGTAGCACTTTATTCTTGATTTGTCAATAAAGTTTTTCGTGTTACTGGTTTTCCTTGCTGAAAATCTTTTAGATCCCGAAGGCTTTTGGAATTTCAGCTTGGAAAACCTTTTTGCAAGAAAGGCCATGGTTTCATCCAACTCCTCTAACTCTTCCGAAGTATATTCTTCCTCTTTGGAGTTAGCTTCTTTGTCCCCTTCTATGTCAGCATCTTCTAGTTGCTGCTTCATCAAGACACTTGGTCTTGCTTCTTGTTTGTCCTTCGTGGCAGCCATCAGGGCTACAGATTTAAGCTTTCTGGCATCCCCTGACATTTTAGATCTTTGTTGAACCTCAAGTTCATATGTCTTGAGAGTACCATATAGCCTATCCAAGTCTAAAAGATTCATGTCCTTGGATTCCCTGATAGCTGTCGTCTTAGGATCCCATGATATGGGAAGGGCTCTCATGAACTTTTTGTTCACATCCTTATTAGAAATAGCCTTCCCATATAATCTCAGGTCATTTACCAACCTGTTAAATCTGTCAAACATTTCAGTGAGTGTTTCACCATTTTTCATTGTGAACCACTCATACTGTTGTGTCAACAGCTGCAATTTGTTCTCCCTCACTTCCTCGGTGCCATCACAAAGGATTTGTATGGTATCCCATATAGATTTAGACGTGGTCAGATTCATGATACTATTCAGCATATCATCGTCTAAACCATTATATAGGATCCCAGTGATTTTAAGATCCTTTTTCACCTTTTCTCTTTCCTTTATCATCATTTCGTCAGTTGTCTTTGGGACAAGCTTTTTAGGAATACTAACACCATTAACGACTTCTATTGGAATGAGCTTCTTGGGAACGTGAGGGCCTTCTTCTAGAATATGTAAATATTCATCATCAATAGCTCTTAGATGAACTATCATTCTTTGTCTCCAGAAGAAGTATTTGCCCCTTTCCAACATGGGGCCTTTACTGTTTCCAGCTTTGTTAGCCATAGATAATGATCATTTTTAGCAAGTGAAATCTGCTAAGAGGCTCTGATACCAATTGTTGACGCAAAATAGGCTTAAGTGTTTGTAGAAGGGGGGGGGGGTGAATACAAACACTACAAACTTTTCGCTCTTTTTATCTTTTAAAAGGAGTTACCGGAAACAGCTGCACAGATCAGAAAAACTTATGTAATATGAATACACAAATTCAAGTTAAAATAGTTATATTAAAACTTGGGGTTTTTCTGAAAATCTGTATAATCACAAATGTGATTTACAGTTACAAATTCTGTAAATAAAATTCACAGCTTCTCACACTCACTAGCTACGAAAACTTTTCTCTGAAAAATAAATCTCTCAAGAAATATATTACAGAGCTTCCTAGTGTTGTGTGCTTCTTTGTTTGTTTGATCTGTTGGATAGATTCAATTACTCTGTTATTTTTGTAATGAGAACTCCTTTGCTTATATGTCGAATCAGTGGTTGAAATCACGTGCTTGAGACGTGCTACTTCTCTCAACTTAGCCGCAAGAATGTCACATCGAAACTCTATGTGTCAGACTATTGCATGCTTTGTTGCTACTTTTTCTTCCCCTAATCTGTGTGCATTTAATGCGAGAGAGTTCTCATTGGATCAAAAACAAACTTCAAGATATATCTTTCCAGTTGATATTTCTTGCTTCTGTAACACGTTACGTTGATTTTCGTGTAAGTACTGATGACGGGTGTATGCTGTCATAACGATCCACTGACTACCAGCCCTGATGGACTTTGATCAGTGCTTCTGAATCCCCTGATGCTTATTGACTGGATCAGGGCTTCAACTTTCACATGAGTTTCACTCAGTGCTTCTTGATCCTGATGGTTATGACTGATGGTACACACTGATGGCTTCCACTAATGACATGTTGGCCATTCCCCTTGATGGGTTGGCCTCACACTGATATGTCCTAAAGTGTTTCCCTGATGGGTTGGTCTACCTTCGTCATACCCTGACAGGTTTCCCTGATGAGTTCCCCCTGATGGGTTCCCCTTGATGGAACTTTATCAACGTAACTTTGTTTAGAATTTCTAATGTGTGGAATACTTTGATTGTTTACAAGTAACATCAGACATTCTTCTTCACTTTGTCAAGTCCTTTGAATGTTTCATTTTTCTGACTTGTCTTGTGAAGAGATTGACCATCCACTGATTAATAATATTATTATCAGTGGATGCAAAACTTGTGCTGATCTTAAGGTTTATAAAATACCTCAAGTATTTACAGTTGCACAATTTATTACAAAATCATCCTCATCATCATTTATCTCTAACATTAGATCTAATCTATAATCTCTAGGATACCAAATTTCAAGATTTGGAGTTCCCTTGAGATAGTTGAATATTCTTTTAACTGCATTCAAATGAGATTTTCTAGGATCTGATTGGAATCTAGCACATAAACAAATTGAAAACATTATATCAGGTCTACTTGTATTGAGATTTTAAAGAAAGCTTATCATGCCTCTATAACTTGAAACATTAACCTTTTTACTAGCTGAGTATTTGTCAAGTTTAGTGTTTGTTGCCATGGGAGTTTTAGAAGTTGCAACATATTGTAAATTAAATTTCTTTAAAAGGTCTTTTAAACATTTTGTTTGACTGATGAAAATTCCATCAGAGGTTTGTTTAACTTGTAAACCTAAAAAGAAAGTTAATTCTCCCATCATGCTCATCTCATATCTACTTTGCATAAGCTTAGAAAACTTAGAGCATAAGCTCTCATTAGTAGAATCAAATATAATATCATCAACCTAGACTTGAACAAGTAAAAATGACCAGTATGTTTTCTATAAAATAAAGTTTTATCTATGATACCTCTAGTGAATTTATTTTCAATTAAAACTGAGATAGGGTATCATACCATGCTCTTGGTGCTTGTTTAAGTCCTTAGAGTGCTTTGTCTAACCTGTAGACATGATTAGGAAACTTCTTGTTAGGTTTTAGAACATTTGATGATGATTGTCTTTAGATTACTTAGAGTACAAATGTATAGAAAGTGTTAATTAGTAACACTGAAGTTTTGTAGCCAGCAGTTATCTCTTTGTTTGTAATTCATTCATTCTTTGTAAAGAGATGTAATTATTTCTTATTTGTAAGTAACTGTTGGAATGGAGTATCAAAGCTTCAGTAAGTCAAAATGTGTATTTGATCCGTTGGAGTTTACAAAAAGGCTTGTCGGAGACTAGGAAAACCTGTCGGAGACTAAGGCTTACGTCATCAGAGACTAAGTCTAAAGGAGTCGGAGACTAAAGCTGACGTCATCGGAGACTAAGGTTAAAAGCATCAGAGACTAAGCTGACGTCATCGGAGACTAAACCTTAAAGCGTCGGAGACTAAATAACTCTATCGGAGACTACACAATCTGACATCATCAGGGACTAAAAGCACCAAAGATTAATTGATGACGTCACCAGAGACTAAAGATGAAGCATCAGGGACTAATCGTGATTTATTTCCTGAAAGATACAAAGTTCGAATTGAATAAGGATTGTCTTCCACGTAAAGCAAGATATTATAGAAGACGTAGCTGGAAAGGAAACTAACCAGAAATCTCTTCCTAATCAAAAAGGAAAGATTGTATTTGATTCGAATAAGGAAGCTAAATCAATATTGGTTTAGAATAGGAAAACTGAAAAATCAGTTAGAAAGAGAAGCTATAATTAGTTTACAGAGAATTGTAATTTGAAGTTGTGTAGGTTTTTCATAGTTTGTATCTTTTCCTATACAGAATAGAAAAGAAGCTGATGATCACATTGTTATGATTGTTAGAATTTGTAATCAGTTGTGAAATCAATATAGCAATTGTTTATAAATTGATTTGAGTTTTTGTTCTTTATATTCCGCAAGAAAATTTAATTTCTTAAAGAACAAGTAATTCGAAAAGTATTCAAAGAACTTGTATTCAACCCCCCCCCCCCCCCCCTTCTACAAGTTCTCGACATCTCACTGGGAAAACAATTGGTATCAGAGCCTGTAATTGAATTTATTCAATTAATACGTTCCAAGAGATGGCCAATGACGAAGCAAGCAGCTCTAACATAATTGCGTATGTGGGAAGAATTGATGGTGGTACCAGAATTCTAATTCTTAAAAGAGAAGAATATCCGATGTGGAAGCAAAAGATGTGCATGCACTTAAGAGCAACAGATCCAGACTATATTGATAGGATTGAGAAGGGTCCCTATCTACCTAGGAAGTTTATTTCTGCTAAAACCGTCGATGGATCTGTTGTGGAGGAACACTTTGAACTTGCTCTAGAATGTGATTATACAAACGAAGACAAGTTGCAAGTGTTGAAGGATGCTAAGGTGATGAACATACTTTATAATGGAATTGATAAAAATATGTTCACAAGCATCATCAATTGCACAACATCTAAGCAAATCTGGAACACCATCAGAGTCCTATGTGAAGGAACTGACCAAGTTCGAAACAACAAAAGGTCATTGTTGACACAACAATACGAGTTCTTTCAAGCAAAGTCTGGTGAACCAATAACGTCAGTTTATGATAGGTTCAACACTTTGCTCAACGATTTGAAAATACTTGTAAAGTCCTATGACAATGAGGATGTCAACACCAAGTTCATGAGATCTCTTCCTCCAAGTTAGGATCCAAAAACAACAGCAATAAGAGAGGCTCATGACTTGCATATCCTCACACTGGACAGGCTCTATGGGAATTTAAAGACATATGAACTTGAAGTAGAGCAATGACAACGCATGTATGGCAGGGACAAAGGAGCTGCATTGATGGTTGAGACAAGCAAGTCTCAAGAGAACCTTGTTGAGGAGTCTTCCAATGCTAGCTCGATTGATCAGGAAGATGAACTGGACACTGATGATGACATGGAGGAATTCATGGCATTCATGGTCAAACAGTTCAAGAAATTTAGGGCCAGTAGGAAAGGAAGAAAATTGTCAAGGAAGCCTAACCCTAAACGTGAAGGTCAAAAAGTCACCTTCGACTTAAAGAAAATAAGATGTTACAATTGTGATGTGTTAGGGCACTTTGCCAATGAGTGCAGGAAGCCTAGATCTAGTGATAGATCTAAGGATGAAAAATCAAGGAAAGACTTTGCTGACAAGAAAGCTAAATCAAAGAGCAAAGCCTTGATTACAGAGGGTAAAGATTGGATTGACATCGACTCTGATAAAGAAGTTGTCAACTTTGCCCTAATGGCTCGAAGTGATGAGTCAAGTGATTCTACAAAGGTATGTGATGCAACTCAGAATTTTATGTGGGGTTTCTTACCAGCAAACGCAGCGGAAAAATAAAACAAAACGAAACCCAAACCCGAGGATCTATGTGAAACAATTTAATACAGATAGTTTAAGTTTTTACCAATTAATTGTGCGAATCTGAAGCTTTGGTGAAGGTGTTGATCGTCTCCAAATCTTGAACGCTATCCAACTGAACAGCGTCTCTACGGTATCCACACGAACACCCGCGAATCGTCTTACGATCCGAACAAGAAGAATTACATTACTAGCTGTATGATCTGTATCTCTCTTCTCTCTCTATATCTTTGAACTCTAGTATCTCTATTATGAGCAACTAGTGTTCTTAGAATACGTAAAACGTTGGTTAGAGAGAATGGCTAATATATCATATATATATATAGCCTTTCATAGAGTAATTCAAAACCTAATCTAATTATATTTATTAGATATATATATGTATTTAATCAAGTCTCACTTAATTAATATATATATGCACAAATAAATATATATTCGTATTTCCTTCTAAAGGACTCTACTTCATACAGATTACATATATAAATATATATATATGTATTTAATTTAAAGCCATGATTTAATAAATCAATCTTATTGATATATTAAAATCATAGACATTTAAATTATCTCTCCTTGACGAATGTTCTTTGTGTGTGACCCTGTAGGTTATTATTACGTTGGCAATAATTTTAAATCATATTATAAAATTATAAACAGTGAGCGGCATCTAGTAATACATCACTGTTACCCAAGTAATAATAAAGTCATAGATTGGACGTTACCTTTCGTGACCAATGTTTCAATGTAACTTAATCCTTTTAACCATGATATCTAAGATTAAATTCAAGGCATGGATGTGTCATCCTCTTTATAATTTAATCTCAGTTTTCTTGATCAATGAGTAAACTATATGAAACAAATCTCTATTTGAGCATGGCCATGCATTTCATAGTTTCACTCAATCAAGAGGCCTATAGATATCACCCCTAATTTATAGGAGGGTTAAATTCCATCTACATTATTCCCATTTCTCACATAACTCATTATGCATCCAACAATCACCTTTATCGTCCACCCGGTTAAAGGTGACTTTTGATAACGTCAAAACGCATAACTCCTTATGTAGACCATTACATCATTGTCACTATGAGAATTACTTATGACACATAGCATAACGCTCCATGTAGAATTCTCATGGTGGGTCTGTCCAGTACAATGTTCTCTAACATGTACCTATGTATCAACTTAATATATGTCGTATATATTTATGACCAATGAGATATGGCCATCAGTTAATCACATACTAGTCTCAATGTATTATTGTTGTCCCGATGACAATGATACTCGACTAGGGACATTTAAGAATAATGATACATTACATACTTATATGATCTCATATTCAAGTCACATACTTGAATCCATATAATTAGTATCATTTTTCTAAGGACATTTATTATGTTAATAATTTATATAACACAGTAAATAAAACATAATAAATTATCATTAACCAAAAACATATCATAAATATAGTGTCACAATCATTACATAATTGGCCACTAGGGCATACACTCTAACAATCTCCCACTTGCACTAGAGCCAATCACTCATGTATCTAATACCAATAGCATTAGTGTGACCTTCGTGCTTCTGCTGCGACAAAGCCTTGGTCAGTGGGTCTGCAACATTTTCTTCTGTTGGTATTCTGCAAATATGTACATCACCTCTCTCGATAATTTCTCGAATGAGATGAAAACGCCTAAGTATATGCTTGGATCGTTGGTGAGATCTAGGTTCCTTCGATTGTGCAATGGTACCATTGTTATCACAGTAGAGATCTACTGGATCAACAATAGAAGGAACAACACCAAGTTCAGTAATGAACTTCTTTATCCATACAGCCTCCTTTGCTGCATTGGAAGCAGCAATATACTCAGCTTCTGTTGTAGAATCGGCAACTGTCTCTTGCTTTGAACTCTTCCAGCTCACAACTCCACCATTAAGGCAAAACACGTAGCCTGACTGTGACTTATAGTCATCGTTGTCAGTTTGGAAACTAGCATCAGTGTAGCATCGTTGTGAGGAAAGGATTGGTAGCTGACATTCCACAATTGGAATTTACACAAGGTGGATTATGTGATTCATGCCAGAAAGGGAAACAAAGAAGTGTATCATTCAAGAGCAAACCAGCAACATCAATCACTGATCCTCTACAGTTGTTACACATGGATTTATTTGGTTAAGTGAATGTGATGTCAATCTTAAGAAATAGATATGCTTTGGTTATTGTGGATGATCACACGAGGTATACTTGGGTAAAATACCTCCATACAAAAGATGAAGCTGCTCAGTTGGTAATTGATCATATCAAGAAGATAGAAATTGAGTCAGGAAAAATAGTAAGGGTGATAAGGAGTGATAAAAGAACAGAATTCAAGAATTCCCAAGTTATTGAATTCTGTACTGAAAAAGGAATAACTCATCAATTCTCAGCTCCAAGAACCCCTCAACAAAATGGAGTTGTTGAGAGGAAAAATAGAACCCTTATTGAAGCAGCAAGAACTATGTTACAAGAGGCAAAGCTTCCCACATATTTTTGGGAGGAAGCTATAAGCACTTCTTGCTTTACACAGATAGATCCTTGATAAACAAAGCATACAACAAAACACTTTATGAATTAATGACTGGGGGAAAACCAACTCTCAAGTTTTTACATGTGTTTGGTTGTAAATGCTTTGTACTGAGAGACTCATCAGAAACAAGAGGAAAATTTGACAACAAGTCTGATGAGGCAATCTTCTTAGGTTATTCTTTGTCAAGTAAACCATACAGAGTATATAATCTAAGAACAAAGGTCATTGTGGAATCAATTCAAGTTGTATTTGATGATAAAAAGATTCCAGGAATGATTGGACAAGGATTGCATGAACCTCTCAGTTTTGAGAATAAATTGGATGCATGGGAATATCCATCAGAGACTACTGAAAAACCCCAAGATAGCAATGATCCCTACATAATTGACGGGGAGTTAACTGTTGTGCATGAAGTACCAAGAACTAATACTCTATCAGAGATTAGAGTATTAGATGAAACTCAAGAGACTGGTGAAATTAGTATTCCATCGGAGACTAATGGTTCACCAGAGACTAGAGTCACTGATGCACAATCAGAGACTATATTGACACCAAAGACTATTGAAATAAACGGCTCAGGGGGAGCTAATAATGAAGAAGTCAATGGTTTAGGGGGAGCAGTCTCTGATCATGAAACTAGATTGGATAACATCAATCTAGAAAATGAAGCCTCCACTTCAAGGTCAAATCTGCCTCGTGCAATTCCATGGTTGAGACACCACACACCAGATTTGATAATTGGAAGTCTAGAGGATGGAGTCAAGACTAGAAGTGCAACTCAAAATGAATGTTTATATCTCAGTTTTCTCTCAAAGATTGAGCCAAAGAAAATTGAGGAAACACTTCAAGATCCTGACTGGATAATTGCCATGCAAGAGGAGTTAAACCAATTCACTCGAAACAAAGTCTGGAGATTGGTACCCAAACCAAGGAATAGATCAATAATTGGTGCCAAATGGGTCTTCAGAAATAAATTGGATAAAACTAGTACAATTACAAGAAATAAAGCAAGACTGGTTGCAAAAAGATATTCTCAAGAAGAAGGAATAGATTATGATGAAACTTTTGCACCAGTAGCAAGACTTGAAGCAATCAGAATCTTCTTAGCTTTTCAGCCTACAAGAACTTCAAGGTGTACCAGATGGATGTCAAAAGTGCTTTCTTGAATGGAAAATTGGAAGAGGAAGCGTATGTTTGCCAACCCCCAGGTTTTGTGGACTCCAAATTTCCAAATCATGTCTACAGGTTAGACAAAGCACTTTATGGATTAAAACAAGCACCAAGAGCCTGGTATGATACTCTATCTCAATTTTTGCTTGAAAATAAATTTGTTAGAGGTATCATAGATAAAACCTTATTTTATAGAAAGCAAGGCTCTGACATTATATTGGTGTAAATATATGTAGATGATATTATATTTGGGTCTACAAATGAAAAACTTTGTGAAAAATTTTCAAAACTTATGTAGTCTAGATATGAAATGAGTATGATGGGAGAATTAACATTTTTCTTAGGTTTGCAAATAAAACAATCAACTGATGGAATATTTATCAGTCAGTCCAAGTATATCAAAGACTTATTGAGAAAATATGATTTGGTTGATTGTGCATCTACAAAAACACCCATGCCTACTGCCACTAAGCTAGATAAAGATTTAAAAGGAAAGAAAATTGATATTACTAGCTATAGAGGCATGATAGGCTCTCTTTTATATCTAACTGCAAGTAGACCTGATATAATATTTGCTACATGTTTATGTACTAGATTTCAAGCTGACCCTAGAGAGTCACAGCTGAATACATCGTAGCTGGGAGTTGTTGTGCCCAAATCCTATGGATCAAGAATCAACTCCTAAACGATGGTATGTCATTATCCAAAATTCCTATTTATTGTGATAATACGAGTGCCATAGCAATAACAGAAAATCCAGTGCAACATTCAAGAACAAAACACATAGATATTAGATATCACTTCATAAGAGAACAAGTAAGTGAAGGTAATATCGAATTACACTGGGTAACAATTGATAAACAACTTGCAGACATATTCACAAAACCTTTAGATGAATCTACTTTTTCTAGATTAGTTTCTGAATTAGGAATGTTGAATTATGCCTCTAAAAATTGATTAAATTTTGAAAACAAGTTGTTTAGTTGTGAGAATCTAGAATTAAATTTCTGGAATGTAGCTGTTTTTTAATTAAACAGAATTTTAGAAGCTAGAATTTAATTTCTAGAATGTAGCTGTTTTTTTTATTATTAAACAGAATTTTAGAAGCTAGAATTTAATTTCTGGAATGTAGCTGTTATCAAATAACAGAATTTTTTAAGCTAATAATCATTAAATTGATTGTTGGAAATGTTTTGAAGAACAAAATGTAGCAGGGACTACATTTTCTTAGTCCGTGAAAGCTTAAGAGAAAGAGACTATCTTAGTCCCTGATAGTATTTTTAATTAGTCCCCGACTAAATTAAAAATTTGAACTATCGGAGACTAACTAGTCCCCGACAGTTGTTTTTAATTAGTCCCCAACTAAATTAAAAATTGAACTATCGGAGACTACCTTAGTCCCCGACAGTTGTTTCTAATTAGTCCCCGACTGAATTAAAAATTAAACTATCGGAGACTACCTTAGTCCCCGACAGTCGTTTTTAATTAGTTCCTGACTAGATTAAAAATTGAACTATCGGAGACTACATTAGTCCCCGACGTCGTTTTTGATTAGTCTCTGATTCAATCAAAAATGAACTATCGGAGACTAATCGAGTCTAGTCTCTTATGAGTGACCTTATCAGAGATTAGGGTAAACTCCGATCGAGGGTAATCTGGTAGTTATCGTACCCATGATCGAAAAACGGTTCACTATCTTTAGAATTGCAAACGTTTCTAATACTTTGCTAAAAGTAAAATCAAACATATTTGCAATCACAATCTCTCAAAGCTTTGAAATTATTTTTTCTCTGCAAATTTTGTGCAATCTAACTCTATTTCAAGTTTCTTCAAAGTTCAAAGATCTCTTCAAATGGCCGCTAAAATAGTCTGTTTCCAGTTTGGAGATTTCGATTTCATAAATACTAACCATGCAGGGGTGGCTAATAAGCATGAATTTGGAGCCCAGTATCACCCCTTCATGGATTTCCTTCAAAACTCCACTCTATCATATGCCATTTATGAAGCTCCCGTCCAAGCCGTTGAAGTTCTCACGGCTGTCTGGTCCACTACTACCATCCAGGATGAGAACACTGACTCTCCTGTGGTAAGTTTTAGGTATGAAAACTCTGTTTATAATATAGATCATACCATAGTTAATAATGCTTTACACTTGCCAATCTATGAAAACTTTGACTCCCCTGCCTCTGATGAAGAACTTTTTTCTATGTTTAAAAACTTACATTATTTTGCTAAAATTAGTTCTGTTGGGTCTATTACATGACCCCATCTAAGGCAAGAGTGGTCACTGTTCTTTGATATAATCACTAAAGCATTTGCATCTACATGTGTTTCCATTATTCAATTTTTTTGGTTACATATTACAAGGTGTAACTTGAAATGAATGACTAAACCTAAAACAAAGATCAGCAACTCCTACCTAACACAAACACTCTATGAATAATAAATTACAACATGATCTATATTGTAGACCATAGGCTTGACCATCCATGAAGGATTCCAAATCCATGAAACATCATCAAGATAGCAGCAAATAGAGGTTATGAATCATGAGGGGGGATAAAAGATATTTAAAATACAGAACATGAAGATCATATGTATAAATAGAGGATATTAAGTGTATACACAAAAAACAGAGTATAAGAAATAGATGTATGAACAAATATAAAAGAAACAGAGTAATGGTCGAATGATATGTAGATGTATGAGAAATCGGATGTAAGGATGGTTCTAATAGAGATAGCTATAGGGGAAACTACCCTTACCTTGAAACCATCCTGTTGCCGAAGTAAAAACAGACCTTGTAACTAAAACAAATGAGAAGATAATCGGTGGCTGAAATAATAAACCAGTTATGTGTGGAACTTCTTTTCTGATTGATATAGAAAGAATATTACAAAGATGTGAAGAAAAATAGAGTCTCTTTATCTAGTCAAATTTCTAAAGAAAAAGATCTGAAACTCTCTCTTTGGCCGCCTCCCTCTCCGAAAAAAAAAACCCTCTGTCTCTCCTTCTTTCATCTTCCTTTTATAGCCCTTTTAGCTATGGTTGTTTGCAAGTATTGATCTTAGCCTTCCATCTGAAAATTGATCTCAGGGTTGTGATTCACTTCTAACTCCTTCGGCTTCCTTCTCCTACCTTCTTTCACCAAAGGGGAATTAATACTTCATTTCCTCGTCGGTAACTAACATCGCGTCATCTTATTACTGTTCGGTGACATATGCACCTTCGTTATTAATGGATATGGAGCTTGGTCTAGTTTTAGTCATTAGCGGATAATTTATTATCTGATGAATTAGTTTTCTGTACTTAATTTAACCATTAGTGGATAATTTTATCCTCTGATGGACTAAACCTCTACAATCAACTTTACCTTCAACAGGTAAAAATAATCCCAATAGTTTTAGCATCAGTGGATAAATTTTTGTCTTCGGGCAGTAAGGCTTAGGCTTTACCTTTAGTGATCATTCTGGCCTTTGAACAGTTGATCTAGTTTTAATCATAATGGATCGCTTATCTTCTAATGAATTAGCTTCTGATGAATAATCACCAAACCTCACCTTATCCTCTAAAGCATGATCACTGCAGTTAACTTATCTTTTAATGACTTAGCTTCTGATGAATCAGTGGATAAGTTACCCTCTAATGGATCAACTTCTATAAGTACTCTAGTCATTAGTGGACAATTTATCCTTTGGTGAATTGGTTTCTGCAGGTGCTTTGGTGAATTGGTTTCTGTAGGTGCTTTGGTAAATTGGTTTCTATAGGTCCTTTGTTGAATTATCTTCTCTGATTATCCTACAAAGCTCTTCTACTATAGAAATCAATTTATCCTCTGATGATTTAGCATAAGCATATATTTTAGTCATTACTAGATAACTTATCCTCCGATGACTTAATTATATGCCAATGGTTGAATTATCCTCCGACGGACAAATGCTCACTGTTGCAGCTTTGAATTCATCCTCTCAAACTTCATCTTCAATATATCCCTTGATAACTCTGTATCTGCTGATGGTTATTTTATTTGTTGAAGGTTATTTTATCTGCTGATGAATACTTCATCTACTGATTTTCATTTATCTGTTGATGAACATTTCTCCGCCGATGAATACTTATTAGCTGATGAACATTTTATCTTTCGATAGTCATTTATCCTTTGATGTAAATTATCCTTTAATGAATACTTTATCCACCGAGGAATAGAATCATCCTTTGACTGGCTGCTTTAGGATTTACCCTCTGATTATCCACTAAAATACATATTACACAGTCGAAGGATAAATCTATTGGCCTGTCTATTATCCACTAATGAACACTTTACACTGTAGGAGGATAATACTTAGACAAAACTAGTTGCATTTTATTTGCTGATGTTTATATAACACATCAGCAATTTCTAGTACAATTTCAAATCTAACAATTCTAAGTATTATACATCATCATCAAATGATATAATTCCTAGCAGTTTTATTAACTGATCCATCTTTCATGTCTCAATCATTGGAAAGAAGTGTGCTGACTTGGTCAGCCTATCAATGAGGACCCAAATATCATCACTTTCTTTGACTGTAACTGGTAACCCAACTACAAAATCCATCGTAATGAACTCCCACTTCCATTCTGTAATTTCCAAAGGTTGTAGCAATCCACTTAGCTTCTGATGCTCTACTTTCACACTTTGACAGGTTAAACAATAACTCACCCATTCTACAACCTCTTTTTTCATGTTGGGCCACTAGTAGTTCTGACGAAGATCTTGGTACCTCTTGGTGCTTCTAGGGTGTATCGATAGCTTCGATTGATGTGCCTCTTGTAGAATCTCACATCGTAGCTCTTCCATTGGGGGTATCCAAATTCTGTCTTCAAATCATAGTAGACCTTTTGCATCACCAATGAAAAAGGTATCAAATCACCTGGGAACTTGTGCTTTCCCACCTGAATTAAACACTAACCAAAGACCTTTCTAACAAGATAAATCTCATGATTAGCAATCATAAGTTCTAACGGATGGAATAACTCTTGTGGTTCTTACTTTAACTTAACAACTAAGTGCATAGAAATAAATGATCTAGTTTCTCTTGAATCGAATAACACTTATGTCGGTATAGAATTAATTGGAAGCATACTTGTCACCACATCGGCAGACTTCAGTGCATCATTGACAATGATGTTATAGATATGTGTCATGGGGCGTACAAGAACTGCATTAGGTCTTGTCAGTGGCCCCTTCTCTCCCTCAATGGGCTTCTTAATTGGTTTTCTACGGGCAGTTTGGGGAAATGTGGCCCGTCATGCTACATGTGTAGCATGTAGTGTTGGCAAGCCTTCCCTGACTCTGACTCTAAAGCCTAATCTGGCTTGTTGCGGGTGCATTGGGGTAGTTGTGGGACATATGCCCCGGCTATTTGCATCGATAACACACCCTTTTCCCCTTCAAACATGGCTCATTACCATGGTTCTTATTACACTTTTGGAAGATCTTCCACTTCTTTGGCCCACTTCCCTTGGATGGGTTCTCGTTTCATTTATATTTGTTCTTGTTGAAATTGGGGTTAGTAGTGTTTTCTACTCTAGGCTCTTGCTTAATCTGTGGACCTCCTTGAGACCTATTCCCCTTCTAGATTGAGTTATTCTTCTTTCCCTTATCACGATTGTATTTTTCAAGGGCTTCATTATCTCGTTCTGCTATCTTAGCCTTTACTCTCTCCAAGTTTTTGGCTATAAAGGAAAACATAAGGTGCTTGAGCTTCTACCAGTTGTTAAGGTGGTTTGAATAGAACAATGTTAAAGTACTAGAGGAAAAGCTTAACTTGGAATGGCTAAACTCCCCTCTCAACTTGTCTCTGTCCGTGACTTGCTATAGGGAAAATGGAGTGTGAAATTTGGATTGTTTGAAAGTGAGGAAATGTAGAATAGGTGAAATGAGAAAGTGAGGTTGGAGGGGTGTCGTTTGGTCGGCTATATCAATCCAATTTGCACGTTTTATTTTAAATTTTTCTCTTGAATTCTCTCCTTGTGACCGCTAGCATCTAATGCCACTCTCTTGCTCTCAGGTTTTGCCAAAAATGCACACGATTTCCATTTTAATAAAATCTCCAAGTTTACTACTTATATATATATATATATATATTAATTATATAATTACATATATGCATATACTATCACACACATATGTATATATGCTACGGAAGAATGAAAGCTTCCATTCATGTGACTTAAGCATGAGTTTTGTTCCCATTTTGGCTACATAGCCGAACACACACACAAGCACATTACTACCATTTATTTCAAGTATAATCACTCTAGCATAGCATGCACATATGTACACATGTTCTTATATTTTATTTACTAAAGATTAAAGTATGATTTCTTTTATTTCCACTAACTTGTATTTCCAAATTTAATATACTTTGATAAAACTACACACCTCCACTAGTTTAATTTTTACATTATATTACACAATATATATATATATATATATATATATAGATAAATAGATAGATAGATAGATATACATTACTACTACTACATATATTTGTATGTAGAGTCACCTTGTACACACATATATGGATATATACATACACATTCATACACACTATTACTACTACTAATTTATATGTGTATATATGTGTATGTCTGTGTGTGTATATATATGTAGGTAGTAACTTTCTATCTTACTTCTTGGAAATCTGGTGTATGAACACATATATATATGAGTTAAGTTTTTCCTCCCCACCAACTTCTTGAATTTTGATATAAGTAAAAGTGTACTACTTGTTCACCACCTTGCATTGCCGAGAATGCAAGGGTGGAAATAATCTCATTCCCTTCAATTGTTATACATACATACTTTTGTTACACTACACATGTTTTCATACAACTTGATTTCTTCTTAGTCCACTTACTAATTTACTTATAGATTCTCAATCCAATATATTTCATGCGATCACACCCATGTATACATACATACATACATACATACGTACATATATATATATATATATATATATACACACATTCACATACTTAAATCACATTAAATTTTAGATTACTATCTACTTCAGAATCATGCATATTACTAACACACATGTGTGGGTGATGATCTCACCTTCACACGTAAGAAGAAAAAAAATATTTTGTTTTGCTCAAAATTTAATTGTCTTAGAAATATTGGGGTGTTACATTTTAGATATTTTTCATATATCATTGTTATTTCTGGATGAGTATTTGTAAGGGGGGTATTGAATACAAATTTCAGATTTCTTGCCCAATGAAAAGATCACAATATAATATTTAAATTAATTGCAGAATTATAATCACAATAGCTTATAATATAACAGTGATCACCTACTACATTTTTCTGGAAAAAAAAGCCAGCTTCTAATTTTCTCCGTGATCTGTGTTCTCTCGATTAATCTCTCAATACTCAGTTCTAGATCACAACAGTTATTTTCTACAATTTCTGAAATCACACCTTCTCTCTCTCTGTAATTCTGAAATCACAGCTTCTCTGCTCTCTATGCTCGAGTATTCTACTATCTAGATTTTTTTCTTTTTTGTACAGTGCAGCTACCAACTAAAAACCTAACTATGTATATATGATTACAATTATAAAAAGGAAATAAAACATTCCTAATAGGTTTCTAATTGTTCCCTGAATTCCAGCTTTCCATATTGAATAAAAACTCTATCTTGTATGAAGTCTTTCAGCCTTTATAGGAAAGTAGATCAGCTTTTGTTTTTCAAAATTGTAAACATCTGTCTCTGAATCCTTGTTACTATTTGTAGACTCAGCTTCAAAATTATCCTCGAACTCTGCATCAAAATCCTCTTCTCAGTAGCCTCCTTATCTTTTAGATATTTCTCATACAAACCAATATGCTATCTCCTTCAGGTGGTGATGGCATGCTTTCCATTTTGTAGTTTCATAGCCAATTTAGCATCACCATCAGGAGCAGTGGGTTGAACCCTAACACTTATTGACTGTTCCAAGACCTTGGGGTCTGATGGCTACCTGTAGACATTAGATGAAGGAGATTCTTTTTCCTTTTGTTCTTCAACTGGCTACTTTCCCTTGGAAACAACATCAACAACATCTTGAGGAAGAGGAGGAGGTGGAGGTAACATGTTAGGTATAACGATGTTGACGATGATATTAACTATTTTTTTTAATAACTGTGCACTTGTAAATACTCAAGGTATGTAATAAGCCTTAGTATATTTGCACAAATAAGCATCCACTGATGGACAACTTAGTCCATTAGGGATAGCCTCAACTGCACTAGGAAAGTTATCAGTGGATATCCAAAAGGATTTCATAGTGTCAGGGAATGTTTGGTCGTACTTAATGTTCAAGTATTTCGCACATCTCAACTGTTGAATTCTTGAATTCAGTCTCATTGTCACTCCTTAAGGCCTTGACTTTCTCAGCAGCTTCAAGTTCTATCCTTTTAATGTGATCATTGATCAGTTGGGGAGCTTCATCCTTGGTATGTACATACTTAACCCATGAGTATCTTGAGTAGTAATCAACAATTACAAATGCATACCTTTTCTTAGATATAGACACCACATTAATAGGACCAAATAAATCCATGTGTATTAGATGAATTGGTCTTGTTATTGATGATGCTTCTTTACTTTCAAAGGAAATCTTCTTCTATTTTCCCTTCTGACAAGATCCACAAAAACCATCTTGAGAAAATTCAAGTTGTGGTATTCTTGTCACTAATTCTTTTCTCACCAAACTATTGATAGTCTTGAAGTTTAGATGAGATAGCTTCTTGTGTTATAGCCAACTTTCATCTGCTGATGCTTTACTGTAAAAGTATGTGTAAAGTCATTCTTTTGTTGAGCAGAAGTTAGTTATGTATACATTGTGTTTTCTGACTCCAGACAATGTAACATCTCCAGTCTTTATGTTGCTTATAAGGCATTGTTCATCCTTAAAAACAACTTGATAGCCATTGTCACAAAACTGACTAATACTGAGTAGATTGTGCATTAGGCCATCAACTAGAGCTACATCTTCAACAATGACATTTCCATGACCTAAGTTGTCATATCCCATAGTGTATCCAATGTTGTCATCTCCAAAGGATACTTTTGGGCCAGCTTTCTCCTCAAACTATGATAGCAGGGACTTACTTCGAGTCATGTGTCTTGAACATCCACTATTGAAGTACCGCAACTGCTTTTTCTTCTTGCCATACACACACATGTAAACTAGTTAGATCTTTTAGGAACCCAAGCCTACTTGAGTTTTGATTTAATAGTTTTAATCATAGGTTTAGTTTTGGTTCTTGTTTGTGTATTATTTTTCTTTTCTTTCCTTATATCAGAAGGTGAAAGATCCACCTTGGTCCTAGGTGGCTTATGAACAACCCTTAATCTTTGAGGAAACAGTCTTCATGTGTTATTATAAACATTAGGCACAAAGGGACTAGCATAATAACAATTTCTATAAATATTGCAACCATAAGATGGATGTCTAAAATCACCACAATAATGACATGACATATATTGAGGTGGTGCACTATATGGACAAGGAGCTGCATAAGAAACATGAGAAACATACATTTTATCAGTAATTTTTGTCCATTGAAAAGCGAAGTGGTTGAAGTTCCCATATTTGGTGCATGTCTTCCTAGGTGCATTAGGTATTGGCGCATAATTACGATATTTATTAATACCTAATTTACCATTCTTGTTCTTCTTAGGCTCAATTATTGGAATGCTTTTTAACTTTTCTTTTAATTGTATTTTAGTAATCAAACCAATATTCTTAGTAGCCTTTTTCTCTAGCACTGGTTCCAAAGTTTCCTTTACAGAAGTAGAATCTACAACTTTAGAACTCTCACCTCTCTCAGTCTTAGCAGGTTTAACAAATTTAATTGGTTTTAATTTACCTGCTGATTTAGGCTCTGTGCTAGTTTCTTTTTCTTTATCTTCATCAGTGGTGATGGGTTATTCACCAACTGATACAACAATGGGCATATCTGAGTATCCTAATCCAGCCTTTTGATTAGGATTTTGTGAGTTTAAAAGATCCTACACTTTGTGTGAGGATTGTGTCCATTGTTTTATCTTATCTTGTTCAACCTTAAGTTTTTCAACTAGATATTCTTCTCTTTTCAAGGCCTCATCAAGATGTCTCTTAGCATTACGATCTTCTATTTTGGCCTTTTCGAAGATTAACAATTCAGATTCTAAAAATGAGTTTCTTTTTGAAAGAGCATTATTGGTCTTAGTAATCCTATTGTTTTCTTTTGTAAGAGATTTTAAACTAGAATACAAGTTATAAATCTCTTTGGCCATTTCTTAAATGGTAGCATCACATTCATTTTTAGAGACTGGAGAAATATTGAAGTTATGTACCTTAGCTGCTGATAAGCTTTGGGATTTAGCTTCTCCTTCAAAATTGCTTGAGGATTTAGCCATTAAAGCTAAATTTACAATCTCTTCCTCAGCATCAGATTCATCTGAATCCACCTAGTCCTTGCCTTCAACTTTATATGCCTTTCCTTTTTTTCTTAAGAAGATCAAAGTACTTCTTCTTGTAATCGACTTGATCGTCCTTGAAGTATTTCTTTTTTAGCTTTGGGCTTCTTGCATTCACTGGCACAGTGACAATCTCATTGCAGTTATAACACCTAATTTTTGATTTGTCAATCATGGTTGATTGACTTGGCTTGACAGCAGTAGATGTTGACGATGATGAGCCTTTCCTGAACTTTCTCCCTATTTGAAACCTTAGGTTTTTAAATTTCAGAACAATGTAGGCCAGGCTTTCATCAATCTCATCCAACGCCTTAGGTGTATAAACCCTGACTTCATCTTCTTCAACATCGCTTCCTTCTTCCTTCTCATCATTGGAATCTTCTTTCTCAATGGATACCTTTATGTGTCCACCAAGTTTCTTTTTCTTTGGTTCTACAATCAATGCAACAGATTTTTCTTTAGGGTGTTGCTTATTCCATTATTGGATTTCCAACTCATAATTCTTCAAATTTCCATATAACTTATCCAGTGTTACAAGACCTTGATCCTTGTTGGCTTCTCTAATTGCAGTCTTTGGATCCCAATGTCTTGGAAGAGCTCTTAGGAATTTGTGATTTACTTGAAGCACTAAATACTCCTGGCCAGAGGAAGATAGATCATTTATCAATTAGATGAATCTCTCATACAGATCGTCAAGAGATTCACCTTCTTTGAATTAAGCTATCTGTTTGATCTGCATTTTACATTGTCAGAGGATACCTTCCACTGGTTTATCTATTATCCACTGATGAACATTTTATACTGTTAGGGGATAATATTTAGACAAAACTAGCTATACTTTCAATTTTAGTACAATTACAAAATCTAACAATTCTAAGTGTTATACATCATCATAAAATGCTATAATTGTTACTCCCGGCTGAGTAATTGTAGACCGGGGGGGGGGGGGGGGGGGTTGAATACAATTTCAACTTTTTCTCCCAATGTAAAGATCAAGATATAATTTTTACAATTAATTGCAAAATTAATAAATAAGACAAATTATATCAATCAACAAAGAATGTATTTTATTAATATTGGAATCTGAAATTACAATCTGGTTATCAAAATTGATACCAGCTTCTGAAATTTGTTCAAGTATGAACAACTGCTATCTAGAAATAAATTTCTAGCTTCTCAAGTTATGAAAAAACTTGCATCATAAATTATATGAATTTGCTGCGTTAGATTACAAAGTATATGAACTTAACATTTCTTTCTCTCTTTGTAATGTCACTTTTTTTTTTATGTAATCTGCGCTGCGTATATATTGAGACTTGTATACTTTCCACACAACTTCCTTTTCTGATCTTTTATACCTTTTAATAACTACTCTGATCAATTAGAGTAGCTTCTCTTTATCAGCAATTGTAACAATTTTGTTACCTAACATCTCTGTTAAGTCGCATCACTATTACAAAATATCTTAGCTTTCACAGATCAACTTTCAAACCTTGGAAATCCAAATGTAACTTTGTTATGGATCTTTGGTTAGCTTCTAGTTCATTGAGGAACTCTAGTAGAGGTATGAAGTGTCAAGCCATTTATCCTTTGATGTGACTTTTTTTATCAGTGGATGTGTATCCTTTGATATGTCTTTATTCATCAGTGAATATTTATCCCCTGATGACTTTGTTCATTAATGGATATTTATCCCCTAACGACTTGTCCCCTGATGACTTATTCACTTATAGCTTATCCCTTGACCAGCTTTGTTGGTTCAATGCAATGGAGAGTCTTTGCCTCAGTCTCCGATAGCTTCAATAATAGTCTCCGATAGTGCAATCCTTAGTCTCTGGTAGGCTAGTTCTTAGTCTCCGATAGGCTAAACTTCAATCTCCGATAGGCTAAACCTTAGTCTTCGATAGGCCAAAAACTTAGTCTCTGATAGACTAATCCTTAGTCTCCGATAGGCTAACCTTAGTCTCTGATAGGCTAAACCTTAGTCTCCGATAGACTAATCCTTAGTCTCAGATAGGCTAAACCTTTGTCTCCGACAGACTAATCCTTAGTCTTTGGTAGGCTAAATATTAGTCTATGATAGGACAAATATTAGTCTCCGATAGGCTAAACCTTAGTCTCCGATAGGCTAAATATTAGCCTTCGATAGGCTAAAAACTGTTTCACTAACTTCAACAATGTTGAACTTTCCTAATACATTCATGGTAGTCTCTGATGGTTACCTATAGTCTATGATGGTATTTTACTGTAGGTTCTAGTACAATACCAAGTTCTAACAGTTTTAAGTATTTTACATCATCATCAAATGTTATAATTCCTATCAATCTACCCCTATTTATGATTATCAATATGATAAGCATAAATCAAGGTTTGATGATAATGTCAAAACATAACCTTACAACTTCCCTTACTTAGAATTGAAATTGAAGATGTGTAAACCCCATTGTACCGTTTCTACTAGTTCTACTATTAGTGATGACTGCATTAATAGCTTTGTTGGCTTTCTGCAATTCTTCAAGCTCAGCCATCAATCTGTTAACATCTTTAACAATTCTTTGCCCTGTCTTCATCAAAATTACTCTATACTCCCGTTGACCTTATCATTTTCTCCCTTTTTGACATAAGCATTTAATGTTGAAGGGTAGAAATGAATAGATGAGGTTGACTTAGCAAGAAGAAATGTTTGGGCTCAGTTTGAAGACCACTAATCATGAAGTGTTGGAGATTCATGTTTCTATTTTTTGTGTTGATCAATGCTTCAAAAAACATTTTATGAGTACAGCTGCACTTGATCCTTGTGTGATCAAATATTCTGGTATGAAATGTGTTGATGTATCATCCAATACTACTTGTGTTGTGTGCATCAAACCAAGCATCCATAATTTCTTCTTCAGGTTCATCTATAGTTTGTGAGATCTAACAGTGGTCTTGATATTGTCCTTATTAGACATGTCAGTTAGCAATTGTTGTTCTACATCTCCTGAACTAATATTTTTCTCAATATCCCCTGATGTCTGATTAGAATGGTGATTAGAGAATACATGAGCTGCAAAGGTAGTGCGTGAACAATTTCTCTCTATTCTTTTCTTCAAGGATCTCATCCTTGCTCACACCATCTCCTTTTGCCTAAATCTTACAAGTCAACCTCTCACACTCACTTTCTTTACATTTTTGTTTTAATCTATTTTTCCTCACCTTTTTCCAAGCACAAGGTCTGACTCTCATGATGTATTCTCTCAGGCTCACTAGAAATATTTAAACTTTTTAGTGGTGAGTGACCTGTAGTGATGTAGGAAATATAAGAAGTAAGTGTTTTGCATCAGTGGAAGTTTGATAAAGTACAATTGTATTATCCATTAATGAGTTCAAAGCTACTATTTGTGGTTCAGTTTCTAGAGTTGGCTTCTCTAATGATTGAAATATCAGATAATCTGAAACCAATGGCATTATTAGATGTCCATTGCTTCTAAAGAAATATCAAGAAAAGAAAAAGAAAGAATAAGGGTAGAATTTAAATATTGGTTGCTCCTCTTGAATAGAGGAAAAAGAAGCATCAATGTGAAACCCTGTGTGTGCACTTAGTGACAGTTGATCATTGATCAGAACCTATTTCTTCTTCTTCCTCTGGAAGGAATTTATAGATGTGATCATGGTAGACTCAAATATTTGTGTCCTTGGAGGTGGACTATTGTCAATAGTTACATCCTTTTGAGAGGTTGTACCTAGAGATGTGCTCTTTCCTTTTAGTCTTAATATTCTTTTGAGAGACTATTAAGCAGTTTCCAAGGGTTCTCACTGTTCCTTATTTCTTCCTCTAAAAATGCTCACCTTCCCCCTCAGCTATTGCTAGTCGTGGTTGTTTTCTTTTTACAACCTTTATCTGTTGAGAGATAGATGAGGTGGCTTTTGTTATAGACTTGTCTTTAGAGGGTTTTGCTACTTGGACAGAAAAAGTTGGACCATTACTAACATCCTTAATTGTAGCAGAATTAGAAGAAATAAAGAAGATAAACTCAGAAATTAAAAGTTTAATTTTTGCTACTAGTCGGTAATTATCCACTGATGAGTAATTCATCAAGGGATAAATTATCAATGCTGCTTTTTATCAGCTAATATTTTTTTAAAAAAAAAATTATCTACTGCTTCATGTTATCAGACTTGCACAAGGTTTTCAAGATTTTATTCACCAAAGTTGAGCATACTAACTCATTTACCAACCTGTTGAAGGTGCCTTCATCCAATGGTTTGGTGAAATATATCTGCAAGCTGCTTTTGTGTAGAAACAAAATGAAGTTCCACTTTAGCATTCATCACATGTTCTCCGACGAAGTGATACCAGATGTCTATGTGTTTTGTCCTAGAGTGATGCATAGGATTTTCTCTAATGGTAATAACACTATTATTATCACAATAAATAGGAATTTGATTACACATCATACCATAGTCCATTAACTTAGTTCTCATCCATAAGATTTGAGCACAACGACTCCCAGCAACAATGTATTCAGCTTTAGTTATTGAGCTTGACACAGAATGCAGTTTCTTGCTAAACCATGACACTAGTTTACTTCCAAGAAATTGATAGCTTCCTGTTGTGCTTTTCCTGTCTATTTTGCAACCTACATAATCTGCATCTGAGTAGCCTATTAGCTTGAATCCAGAATCTCTAGGATACTAAATGTCAAGATCTGGAGTGCCTTTCAGATATCTGAATATCCTTTTAACAGCAATCAAATGAGATTCTCTAGGGTCAGCCTGAAATCTAGCACAAAGACATGTAAAAAATTATATCTGGTCTACTGGAAGATAGATATAAGAGTGAGCCTATCATTCCTCTATAACATGATATATTAATTTTCTTTCCTTTCAAATCAGTATCAAGTTTAGTGGATGTTGCCATGGGTGTTTTAGCAATTGAAACATCTTCCAAACTAAATTTCTTTAAAAGATCTTTGATATATTTTGATTGACTGAAAAAAGTACCATCAGTGATTTGTTTAACCTGTAGGCCTAAAAAGAAATTTAATTCACCCATTATGCTCATCTCATATCTACTTTTCATTAGTTTTGAGAATTTAGAACATAACTTCTCATTTGTAGAACCAAATATGATGTCATTTACATAGACTTGAACAAGTATTATGTTACCAGCATATTTCCTATGAAAAAGGGTTTTATCTACAGTACCTCTTGTGAAATGATTTTCAAGTGAAAATTGAGATAAAGTATCATACCATGCTCTTGGTGCTTGTTTAAGTCCATAGAGTGCTTGGTCTAACTTGTAGACATGATTGAGAAATTGATGATCTTCAAAGCCAAGATGTTGCTGGACATACACCTCTTCTTGTAGTTCCCTATTCAGAAAGGCACTCTTTACATTCATCTGGTACACCTTAAAACTTGCATGAACGACATAGGCAAAGAATATCTTGATTGCTTCCAATCTTGCTACTGGTGCAAAACTTTCATTGTTACGACCCCAAAATCCCTCACTGGATAAAGGCTTCGTCAAAAGAAGGAAAAGATAACCACACATCCATTCATATAATAATTACTGAAAGAAATGATATTAAAGAGTTATTACAACCCAAAATATTATATTTTCAGCGGAAGCTAGTCTATCTCTATACTATAATACAAAACATC
>CM025788.1:25436842-25471882 GCA_014636745.2 Centella asiatica
TGGATCTGCTAACCATACGGTATACAGCTGGCCTAACTGTGCCCGTATGATCCCTCCTTGTGTGAACGTACGTAGTCACATAAAATTCCTCTTGGTCAGTTGAAGAACAAATCAGCACCTTTCCTTTCCTCTAACCATTCATGTGGCATCACCATTTAAGGAACATAGCATTCTTATTTATTGCACAGATATAATATTAAGAAAAAATAGCTAAAAGAGCAAAGCTTCTGTATATCCATGCACTTTTATTTATATCATGCTAGCGGAAATTAAAGCATAGCATTCTGTTTCGCAAGGAAATTTAGATTTAAATATCATAATTTTGTACGCATGTCGAATCAATTGATCATGCGCTTAACTGAAATAAGCATAAGAGTAAGAATATACTTGCCTTAGTCTTTAGCACAAAATCAAACTCAAATTACTCGTGAGTGAAGATTCTGTAAATTATGCAAGTAATATTTTAATACCTTAATAAGAATTTATGAAAGAAAATATGTATGTGATGTCCTTAGACTTTACTATTTTAAAGAATAACATCATAAAATAATTTTAAGAAAATAATGTTTTATAGTCTTGATGACAGACTAGGCGTCGGGGAATAATTTTCTCATTATTAAACTCGTCAGGGACTTATATCTTTAGCCATCAGAGACTAACAATATCTCATCAGAGACTAGGAATATCTCATCAGAGACTAGGAAATTCCTCCATCGGAGACAAATAATTCCTTCATCAGAGACTACAGAATTTCCTTCATCAGAGACTATTGATGACGTCATCAAAGACTGAATTTAGTCTGTCGGAGACTAAGGCTGGCGTCATCAGAGACTAAATAACTCATCAGAGACTGATGACGTCATCTTAACCCTATCGGAGACTAAGGCTAATGTCATCGGGGACTAAATGGCTCACCAGAGACTGATGACGTCATCAGAGACTAAAGTTTAGCCTGTCAGAGACTAAAACTAACGTCATTCGAGAGTAAATAACCTGTCGGAGACTAATGACGTCATCGGGGACTAAACTTTATCCTATCGGAGACTAAAGCTGACGTCATCCGAGAGTAAATAACCTGTCAGAGACTAATGACATCATCGGGGACTAAACTTTAGCCTATCGGAGACTAATGTTGACGTCATCATCAGAGATTAACAGAATATCTCATCAGAGATTACGAATATCTCGTCAGAGACTAACAACATCTCATTAGAAATTAACATCATCTCATTAGAGATTAACATTAGAGCTTGCTTTTGCTACGATGGAAGACCTATCATGCTCAAACTCAACCTATGATGTCTCATGAAGATGCAAAGAATATTAATCTTAGCATAAATCTTTAATACTATGCATAAAAGAAACTAGGTAGAGTTCCAGGTTCTTGTCTCTTCGTTCTTAAAAGTGAGATCAAAGTTGGTCTAAGAATAATTTTTTTGGAAAGAAGAACTTGGAAATTTATGGAGATGATATATTTAAGCGAAACTCGTTAAAAGAGAAATTTTGGTAAAAGAGTTAAAATTTCATCACGAATGAGGTATTTATAGAGTTCAAGAGCAGTGAACTAAGGTTATGCATTAGAATAAAACGATTGGTTAATTTGGATGGTAAAACGGCTATTCATCATGACTTCTTGGTAGCAACCAGCTGCTGTCCTACATGCATGAAAACTTAGCCACCTAAACAGTTTCTAATCAAACACGTAATCACAAATCCCACGTAACCCTCTCCTCTTCCTCCATGCTGTTCAATATAATCTTATATGGGATTTGCTAATCCCCTTTTTGATACCTTTTTAAGGAACTTAACCTCATCATCATGGATATCACATCATTATAAAAATTTTCATTATATATATGAATTTATCATTCATATTTAAAAGACTAACCTCCGTGTCAAAATATAATAACACAAAATAAATTATTTCTTATTATAGAATGCATTTAAAATTTTTTGGGTTCTCACATTCATCGTAGTCAATCTCTTTTTCTTGTAATTAACCTTTTGCAACCAGTCTGGCCTTATTCCTTGTCACTATACCAGCTTCATCTAGCTTGTTTTAAAGACCCATTTTGTACCAATTATTGATTTGTTCTTTGGTTTTTTCACTAGTCTCCAGACTTTGTTTCTTACAAACTGATTGAGCTCCTCTTGCATATCAATCACCTAATTAGCATCTTGTAATGTCTCCTCAACCTTTTTAGGTTCAATCTTTGACTGAAAGTTGAGGTATAGGCATTCATTCTAAGTAGTACTTCTTGTTGTCACACCTACAGTTATATCTCCTATAATCTACATTTTTTTTGGGGAAGAAATCTTCTTGAAGAAGAAGCTTCATTTGTTCCTTGTCCTCCATGGTGTAAAGTGCTTTCAGCTTCTGGAGAAGCTCCCCCTAAATTAATAGATATTTCTAGATTGAAGTTAAGATATCCCCTGATTCATTATCCACTAACAATGGATTATCCCCTGATGTAGTGACATTATCCATTAATGAAGTGATACCTTATATCAATGTGTTTTGCTCGTGAATGTTGTACATGGTTTTCAATTATTGCTAAGGTACTAGTATTAGCCCAGTAAATAGGAATTTTGGATAAAGTCATACCATAGTTCAAGAGTTAATTTTTGATCCATAGGATCTAAGTACAACAACTACATGCTACAATGTATTCAGCTTCAGCAGTTGAGGTTGAAACTGAATTTTGTTTCTTGTTGAACCAAGAAACAAGTCTGCCTCCAAGAAATTGGTAGCTTCCACTTTTGTTTTGCCTATCTAGCTTACATCCTATATAGTCAGCATCTGAATAGCCAATTAGTTTAAAATTAGATTCTTTAGGATACCATAACCCAAGGTTTGGGGTACCCTTTAGATATCTCAGTATTCTTTTAACAATAATTAATTGTGACTCTTTAGGATCAGTTTGAAATCTTGCACATAAGCGTGCAGCAGACATTATATCAGGTCTACCTGCAGTTAGATATAAAAGTGAGTCTGTCATGCCTCTATAGCTACTTATATCAACCTTCTTTCCTTTGATATCTTAATCTAGCTTAGTGGCAGTAGCCATGGGTGTTTTTGCAGATGTACAATCATCTAGATCAAATTTTCTTAGTAAGTCTTTGATGTACTTAGACTGACTAATGAAAATTTCATCAGTTGATTGTTTTATTTGTAATCCTAAGAAAAATTTTAATTCACTCATCATGCTCATGTCATATCTAGACAACATTAACTTTGAAAATTTTTGACACAGTTTTTCATTTGTAGAACCAAATATAATGTCATCCACATATATTTGCACAAGTATTAGAATAGAACATAGTTTTCTATTAAAAAAAAGTGTTTTATCTATGATACCTCTAACAAATTTGTTTTCAATTAAAAACTAAGAGAAAGTATCATACCAGGCCCTGGGAGCTTGTTTCAAACCATAAAGTGTTTTATCTAACATGTAGACTTGGTTTGGAAACTTGGGATCTACAAAATCAGGTGGTTGCTCAACATAGACCTCTTCTTCCAACTTTCCATTCAAGAAAACACTCTTGACATCCATCTGGTTCACTTTGAAGTTCTTATAGGCTGCATATGCCAAGAAAATCCGTATTGCTTCAAGTCTTGCAATTGGCGTAAATGTCTTATCATAGTCAATGCCCTCTTCTTGAGAATAGCACTTTCTACCAGTATTGCTTTATTCCTTTTAATTATACCAGCTTCATCCAACTTGTTTCTAAAGACCCAATTGGCATCTACTATTAATTTGTTCCTTGGTAATTTATGCACAACCGTTAACTCTCCCTCACTCATTCAAGGAACATAGCAATCTTGGGCTTGTTCATTAGTCTCTAGTGGAACTTTCCGTGCATCCAATTCATTCTCAAATCTAAGAGTTTGATGTAGTACTTGACCAATCATTCATAGAATCTTCCTATCGTCAAATGCTACTTGTACGAATTTCACAATGAGTTTTGTTCTTAGGTTATAAACTTTATAAGCTTTACTTGATAAAGAATAACCTAAGAATATTGCCTCATCAAACTTATAGTCAAATTTTCCTCTAGTCTCTAATTAGTCTCTTAGAATAAAACACTTACAATCAAACACATAAAGAAACTTGAGAGTTAGTTTTCTACAAGTTATCAACTCATAAGATGTTTTGTTGTAGGTCTTGTTGATCAAGGACCTGTTTTATGTGAAGAAAATAGTGCTTATTGCTTTTTCCTAGAAGTAGGTTGGAAGCTTGGATTCTTCTAGCATTGTCTTTGCTGCTTCAATAAGGGTTCTGTTATTCCTTTACACAGCTCCATTTTGTTGTGGAGTTCTACGAGCTGAGAATTGATACGTTATTCCTTTCTCAGTGCAGAATTCATTTACTAGGGAGTTCTTGAATTATGTTCCTCTATCGCTCCTTATGTCCCTTACTTTATTTCCTGACTCAGTTTCTACTTTCTTGATATGATCAATAATCAACTGAGAGGCTTCATCCATTGTGTGAAGGTATTTTACACAGGAATACCTTGAGAGTAGGGACTTATTTCCAAATGACACTTTTAGACCATCTTTCTCCTCAAACTTTGAGAGCAAGGACTTATTTTCAGTCATGTCTCTTAAACAACCACTATCCAAGTACCACAACTGCTTCTTCCTCTTGCCCTGCACACAAATTTAAACTAGTTAGATTTTTTAGGAACCCAAGCTTGCTTGGGTTTTGATTTAACAATTTTCATTTTAGGCTTAGTTTTGGTTATTGGTTGTTTATTCTTTTTTTTCTTTCCTCTTCTTAGGAGGTGAAAGATCCACCTTGGTCCTAGGTGGCTTATGAACAACCCTTGAACTTTGAGGAGACATTCTCCTTGTGTTATTAAGAACATTAGGAATAGAGGTACAAGTATAATAACATTTTTTATAAACATTGCAAGAATAAGATAGATGTCTAAAATCACCACAATAATGACATGGCATATATTGAGATGGTGCAATGTATGGATAAGGAGTTGCATATGGAACAGGAGGAACATGCATGTTATCAATAACTTTTGTGCATTCAGAAGTAAGGTGGTTGGTGTTCCCACACTTGGTGCATGTCTTCCTAGGTGCATAATTGCTGTATTTGTTAATACCTAATTTACCATTCATGTTCTTCTTAGGCTTAGTTATTGGGATGCTCTTTAACTTTTCCTTTAACTGTTTGTTAGTAAGCAAGCCAATGTTCTTAGTAGCCTTTTTACTAACATTGGTTCCAAAGTTTTCTTCATAGATGTGAATTTTACAACTTTAGCACTCTCACCTTTCTCAGTCTTAGCAAGTTTAACGAATTTGATTGGTTTTAATTTACCTGCTGATTTAAGCTCTGTGCTAGCTTCTTTATCTGTCTCTTTTCCTTTATCAGTGGTGATGGGTTATTCACCAACTTATACAAAAATGGGCATATCTAAGTATCATAATCCAACTTTTCGATTAGGATGTTGTGAGTTTAGAAGATCCTACACTTTTTCTGAGGATTGTGTCCATTATTTTATTTTATCTTGTTCTGCCTTGATCTTTAAGGCTAGATATTCTTCTCTTTTCAAGGTATCATCAAGATGTCTCTTAGCATTAAGAGCTTCAGTCATGGCATGCTCTAAATTTAACAATTCAGATTCTAAGAAAGTATTTCTCTTTGAAAGAGCATTATTAGTCTTAGTAATCCTATAGTTTTCTTTTTTAAGAGATCTTAAACTAGCATGCAAGTCATAAATGTCTTTGGCCATTTCTTAAATGGTAGCATCACATTCATTTTTAAAGACAGAAAAAATATTGAACTTATGTATCTTAGCTGCCGATAAGCTCTGGGATTCAGCTTCTTCTCCTTTAGAATTGTTTGAGTATTTAGCCATTAAAACCAGATTTACAATCTCTTTCTCAGCATCAGATTCATCTGAATCCACTCAGTACTTACCTTCAGCTATATATGTCTTTCCCTTTTTCTTGAGAAGATCAGAGTACTTCTTATTGTAATCTACTTGATCATCCTTGAAGTCTTTCTTCTTCTCAGCATTGTGCTTCTTGCATTCACTGGCAAAGTGACCAATCTCATTGCAGTTAAAACACCTGATTTTGGATTTGTCAATCATAGTTGATTGACTTGGCTTGGCAGCAGCAGATGTTGATGATGATGATGAGACCTTCATAAAATTTCTCCCTCTTTGAAACCTCAAGTTCTTAAATTCCTAGAAATGTAAGTCAAGCTTTCATCAATCTCAGCCAACTCCTCAATGTGTATAGATTCTTGATTCCTCTTCTTCAGCATCACTTCCTACTTCCTTCCTCATCATTGGAACTTTAGTATTGTCCTTCGAATTACTCATAATCACTAGATTGAATTAATCTAGAACAACTCTGATACTAATGGTTTATCTCATAGAGTAATTGTAGAAGGGAGGGTTGAATGCAATTTCTAACTTTTTTCTTAAATTAAACTGTTATGAATAAACTAAAACTCAAGAATAGTTATATCACCTTACCGATATGATAAAACAATTGAAACGGTAAAGAAAATAGCAAAAAATGAATGGTAATCAACAATAAGTAATTTTATTGTCAACCAATTTGAATCTTTACAACTCTTTGTAGTAATGATCACCAGCTGCTACCTAGAAAGTAATTTCTAGTTTTTCAAGTTCTTAAGAACTTGTTGCTCTCAGTTTCTCTCACTCAATATTTTAATTCTCTATTTCTTTTTATAGAACTTCTCTTTCTTAAAGTGAATTACAGCTTCTCAAGTTCTAATAACTTGTTTCTCTTTCTGTAAATCAATTACAGCTACTAGTTCCCAATTTTTCTCTCAGCATGTATAAAGATGTATTAGATCATTTAAGTTGTTGTATATGAGTTCTCAGTTGTGTTTTCCTCAGATACTCCATGTCTCTATTTATAGACACAACTCTCTTATTTTCCAAGCTTCTTCTTTGAGCTGCCTCCAAAAATATCTCTGATGTTCTTGGGTAATTACAACTCTGTCACATAACTTCTCTTTTGCATGACCTTCCTTACACGTCAATCTATCATGTAACATCTCTAGTACATACTCTCTTCTTATTACACCAGCTCCCTTATTTTATTCTTAGAGTTCTCAAGATAAGTTATCTTTGTAGCATCTGAATTTGTATAACTTATCTCCTTGAGTGTGAGAACCCAAAATTTTAAATGAGTTTTGATTTATAATTTATTTATTTTGTGGTTTATTTATTTTATGCATGGAGGTTCAAATTCTTTTATTCAGTTTGATTAATGAAGGTTCATGGCAATGTGATGTCCAAAAGATTTTAAATGTATATTGAGCTCCAAATTTTATTTGATTATTGTTTTCAAGTTTATTAAAAGGAAGTGTAATGATTGTTTTTCACATAAGAAGGAAGCACACGGGTGTGATCAGGTTTAGGCTACAGTACCCGTTTTTGAACCAAAGACTGCTGGGAGACATGAGACATTTAATGTAGATCACTTCCAACAGTACACTAGAGAGGGCTATGATAGATGACCGACTAACGTTAGCAACTGTTGCATCCACCCTTACTCACCAATCACTTCATTCTAAAGCCCGTTGCTGCCTTTTTCTAACCAACGGCTGAAATCAAATCTCTAACAATCCAATAGCTCTTGTTGTTCAGCGAGTGATATATATATATATATATATATATATATATATATATATATATATATATCCTTAGAGTACAACCTTAGCCCCACTTTCATAAATCTTCTATACAGTATACCACCAAATCTAGGTTTACTCTCAAGGCAACCGTCCTTTTCAAAGAGCAACCCAAAGCTTTTAACTTCTTCTTTACAGCCAAGGAGGTAAGAGCATTACATTAAAGTCCTGCTCTGATTCTTACACTTTTGTTTTGTTATGCATGCCACGTTTAATACCTGGTTCATTCATTTCCAAAAGTATGATTTAATGCATGCTTTCAACACCTGTATTTAATGTCTTTTTGTTTCAAAAGCTACCTAAGATGAGTGTTGTTGACAACCATCTGGTAGGCAAACCTTTATGTACCAAACAATTCTTTTTGTCAATAGTTGAAAACACTCTATTTAAACCTCTGTCAACTGTAGTTTGGAAGTTTAATCCATGTCTGCAAGATCTAGTAGACCCTAAGAGATGTTATGTGTTACTGAGAGGATGATGCGAGTTGACCTAAGTATGGTTATGGTTGAGAACACCACCCATGGAGGAGTGGGAAAGACACCACTGTATCTAAGACAAGTTCTAACTTAGTATCTGACGAGTTGGAGTTAGTCTCTGACCCTATAAAATAGTCCTTGGGAGATTCCAAGTTAGTCTCCGATAGGCTAAAACTGTTAGTCTCTGCTGAAGGAAATGTTATTAGTGTCTGACGAGGAAGTCCTTAGTCTCTGATGACGTCATCCTTAGTCTCCGATAGGCTAAGTTTAGTCCCTCATGACGTCATCCGTAGTCTCTGATAGGTAAAATTTCCTAGTCTCTGATGAAGGAAATGTTGTTAGTCTCTGATGACTAAAGAGGTTATCTTCCGAGGAGTTTGGTGCTGAGCAAATCATCCACTGATGAGTTCAGCAATGACTTAGTGAGTTCAGCGCTAAACAAGTTGCCACCCGACGAGTTTGGCGATGAATAAATTATCCCCTGATAGGTAAGTCATCCCCTGATGACTATACCCTAATGGTCTAAGGCTATCCTCTGATGGTCGAGAGACATCCCCCGACGGGCGAGACATCCCCTAACGGGTAATTTACCCACTGATGCGCAGTTTGTTTTTGAAACTATAAAACTTTATTTTCTTAAATTATTTTACGATGTTTCAATTATTCATTTAACTTCAACGATTCTTATGCCAAATTTGAGACATTAAAAGTTTAAGGACATCACATATGCAATTCTTTTATAATTCTATTTAAGGTATTAAATTATCATGTTATATGCATGTTTTACAGAATCTTTCACTCACGAGTAAATTTAATTTTATTTTGTGCAAAGGACCGAAGCAAGTATATACATTCAATCTGATGCTTATTTCAATTTAATGTAATATCATTTGATTCGATATGCGTGCAAGGCTTTGATTATATGTTTCAATTGTTTCTATGAATGAGCATGCTATGCTTTAAATTCCGCTAGCATGATATGAATGATAATGCATGGATATAACTGAGCTTTGATTTTTAGCTATTTTTCAATCTTATATCTATGCAAACAAATGAGAATGATATGTCCCTTAAATGGGTTATGCCACATAGTTGGCAAGAGGAAGGGAAAGGTGTTGATTTGTTCTTCACCTGACCTAGAGGAATTATAAGTGACTACGTACATTCACATAAGGAGGGATCATGCGGTCACAGTTAGGCCAGTTGTGTACTGTATGGTTAGCAGATCCAACGGGGGTTTAGCCTCGATGGATATTTTGAAAAAGGTTGTACACAGGTGAATACCTACCTTTCTTCAAGAATGATTACACGTTGTTTATCATCAGTGATCCTAAAGATTCTTCAAAGATTTCTGAGGCATTAGTATTGTTTCACTGAGCCTCATAAACAGACTTGCACTTCCATCGATATTCCAGATTGTTTCTCTATTTTGTTTATATACTTGCTGAGCGTAAAACTCTCATTCTTGTTGAACTTAATGTCTTGCAGGGCATGATCCAAAGGTTGAGCCCTCTGACAAGGGGAAGGCAAAGATGATCGGCTACTGAGTTTTATTATCCCTTTTGAGTGTTGCTAAGGAAGGAAGGAAGGAAGATATTTCAAGTTGTAATGATTATGAGCTGTAATTTATAGATGAATTAGCTTCCACTGAAATGTAATAGTTGAGTTGTAATAACTCGCCACTATTTCCTTTTATTTGTATTTATGCCATGATTGGATGTGATGTTATCTTTTCCTTCTTTTGACGATGCCCTGGTCTGGTAAGGGATCTTGGGGTCGTCACATTGAGCTTCTCTAATTCTTATTGGACCAGCTTACATATTTTGCTATTTAAGTTTGTATAAGTTATCTCTACAGTTTTCACACTTGCAGCTTTATACCCATGTGTGTATATGTATAACTTATCTCCTTGAAGCTTCTCTGGTAGCCAATCTCTCCTTATTGGACCACCATCTTTATTTAAATTTCACAGCTCCAACTGAGTTAGTATGCTGCTACAGTCAGCCATATGTCATCTTCAATCACTGATGATGACCATTTATCCCCTAATAGCTTATCCACCAATGCAGGAATTATCCCTTGATGAACAAATTATTCACTCATGAACAAACTTCGGTACTGAGCCTTTTATCCACTAATGACACACACTTTGGTCCTTATCTTTTTAACCCTTGATAGCGAACACTTTGGCACTTCACAACTTTGTTTTGGACTTTGGCACACATGGAGATTACCCGACGACTTTGGCGTTGAGTAAACTTGGCTCTATTTGTCTTCAACAATTGTGAGACTTTGGCGCTATTGTTTAAACTTAAACGTTGAAGTACTTAGCGCTGACTTTGGCGATACTCAAATAACCTTGGCGATATTTTTTAGAGTTAAGCGTTGAACTACTTAGCACTGACTTTGGCAATAGTCATCTTCAAGTTTAATTCATCAATCTTTAATCTTAGTTCATCAACTACTGATGCAGAATTCTTTATAATCTGCAGTTATTGCAGATTATCCTTTGATTGCTGTAGTGATGATTTTATCCTCTGAGTTATCTTTTGATGTGTATTTTACATTGTCAGAGGATACCTTCCACTAATTTGTCTATTATCTACTGATGAACAGTTTATACTGTCAGGGGATAATACTTAGACAAAACCAGTTGCACTTTCAGTTTCAATACAATTACAAAATCTAACAATTCTAAATGTTTATACATCATTATCAAATGTTATAATTCCTAATAGGGATACTGACTCAAGCTCTTCTATGAGCTCAGCCCTCTGCTCACGCATCTCATCTCTTGGGTCAAAGGTTTCTATGGGCATAACCTGCCCCCTATCCCCCACCAATTTTCAGCACCATTAAATAATAAACATGTGTGTTAGAACTGGATAAGCACAAGTGTTGGGGGGGGGGGGGGATGGGAGGGGAGGGGGTGTTGAATACAAATACTAAAAACTTTTCGCCCTTTAATACACAAAAATAGGCATAGCTGCGAAGATCTAAAAAAACAATTAAAATTAATACACAAGCATTCAAGTTAAAATAGTTATATTATAACTTGGGTTTTTCTTGGAATCTGTATAATTACAATGTGATTAAACAGCTACAAATCTATAAATGAATACAACTTCTTTGTTCACACTTCTAGCTACAATTTTTATCTATAATATTACTCTCAAGGACTATTACAAAGCTTCTCTCTAATGTATGAAGACGATATTGATTTTTAAGTGTTTATCGTTCTCTCTCTTATGTATGGTAATGTGTAACAACCATTACATATATAGGAAAACAGAGATAGAACTCATGTGCTTGTCATGCTTCTTTTTCAACGTAGCTGCAGTATGTCCTATCATTGTCCTTTCGGAAATACAAGTGTCAGACTACTATTGGCAATAGTTGCTCCTATTTTAGTTTATGTTTTCCATGCATTTCTTGTGTAAAGGTTGTTATTGGACCACCAGATTTCAAGGAATATACCCCTTGCTTATATGCCAGTGTCAGTGCATATCTTTTAATCACTGATGACATGTGGACTAGGTCTTAACTATCCCCTAATGACATGTCCTAATGTTGACTTTTTCAGTGTTTCTGGATCCCCTAATGTAAACTTAATAAGTGTTTCACTATCCACTAATGCTAATCCCTAATGTACAATTAGATCAATGCTTCTTGATCCCTTGATGTTATAGTCCCAATGATATCCACTAATATCATCCATTGATGTAGTGTTCAGGTTATTGCTTAATGATATCCTATGATAGTTAAGTTATCCACAGATGGTATCCCCTGATGGTCAAGCTTTTCTCTGATGTTATCCCCTGACAGTCAAGTTATCCACTGATGGTATTCCTTGACAATCAAGTTGTCCCCTCACTACAAAAAAATGGCCTTCAGTGACGATCGATTTTTGGTCACTAAAAGGACTTTTGGTGACCAAATCTGGTCACTAAAGAACTTTGGTGACCAAAATATTTTTCGTCACCTGCCGTCAGTAAAGCTCAGTCACTAAAGGCTTTGGTGACCACGATTTTGAAGGTGGTCACTAAGTTGCTCTAAGGAAAGTTGGTCACTAAAAATATTAAGTCAAATCTGGGTCGGACCGACCCGTCTTCTTCAGCATGTTTCTACAGCACGTCGCCGGTGGCCGGCGCCATTTCTGATTGACCGCAGCCTTAGCAGCTCAATTCACGTGCACACACATAACGAAACAAGGTAGAGGCACCGCCGTGACAATCACTAAAGGCGATTACCCCGTTTCCCCTCACGCTGTCGCCTGAAAATCACTGGAACACCCATTCGAAGCTCGCCGCCGTTGCCGAGCTACCATTAACGGTCGAGCTCCCAAACCACGATTCTTCACCATTTTTGACGAATCAAGTATGGATTTGAATCCTGTGACTTCCAGAAACTCATTCATACAATCAATTTCAAGTTTTAACAACTACATCGCAAGAAAAATGGAAATCTTTCGTTCGGGTCTTGAAACTTTTGGCCGAAGAAGAAATCCAAAAATACTTTATAATTTTTCAAATTGTTTGAGGCAAAACAATCGGATTAAGTGCAGAAAAAATTTGGTAAAATCAATTTGGACAAACAACATGTAATCCGGCCGAAATTTGAATCTGAAATTTTTGGGTTCTATGTTCATACGAATTATTTCTGGAATTTTTATTTTATTTTTATTAAACTTTAAAAATCAATAACTCTCAAACCATAAATGCTATAAACTTGTGCTATATATGAAAATGATACTGAAAATTATTATCTACACATTGGTATAAACAGAAATGATAATAAATGTAAAAATAAAAATAGTAAAAAAAATAACTCTTTAAAGCTTCAATGGAAAAAAATATAAAGTACAAAAAATATAATGTAAAAGAAAAAGAAATGATAATATAAAGTATAAATATAAAGTTAAAACGAAAATGATAATAAATTGCTTAATATGGAGAGTTATAGTAAAAAAAAAGTACCTTTTTTTTTATAAGAATGTTATCACTAATATGACACAACAAATAAATAATATATCATAAAATTGTATGTTATTATAAAGTAAAAAGAAAATTACTATACATTATTATATCATAAAATTATATAGTGTGAAAATCCATTTTTTAACCAAAAAATTTAGTGACCAACATCTCTATGGTTAAGAAATTTAGTGACCAGGATCTCTAGTCACTAAAGAAAAATTTATTGACGATACCATGTGTGGTTACCAAATTCGATCACTAAAGGAAATTTATTGACCACTTTCTTATCTTGGTCACTAAATTTGTTTGTTTACTAAAATTTGGTGACCAAAAAAAAATTAAGTCACAAAAGGTTACTTTTGGTGACTAGAATTTTGTTCGTCACTAAAATTTTCGTCACTAAAGGCCATTTTTTTTGTAGTGCCTGATGGTATCCCCTGAAAATCAAGCTATCCCCTGATAGTATCCTTGAAAGTTAAGTTATCCACTGATGCCTTTTTAAGCGCTAACATCTTTGATCACTGATACTTTGTTGGCTATTCCATGAATGTCTAATGTGCGGAATACTTGAACATTAAGTACAACCAGACATTCCCTGACACTAACATGTTCTTTGAAATAACCACTGATGACTTGCTTAGTACAATATTGGATATCCCCTGACAGACTTAGTTGTCCATCAGTGAATGCTTGTTTGTGTACATATACTAAGGTTTATAGAACATCTTGAGTATTTACAAGTGCACATTTATTAAATGAACAAAAGAATACTTACATCATCATTATCAACATAATACCTAACAATCTCCCACTATTTATTATTATCAATTGGATTATTGATGATGTCAAAACCAAAAGTATAAAAAATAAAGAATAAGGAATAAGGAATGAAGAATGCAATTGCATTTAACTAAGTGTATTTGTACAAATAGAAAGAAAAACTATTTACAAGTGTACAATACTAAAACAAGTGTTTACCACTTAGATTTCAGGATCCTTTTGTTGTTGAGTTGTAATGAAGGGCAATGAATAACTTGATTCTATTGGTTGTGAGTCACTTCCAAGGCCTTGTTTTCTTTGGTTAGGATTTTGATCTGGAATCCTGAGTTTCTTGTCTTATCCACCCTTAGCCATAGTGTCGTGCTGTTTTTGTAGTTGCTCTCTAAACTGAACAATATTGACATTTGTTCTATTTTTCAGAGCTGCAATGACATCCTCAATCTCCTTCAGGTTGGCTACTGTTAGCTGAGACCAATAAAATGTGATGATCTTTCCATTAGTGTTTTTGTACTTCACCCCCATAGGACAGGTGAGCATCATTGGATATTCTTTAAAGGCTTTCACTGATGGAACATCCCTCACTTGAATTTTGTTGTCAGGCTTTGTCTCATCAACCTCTTTTAGAAGTTTGTCCACCAACATGTTTCTGATCCTAATGAGGTTTTCACTTTTTGAGTCCTTGATTTGAGTCAGGATATATATTGATTCACCATAAGTACTTTGTTCAATTTCCTTCATCCTCAAACTTTTGTGGCTCCCATCAGTGGATGTGTAGAAAAGCCTTATTGGATCACTCAAGGCAGTTGGGATAGTTCTGTCATTATTGATTTTGTTTCTTATGTTGTCCAACTCACCCCTTAGTTCCATGTTGATCTCAAAATTGTTTGGTACTAGGCTTTTTGAGTATGCTAGTTGCTCAGCATTCATCATTTCGAACCAGCTTAACTCAACCTTACGTTCTGATCAACACTGTCAGTTAAGTATTTGAACTTGAGGATGGAATGGCTGGTGGTGAAGGTATCAACTACTTTCTGTACATTGTTGATTTTCTCACTGATCAACACTGTTCCTAAAAACACACTATCAGGATGTCGCATCAATTTGTGATGACACATCATCAGGGACAAGAGAATTCCCTGATTAATTATTATCACAGTCTCAACACAATCCCCTGATGCAGTCAAAAGCCTTTTACCTAACCCTGAAGTTCAATGAATACACACACCCTGACCTTGAGGCACGGATCAGATACCCTGACCTTGATGAACGGATCAGATACCCTGACCTTGATGCTTGAGTCGAATACCCTGACCTTGATGCACGAGACAGATACCCTGACCTTGATGCTCGAGTTGGATACCCTCACCCTGATGCTTCTCGATAGAGACCCTGACCCTAATGCATCAGACAAAAACAAACAAAAACAAGCAAAAACAAGTAAAACAAACAAATATATGTACATTTTTAACATATATAGTCACATATCAACTAAATTTATCAGGAATTCATGAGATGGGTTAGGAGTACCAGAACTTAAGCATTTGATAGCTTGTATTGTTCCAACAACCTTTCTGACAAGTCTATAGCAAGTTTATTGAACTTCATTTTGCATAATTCACCATACCCAGCTCTTCCACAAGATTGGTAAAAGTAGCTTCATCAAGAGCCTTGGTGAATATGTCTGCCAGCTACTTGTTTGTTGGTACAAACTGTAGTTCAATGGTTTCATTCATAACATGTTCCCTGATAAAGTGATATATGATTTTTATATGTTTGGTTCTAGAATGTTGCATAGGATTTTCAGCAATGGCAATGGCACTAGTGTTATCACACCTGATCGGAATTTTGTTGAAATTCAGTCTATAGTCCATTAACTAATTCTTCATCCATAGGATTTGTGCATAGCAACTTCCAGCTGCAATATATTCAGCTTCAACAGTTGATGTTGAAATTGAGTGTTTTTTTTTGCTGAACCAAGATACAAGCCTTCCTCCCAGAAACTAATAGCTTCCTATTGTACTTTTTCTGTCAATTCTGCATCCTCTAAAGTCGGCATCAGAATACCCCAGTAATTCAAATCCAGATTCCTTTGGATACCAAAGTCCTAACTTTTTAGTGCCCTTGATATATCTCAAGAATCTTTTCACTACAATGAGATGAGACTCCCTTGGATCAGATTGATATCTTGCATAAAGACATGTTGCAAACATAATGTTAGGCCTACTTGCTTTTAGATATAGCAATGATCCAATCATTCCCCTATAAGTCTTCAGATCAACTTTCTTTCCATTCTTATTAGGGTCAAACTTGGTTGTTGTGGCCATTGGTATCTTTGCTACTTTTGAGTCCTCCATGTCAAATTTCTTGAGAAGTTCTTTGGCATACTTTGTATGATGAATATAAATCCCATCGTAACTTGTTTGATCTGCAATCCCAAGAAATAAGACAATTCACCCATCAAACTCATTTCATACTTGCTTTGCATGAGCTTGGAGAACCATTCACACAATCTAGTGTCTGTGGATCCAAAGATAATATCATCGACATATATTTGAACTAGGATCAGATGACCTTGGTGTTTACTAAAGAACAATGTCTTGTCAATGATACCTCTTGTCAACTTGTTTTCCACCAGAAACTTAGACAGTGTGTCATACCAAGCTCTAGGAGCTTGCTTCAGTCCATAAGTGTTTTCTCTAGTTTGTAGACATGTTTTGGAAATTTTGAACTTTCAAACCCTGGAGGTTGTTGGACATACACTTCTTGTTCTAATTTCCCATTGAGAAAAGAACTTTTCACATCCATTTGATAAACTTTGAAGTTTGAATGTGCAACATAGGCTAAGAAAATTCTTGTAGCCTCAAGTCTAGCTACTAGTGCAAAAGTTTCATCAAAGTCAATCCCTTCCTCTTGAAGATAACCCTTTGCAACCAGTCTTGCTTTGTTCCTCATAACAATGTCAGCTTCATCCATCTTGTTTAAATACCCATTTGGTACCTATTATAATTTTGTCCTTGGGTTTAGGTACCAACTTCCATATTTGATTTCTTTCAAACTGATTTAGTTCTTCTTGCATAGCCATGATCCATTCTGCATCTTGAATGGCTTCTTCAAATTTCCTTGGCTCTAATTGTGAAAGAAAAACAAGCATATAGGCATTCATTACATGTTGCTTTTCTGGTTTGCACTCTCTTGTTTGGATCACCAATAATCAAATCTGTTGTGTGACTCCTAGACCATTTAGGATTAGAGATGTACCTTGATGAGCTTGCTTGATTATCGTCTCCTCCCCCTAAGTTTGTGCTCCCAGCTTCTGAGAAAACTCCCCCTGAATTAATGCTTAAATCAGGGTTAAAGTTATCCCCTGATGGTGCATGCCCTAATAGATGATCTCCTGATAGAGTATTCCCTGACTTGTTGTCCAGGAGATTAACTCTATCTGTTGAAGGGGCTTCAGTGGTGTTTGGATTGACATCAGGGATGGTTAAATTCTCCATTTGTCTGCACTCATCAGCTTCATACTCTTGATAATCAGAATCATCTTCATTTTCAAATCTGAGCTCCTCATGAAAACCAGGGTCTTCAAGTCCAGAAATTTTTTGATCATCAAAAGCTACATTTATAGACTCCATCACTACCTGGAGTCTCTTGTTGTAAACCCTGAAGGCCTTAGATTTCAGGGAGTAACCTAGAAAAATTGCTTCATCAGCTTTTGGATCAAATTTTCCTAAGTTCTCACCAAAGTTCCTTAATACAAAGCATTTGCATCCAAAAACATGTAGGAACTTGATGCTTGGTTTCCTCCTTGTCATTAGCTCGTACAGTATCTTGTTGTGAGCCTTGTTAAACAAAGACCTATTTTGAGTGAAGCAAGCAGTGGAAATTGCCTTAGCCCAAAAATAAGTAGGAATCCTTGCCTCTACTATCATTGTTCTAGCAGCTTCTATCAAGGTTCTATGTTTTCCTTCCCACTACACCATTCTATTGAGGAGTCCTTGGAGCAGAGAATGTATGATTGATGCCTTTCTCCATACAAAATACATCAAAAGCTGCATTCTTGAATTTAGTTCCATTGTTTGTCCTCAAAATTCTAACCACTGACCCTGACTCAGTTTCCACTTTCTTTATATGGTCAATGATTTGTTGAGGTACTTCTGTTTTAGCATTTTGAAACTTGACCCAAGTGTATCTGGTGTAATCATCCACAATAACCATTACAAATCTTTTCTTTGACACTGACATTATGTTAACAGGGCCAAAGAGATCCATATGAAGCAATTGAATTGGATCCTTAATCATTGTGGCTTCCTTGCTGACAAAGGATGACTTCCTTTGCTTCCCTTGTTGGCAAGCTGAACATAATCCTTCTTGAAGAAATTCCACTTGAGGTAGTCCAGTTACCAACTCTCTCTTCACCAAAGCATTGATAGCTTTGTAGTTCAGGTGAGAGAGCTTCTTATGCCATAGTCTGCTCTCATCAGGGGTTGCCTTGCTGTAGAAGCATGATTCTCCACTTACTGAATTGAAATCAGCAATGTAGAGATCTCCTTTCCTTATTCCTGATAAGAACAGCTTCTCGTCATCTTCATTTGAGATCAAACACTGATCCCCTTCGAAAGACATGATGTATCCCTTGTCACATAGTTAACTTATGCTTAATAGGTTGTGCTTAAGCCTATCAATTAGTGCTATATTTTCAAATGAGACATCCCCATTTGTTGTTGTTATCACCAAAAGAAATCACTGGTCCAACCGTTTCTTGAAATTCTGTGAGCAAGGATTTGTTTCTTGTCATGTGTCTTGAGCAACCACTATCTAGAAACCAGATTTGACTGCCTTTGACCTTTCCTTGCACACAAGAAACGTTTAATTTGTTTTTGGTACCCAAGTGGCTTTGGGTCCTCTAGGTTTAGTCACAGTTAACGGTAAAACAACTTTTTCATTATGTGTGACTTTTGGTTTTGGCAAATTATGGACTTTCTCCTTTTTAGGAGTTACATTATATACTTCTGATTTAACAACTATTTTCTTATCTTTACCCTTAGGGGTATATGCTTGAGCAGTTGGTAAATCATCAGCATATAATATTGTGCCAGTTAGAATCTGTGGTTTTTCTTTACACTGAAAAGATAAATGATTATTGCTACCACAATTCCAGCACACTTTCCTAGGGGCTTCATGCATAGAGGTGTAATTACTAGCTTTGTTTACACCTAGCTTTCCATTCCTATTCTTTTTATTATCCCCTAACATGCCTTTATCCCTTGAAAGGGTACGATGGCCTAATGCACTCTTATCCCTTGATGACTGTGTATCCACTGATGCACAGTCTAGTTCCTTTTTAACTTGAGGTTTGAGTGCTTTGGCAAAAACATGTTTCTTGCCTCTCTCACCACTTGTGGATGCTTCACATGTTGGGAAAACATTCCCTTTTTCTAACTTTGTTACAGCCTTTACAATTTTGATAGGTTATATAGGCCTTTTTCCAAAGCTAGCTGCATTTTCAACCTTAATAGGAGGGTACTTCACAAGAGTCTCTTCATAGCCTAAACTAGATTTGTGATCAGATTTTTGACAATTTAATTGATCATCCAGTTTCTTGCTTGACTCATTCCATTTCTTTATGACTTCCCTTTCCTGTTTCAGAATATTAGAGGTCCATTTTTTTCTTTTGATAGCACAGTCAAGGAGACATTTAGTCCTTAAGAGTTCTTTTTCAAGACTCCCGAGTCTAGAGAGTTCCGATTCTAAAAGAGTATTCCTAGCAATCAAATGTTCATTTATTTTCTGTACTCTCACAGTCTTAGCTACAGCACTCCTTAGGATGTCATAAAGATCTTTTATCTCACAAGTCATTTCCTTAACAGTTTTAACACAATCATTTTTAGACATGTTAGAGAAAACTTCAAGACTTACTTGTGAGTTGCTACTGTTAGTGGATGAGGCCATCAGGGCTAGGTTGACATATTCTTCATTATCTTCTTCATCTGAGTCAGCCTAGCCCTTTCCCTCTGCAATGTAAGCTTTTCCCTTCTTGGTGGCATTTAAAAGGTCAAAGTATTTCTTCTTGTAATCCACATCAGCTTCCTTTCCCTTGGATTCACCTTCCTTTGTGACCTTGCGGCAATCATTTGCAAAGTGGTCCATCTTATTGCATTTGTAGCACTTTATTCTTAATATGTCAATAAAGTTTTTAGTGCTACTAGGTTTCCTTACTGAAAATCTTTTTGATCCAGATGGTTTTTGAAATTTCAGCTTGGAAAACCTCTTTGCAAGAAAAGTCATGGTTTCATCCAGTTCTTCTAACTCTTCAGGAGTGTACTCATCCTCCTTTGAGTCAGCTTCAATGTCCCCTTCCTCTTCAACATCTCCTAGTTGCTGCTTCATCAAGACACTTGGTCTTACTTATACTTTATCCTTTCTGGCAGCCATCAGGGCTACTGATTTAAGCTTTCTGGTATCCCCTGACATTTCAGATCTTTATTGAACCTCCAGTTCATATATCTTTAGGGTACCATGTGACAGCTCCGATTTCTAAACCAAAGACCAATGTCATCAGTTTATTACTAACCAAGTTGCCAGCGGGGAAATTCAATGAGCTATTACACGAAAAACTCTTTTCTTTATATTAATAATTGAAAATGATACATATAATAATTAGTACAAACATTATTTTTAAAGTTTTCAGCAGCGAAAATAACATATCTTTTTCTTGAAAATAAAACAAGATCCAACCAACCGAAAATCCTATTTATGAGCCTTGGACTGTCAAATTTACTGACTCTGATATGACTTTTCTTTACCCTTTGAACCTTCTTCTTTCTTGGGTTGAACTGAAAGAGAATCAAGCTAGTATGAGCAGAAAAGCCTTGCAAGTAATATAAGACAAATATAATAAATCTAGTTAAAAGATCAGTTCAAAGATACAGTTTTCAAAATATCATAAAAATATTAGAGTCCTATCTGTTGTATTCAGATGGGAAGAGTTCATATCTTCAAATAGAAGAAAAATTAGCAATATTATGCCTCTAAAATTAAGAAATAATGAATATCTTCAAATAGAAGAAATATGGGCAACATTACGCTTCTGAAATTTAGAAATAAGGAATATCCACATAACTCTCGGATGCCTTTCAGTACTATGACTTACTTGAACATCTCACATCAATGATGTCTTTCAGTACTATGACTTACTTGATAATCAATTCTGTTAAACACAAGGGCCTACTAAGAATATCATCTACCACATGACAATAACGGGCCAATGTTATTTCATTGTGGTCTGCTATGTACGTACGTATGATATTTAGTAGACTTAATTACATCTACTTTCTCATGCGGCCGAAAGAATAGAGTATCCCATACTTATTACCCGGATTGATCCCCCTACTCATATATATATACACAAGGGCCCGAAAGAATAGAGTATCCAAAATCTCATTCTTATTACCTGGGTTGATTCCCTTATAGAGATGGTAGATAGATTTCAACACCTTAATGAAATTTACCAAGGTGATTATATAGCATCCTTGTAATCTCAGTGAGGGTCGTGACACCTCAAGGGACTGTCCAAGGTGATCACACAGTACCCTTGTAGTCTCAATGAAGGTCACCAAATATTTATTACCTTTATAAGCTGAATTGAATAACTCAAAATGTCATGTAATGATATAAAACAAATAAATGCTTATAAACGAGATATTAAAATCAAGTATTTCTCAAAATGATATTAGCTTCAGTTTGAGCAAATTAATTCTCTATCAGTATGCATACGAAATAATTATGTATACGTAAGAAGAATGGTTTAAGCATCTGCCATAGCTTGACACAGATTGAATTAATTGATCATGTGTTTAATCTGAGATATACATCATACTTACCTTTATATAAATAATTGTGTGATATATTGAAAGGATGATAAATATATCACTTGGAAATAATTTAAGTATAACTTTGAACAACTAAGTTATACGTGGAAAAAATAATAATAAATACATTACTTGCCTTGACCGGGATGATAATTGTATGTTAGGTTTGCAAAATTTGTTTTATGAATCATAAATGATTAACAGAAGTTAGAACTACCATAATATGTTTAGGTGTTTAAGTCATGTTATGTTTGTTTCAGGGAATGCATTCTGTTTATCAGGGGATAATTTTTGTGTCATCAGGGTCACAGCCATTAGGGGTTACTTACAACCATTAGGGAATAGTTGTCAGGGGATATGTTATTCATCAGAGGATATTTATCATTAGGAGAATAAATTATCTGTCAGGGGATAATTTACTTATCAGTGGGTAACTAGTCATCAGGGGTACATTGCCCGTCAGGGAATAGACTGCCTTTCAGGGAATAACTGCCTGTCAGGGGATAGCCCTCGACCATCAAGGGATGGTCCTCGGCTATCAGGATATGAATTTGTTCTTCGCCAAACTTGTCAGTAATTCATTTGACTGTCACCAAACTCTTTTGGCTATCTCCAAACTCATTGTAAACTAGCTAGTGCCAAACTCATCAGTGGATAATTATTCAGCGCCAAATTCAGCAAGTCAATGCCAAACTCTTCAGAGACTAACATTATTAGTCCTCAGAGACTAACATTATTACTCATCAGAGACTAAATTATTCTCCGATAGCTAGAATAACTCATCAGTGGATAAGTTATTCATCGGAAACTAATGTTTTATTCATCAAAGACTAACATGTTTTGCCCATCAGAGACTAACATTTAGTCGTCAGAGACTAGCTATTCATCAGAGACTAACTAACAATATGAAGTATATAGAGATTATCAAAGTGATTTATCTCTACAGGGACAATAGAATCTAAGGTTTCATGCAGGTTCTATTTATGCAGAATGACAAAATAATGAAAATGACTAAATAACTTAATAAAAGCTCTTAGTATTTACCTGGCAAGCTTCCGATACTATAGAATAAGCTAAAGGAATTTATTGTAGGCTTAAGGAATTTATGTATTTGAGAGAGTTGTGAAGAAAAATGAGTTATAGGGGTTCTCCTTATATATGTGCTGGAAATATGAAAATATCTAAGATATTTCTTACATAGATTAACATCAGACTTGAAAGCTACTAACTTATTACAATAAGCTAACAATTATGGATAGGTGTTAGACTGTGGTATAACTTACTAATGGCTCAGCTTAGTAATATGCTTACTCATTAGAGAGGGTTTCAACACCTGTAATGCTTACTCATTACAAGGTTATTACTTATCTATTACGGAGCTATTATTCTCCTATTACGGAGTCATTTTCTGTAACATCAATAGTAACAATTTATGTTACTCTTACATAAATTAGTTCTGGTGATACCAAAGTTTAGAGAAGAAATAATAATAATTTATATTGCCACGTAAATTAAAACTACAAATTATTTTTGTTAAGAAATAATTTTTCATGTACGCAAATAAATTTGACCAAAATTTATTTGTTAATAGTTTTAATATTATAATAGTAATTACCTATATTTGGGGTATTACATACCATAGAGCCTATCCAAGTCTAGGAGATTCATGTCCTTGGATTCCTTGATGGCTGTTGTCTTAGGATCCCATGATATGGGAAGTGCCCCATGAATTTCTTGTTCACATCTTTGTTGGCATATATCTTCTCATACATCCCCAGGTCATTTACTAACCTGTTAAATCTGTCAAACATTTCAGTGAGTGTTTCACCATTTTTCGTTGTGAACCACTCATATTGTTGTGTTAGCAACTGCAATTTATTCTCCCTCACATCTTCTGTACCATCACATAAGATTCGGATAGTATCCCAAATAGACTTAGACGTTATAAGATTCATGATACTGTTCAGCATATCATTGTCTAAGCCATTGTATAGAATACCAGTGACTTTAAGATCTTTCTTTGTCTTCTCTCTTTTCTCTAGAGTTATTTCTTCAATAGTCGTGGGGACTAATCTTTCCAGAACACTAACTCCATTGACAACCTCTTGAGGAATGAGCTTCTTTGGTATGTGAGGGCCTTCTTCTAGAATCTATAGGTATTCATCATCGATTTCTCTTAGATGAACTATTATGCATTGCCTCCAGAAGAAGTATTTTCCCCTTTCCAACATGAGGACTTTACTATTTCCTGCTTTGTTGGCCATTGATGATGATCGTCTAGTAAGTGTAATCTGCTAGTGGGCTCTAATACCAATTGTTAGAACATAATAGGCTCAAGTGTTTGTAGAAGGGAGGTTGAATACAAACACTCAAAACTTTTCGCTCTTTAAAAACTTGTTAAGCACTGTTGGAAATAGTTATAATATCAGAAAAACTATAATGAGTTTAAAACAAACACACAATCATTCAAGTTAAAATAGTTGTATTAAAACTTGATGTTTTTCTGGAAATCTGTTTAACCACAAATGTGATTAAAACTGCTACAAATTATGTAACAAGTTACAGCTACAAATTCACACTCACTAGCTTTTAACTTTCTTTGAATATTTCTCTCAAGATATATTACAAAGCTTCTCTCTAGTGTTTGTGTGCTTCTATGTGTTGGTTGATTCGTTGGATATATATTTTTTGTGTAATGAGAACTCTTTTGCATATATAGAAGATCAGTAGTTGAATCCACGTTCTTAGATGTGCTGCACTTTCAACTTAGCCGCATATATGTCACATCGATGTCCTTTAGGAATGATGTGTTAAACTGATGTTACTTTTGTTGCTTCTTTTTCATCCCCTGATCTGCGTGCATTTAATGATCGAGAGTTATCATTGGACCACCAAACTTCAAGAAATATCTTTCCAGTTTATATCTCTTGCTTCTGTAACAAGCTTCATTGATTTGCATGTAAGACCTGCTGACGAGTGTATGTAGTCATAACTATCCACTGATAGTAAGCCCTAATGTGGACTTGATCAGTGCTTCTGGATCCCTTGATGACAAGTCCTGTTTTAGACTCGATCAGTGCTTCAACCTTCACTTGAGTTATCCAAGTTGTTAGGTTTTATAATATTTGATGATGATTGTACCTAGAATACTTAGATATACAAATGTACAGTTAGTGCTAATTTATAGCATTTGGATTTTTGTAGCTGGTAGTTTACTCTCTGATTCATGTAATTTATTTTTATATAAGAGTAAGTTGATGTGTATTATAAGAGACTACCAAAACTGCATTAGAGAGTTCAACAAGTCAGAGATTATGTTTAGTCTATCGGAGACTAAGGCAAAAGCTTATCAGAGACTACAGCTTAAAGCTTCAGAGACTAAGTGTAAGTCATCAGAGACTAAATGTAAGCATCGGAGACTAATTTTAAGTCATCAGAGACTAAGATTAAACCATCAAAGATTAAGATTAAAGCATCAGAGACTAAGCTTAAGCTGTCAGAGACTAAATAGTTGATCAGAGACTAAAGTTGAAGCAGTTAGAGACTAAAGTAAAATTACTCTCTGATGTAGTACAGAGTTCTATTTGAATTAGAAGTTATCTTCGACATGGACATTGAAGACTTATTGAAGACGAAGCTGGTTAGAAATATACCAAAGTAGTAATTAAGAAAAACATAGCTAGTCGAATTGTACATAGAAAACATATGTTGAATAGGATTAGAAGCTGAATTCATATTCAGATTTGGAAGTTGTAATTAATTTTACAGAGTTGTATTAGAAGCTGTATGATTATATAGATTTTTATACATACAATACAGGAATTGAAGTTGACAATCAATTTGTGATTGTTAGAATTTGTAATCAATTGTTCATCAATAAAAGCAATTGTTTATAAATTTATTCTTGTTCTTGTTCTTTAATTTCCGCAAGTGATAATACTTTGAAGAACAGGAATTTAAAAAGTTTTCAAGAACTTGTATTCAACCCCCCTTACTACAAGTTCTAGGCTATTTCATTGGGACAACAATTGGTATCAGAGCCTATTGATTAATATATTTCAAGTAACAAGATCCAGAGATGGCCAATGATGAAGGAAACAACTCCAACATAATGGCATATGCAGGAAGTCGTGATGGTGGAACCAGAATTCCAATTTTAAAAAGAGAAGAATATCCAATCTGGAAACAAAAAATGTATATGCACTTGAGGGCAATCGATCCCGAATACATTGATAGGATTAAGAAGGGTCCCTATCAACCAAGGAAATTTGTTCCTTCAAAAACTGTGGAAGGAACAATTATTCCTGAACACTTTGAACATGCTACAAAAAGTGATTATACCAATGAAGACAAGTTACAAGTGTTGAAGGATGCTAAATTGATGAACATACTTTATAATGGACTGGATAAAAATATTTTCACAAGCATCATCAACTGCACAACATCAAAACAAATTTGGGACACCATCAAAGTCCTATGTGAGGGGACAAACCAAGTAAGAAAGAATAAAATATCATTGTTAACACAACAATATGAATTCTTTCAAGCAAATCCTGGTGAATCAATAACATCAGTTTATGATAGATTCAATGCTTTGTTTAATGAGCTAAAAATACTTGGAAAGTCCTATGACAATGAAGATGTTAATACGAAATTCATGAGGGCACTCCCACCAAGTTGGGATCCAAAACCAACTGCAGTAAGAGAAGCTCATGATTTGGACATTCTCACATTGGACAGGTTCTGTGGAAATCTAAAGACTTATGAACTAGAAGTAGGGCAAAGACAAAAGATGCATGGCAGGGACAAAGGAGTTGCACTAATGGTTGAGACAAAGAAGTCTCATGAGGAGCTTGATGTTGAAACCTACACTGCAAGCTCAACTAATGAAGAAACTGAATCCAACACTGATGATGACATGGAGGAATTCATGGTTTTCATGGTGAAGCAATTCAAAAAATTTAGGGCTAGTAGGAAAGGGAGACAATCATCAAGGAAGATTAACCCAAAACGAGAAGGTCAAATTGTGACCTTTGACAAAAAGAAGATTAGATGTTACAACTGTGATAGGTTAGGGCACTTTGCCAATGAGTGCAAGAAGCCTAGAACTACAGAAAGATCTAAGGATGAAAAGAACAGGAAATCAGGGAATGACCTTGCTAATAAAAAGTACAAATCAAAGAGCAAGGCCTTGATTACTGAAGACAAAGATTGGATTGACAGTGACTCTGAGGAAGAAATTGTCAACTTTGCCTTGATGGTTCAAACTGATGAGCCAAGTGATTCTACAAAGGTATGTGATGCAATTCAGAATTTTAATATGCTTAATTTAATTGATACATCTAGTATAGAAAGCATACAAAAAGATATGTCTGATTTGCATGTTAGTTTTAGATCATTAACTATTGAACATGCCAAAGTTAAAGAATCACATAACCAACTCTTGAAGATAAATAGATTTCTTGAAGAGAGACAAATACAATTTGATACTATCAAGTCAGAACTGGATAAAGCTCATCACATGATAGATGCTTTGAAAAAGAGGGAATATTACTTAGTCGAACAACTTGAAAATGAAAAAGAGAGAGAAGCAGATCCAGCAGCTAGTACTACAATTCTCCTTGCTTCAGATCGTGAGACGATTTGTGGGGTGTTCGTGTGGATACCATAGAGGTGCTGTCCAGTTGGATTGCGTTAGAGATTTGGAGACGTTCAACACCCCCATCAAAGCTTCAAATTCTGCAGGTTTAATCAGTAAAATCTTAAACCGTCTGTATTAAATTGTTTCACATGGATCCTCGGGTTAGGATTTCGTTTTTGTTTTAAATCAGTTTTCTTTTCCACTACGTTTTATTTGTCGAAACCCTACAGTACACACTTAGATGATGTCACTTTTCTTTAGTCAATTATTGAAAATGCCTAAAGTCCGGCATGGGATTTTTTGGGTCGCCACAGTTAGGCACCCTCTATCCTCACTATAAGTAGTGGCTACTTTTTAAAATAATTTGCTTTTTAGAAAATTATCTCTTAAAAATTTGTTACTTTGCAAGTAAAATGAAGATGAATGTAATGAAAGAAATACATCCTAACTTAATAGTCTAGGTGTGCCCGTGTGTGTGCGCGCTCCATTTGTTTTCCATTATTCAAATTTTTATTTTTTTTATATTTTTTGGTTACATATTACAAGGTGCAACCAGAAATGAAAGACTAATCCTAAAACAAAGATCAACAGTGTAATACCCCAAATATAGGAAATTACTATTATAATATTAAAGATGTTAACAAATAAATTTTAGTCAATTTATTTGCATGCATGAAAGATTATTTATTAAAAAACATAATTTGTGATTTTAATTTATGTGGTAATATAAATTACTACTATTTTTCAATTTAGCTTTGGTATCACCGAAACTAATTTATGAGAGAGTAACATAAATTGTTACTATTGATATTATGGAAAATGACTCCGTAATAGGTATAGCTCCTTAATGAGTAAGCATTGCAGGTGTCAAAGCTATCCTTGATGAGTAAGCGTATTATTAAGCAGAGTCATTAGAAGTATTTACCATAGGTTGACACCTATACTTATCATACTTATGTGTAACCGTAATTGTTAGCGTATTGTAGTAATTTAGTAGGTTTCAAGTCCGATGTTAATCTACGTAAGAAATATCTTAGATATTTTCATATTTCCAGCACCTATATAAGGAGAACCCCTACTACTCATTTTCTTCATAACACTCTCAAATGCATAAATTCCTTAAACCTACGATAAAATTCCTCTAGCTTATTCTGCAGTATCGGGAGCTTGCCAGGTAAATATTACGAGTTTTAAAAAGTTATTTATTTTCATTATTTAGTCGTTTAGCTTGAATAAAAACCTGCATGAAACCTTAGATTATGTTATTCCTGTAGAGATAACCATGTAGATAATCCCTATACTCTTAGAAATATTCTGAATAATTGTCAGTCTCTGATGACTAAACTGATAGTCTCTGATGACTAAAGATGTTAGTCCCCGATGGGCAAAACATGTTAGTCTCTAATGAATAAAATGTTAGTCTCCAATCAATAATTTATCCACTGATGGATTATTTTGTATATTAGAGGATAAATTAGTCTCCGAGGAACAATTGTTGTTAGTTTCCGAGGAGCAATTATATTAGTCTCCGATGAGTAACCTAATACTAGTCTCCGAGAAGTTTGGCGCTAGCTTATTGAGTTTGGCGCTGAACAAACCATCCCATGATAGCCAAGTTTAGCGTTGAACAAACCATCCCCTGACAGCCAAGTTTGGCAATAGTCAAGTTTAATGCCGACGAGTTTGGCGATGACCAAATCATCCCCTGACAAGTAGTCAACCCCTGATGGATGGTTATCCTCTGAGGGGCTATGCATTCCCTGACGGGTAGTTATCCACTGATAAGTAAAATATCCATTGATAGGTAATTTATCCCCTGATGGTAAATATCCACTAATGAATAACATATCCTCTGACAGCTATCTCCTGATGGCTGTAAGTATTCCCTGATAACTATAAGCTATCCCCTGATGGCTATAAGTATTCCCTGATGACTATAAGCTATCCCCTGATGGCTGTGAACTATACCTTGATAACACAAGGCTTATCCCCTGAGGAGTAGAATTCATCCCCTGATACAAATTTAGCACGACTTAGATAATATAACTTTATTACCTAAGCATGCTATAGTAGTTCTAATTTCTGTTAATCATTTATGATTCATAAAACAGATTTTGCAGACCTACCATCCGTTATCACCCCGGTCAAGGCAAGTAATGTATTTATTATTATTCTTTGCATGTATAGCTTAGTTGTTCAAAGTTATACATAAATTATTTCCAAGTGATATATTTATCATCCTTTCAATATATCACACAATTATTTATACAAATATAAAGATAAGTATGATGTATATCTCAAATTAAACACATGATCAATTAATTCGAACTGTGTCAAGCTATGGCAGATGCTTAAACCTTTCTTCTTACGTATACATAATTGTTTTGTATGCGTACTGATAGAGAATTATTTGCTCAACTGAAACTAATATCATGTTGAGAAATGCTTGATTTTAATATTTTGTTTTCAAGTATTTATCTGTTTTATGTCAATACATGACATCTTGTGTTATTCAATTTAGCTTATAAGGGTAATAAATACCTTGTGACCTTCATTGAGACTACAAGGGTGCTGTGTGATCGCCTTGGACAGTCCCCTGAGGTGTTATGACCCTCACTGAGATTATTGCTATATAATCACCTTGGTAAATTTCATTAAGGTGTCGAAATCTATCCACTATCTCTACAAGGGAATCAACCCAGATAATGAGAATGGGATACTCTATTCTGTCGAGCCCTTGTGTATATATATATGAGTAGGGGAATCAACCCGGATAATGAGAATATGATACTCTATTATGTCAGGCCCATGAGAATGTAGATGTAATTAAGTCTACAAAATGTCATACGTATGTACATAGCAGACCACAATGAAATAGCATTGGTCCGCTATTGTCATGTGGTAAATGATATTCTTTGTAGGCCCTTGTGCTGAACAGAATTGACGATCAAGTAAGTCATAGTACTGAAAGACGTCATTGAGAGAGATGTTCAAGTAAGTCATAGTACTGAAAGACGTCATTGAGAGAGATGTTCAAGTAAGTCATAGTACTAAAAGACATTCGAGAGTTATGTGGATATTCCTTATTTTCTTGATTTCAAAGGCGTGATAATGTCGATATTTCTTCTATTTGAAGATATGAATTCTCCTCATTTGAATCCAATAGATGAGATTTTAATATTTTTATGTTATTTTGAAAATAGTTTCTTGAACAACCAAATTTATTATAGTTGCCTTATATTATATTACTTGCTAAGCTTTTGTTGCTCATACTTGCTTGATTCTCTTTCAGTTCAACCCAAGAAAGAAGAAGGTTCAAAGGGTAAAGAAAAATTATATCAGTACCAGTAGGTTTGGCAGTTCAAGGCTCATAAATAAGATTTTCGGTTGGTCTGGTCTTGTTTTGTTTTTAAGAAGAAACTATGTTATTTCCGTTGTTGAGAACTTTCAAAATAACGTTTGTAATAATTACTGTATGCTTCATTTTCAATTATTAATACAAAGAAAATAGTTTTTGGTGTAATAGCTCTTTGAAATTCCCCGTTGGCAACCCGATTTTCCTCCAAGAGCCTATGTCGCAGCAGTCAATATTAAACTGATGACACTGGTCTATGGTGGGGAAAAATCGGGGTTGTCACAACTGGTATTAGAGCAAAACACCGGAAAAAATATTTATGAGCCAAATTATAAGAGTCAAAATAAAGCAAATGTTGAGTCAAGTCTAAAATAAAACGTTACGGTAGGGATGTCAGAATTTATCCGTAAAATCTACGTTACTAGTTATATTTTTACTAACCAAACTTTGCATGACTTTATAGATGTTTGATCTACACCTACTTAATAGTACCCTATTAGCTGCTAAAACATATAGGTGTTCCCTAGAAGATATTCTACCACATCTACCTATGCCAGTCAAAACTAACGCTCCTGAGCCTATTACTAATGACCTTGAATCAGAAAATGAAAATGATCCCTCGGAAGATTCCCCTTCACAATAAGAAAATTCATGGGAAGAAACCCCAACACAAATTATACCCACTATATCTCCATTTACTATTGTACCAAACATTTCATCTAGCTCACATGCTTTCAATTTCATCATACCTACTTCTGAGTCAGCCTTTGTACCCCCATCTGCTCCAGTTCCAACCTTGGTTCCATCACCTCTATTACCAGTTTCAACTGAAGATACAGAACAAAGACTCTGAAATCAACTTAGGTATTATGAAGCAGATATAAGAGATAGGGAAGACGCAACTTTTTGTCATGTTAGGGAAGCTTATGATTGTAGGTACATGTTGGAAAGATGGCATTATGCTTAGGGTCGAGTAGAAGCTCAATATAGAATGACAATGCAGGCTATTGATCAACGAATATCTGACACAAAATGTTTTGCACCAGTTTTTGAGGCATCAATGGAAGCCCTAATGGCCTTTTCTGATTATCAACTAAGGTTAACTTGTTCTTTTGAGGATGTCACGGTAAGTTGGGTCTACTCAGGACTCAGTGAGGAATATTTAATCTAAGGATCAGAAGGTAATTTTGACAAGTTTAGTAGAGTGCTGCAATAGCTTTTGGGAACAGGAAGTCGTGTTTTGTTAAACTAATGGATGACTTTGTTATATTAACCTATAGTAGGTCTAGACTTTGAATTTTGTACAAATAATGATAAATATAAGTCTATGTAACCTTTGCTTACTATGTGTGATATACTATAATTTGTTGATAGACAAAGGGTAATTTCAAATAAAGGATTATGACAAAAATATGTGTTAGGTTACTATGTTACGAAGGAGTAGAAGAAACTTTAAATTTAATAATAACATATGTTGATTAAATAGAAAATGAATAGGAGAAGCCGCAGCGGACGTGGAAGGCCCCTCCAACAAGAAAACCAAACAAGTAGTACTACTAACCCTACGCAAGACCTTATGAATCTCTTGAAAGAAGCATTTAGGAATTCTCAACCAAGTTCTTAACCCAATAACCAGATTCACAGAGTTACTTTTAAAGATTTTAAAGATCTAAAACCACCTTTATTTACTGGAAAGGAAGGTCCAATAGTAGCCCGTGAGTGGATCAAAGTAGAGAAAGCCTTTAGGATTTGTGAAATGGCAAACCATCAGAAAACCACCTTTGCTTCGTACCTATTAACTGAAGAAGTAAACTTTTGGTGGGAAAGTGCTGAGCAATTAGAATTAACTTAGCAAGCTGCTCATAACAACGATAGGGAGGTTTCTTGGGAGAGATTCACTAAAATATTCCTCGCCAAGTATCTTCCTTTAAGTATATCTGATGAAATGGAAATCAATTTCCTTAATTTAAAACAAGGAAGTATGACAATAACCGGGTATGAAGCAAAGTTTATTGAGCTGTCCTGTTTTGCTCCACATCAAGTGAACATTGAACGATGAAAAGCAAGGTGATTTGAGCAAGGACTCAATCCTTGGCTCTATAAGGTAACAATTTTAGCATTAGATGATTTTTGTGCAATAGTTGAAAAAACTAAGATAGCAGAACGAGGAACTGAAGTCCTCGCAAAGTATAATCGTGCCAAAGGAAAGAAAGGTGACACCACATAGAAGAGGTATAGACCTCAAGGGAATCCACAAGGTGGACAAGAACCTAGAATAGTGAATTCTCAGGTTAAACAAGAACCTAGAGTAGGAAATTTTCTTAGCTACAATTCTAATGTGAATAAACGTCGTTGGAATAGAGACGTACCGGAAAATAGTGGACAAGGAAAAGGAAGTGTTTTTCCCAAGTGTAATAAGAATCATGTGAAGGAACCCTGCTTGAAGGGATTGGGAGTCTGTTATCATTGTAAACAGCCTGGACATATAATACAAAATTGTCCCAACCTTCCTGTGACAAACCAGAGTAGACCTCAAAAACAGAACCTGGAAAAATCTGCTTATACCACGTGCTACACTTGTGGCATGAGAGGTCATATTTCCCCAAGCTGCCCTCAGAAAGCAAGGAAGCCTATTGAGGGAGAAGGAAGAGCATCCACTGGACCCATTGCAATTCCTTCACATCCCATGGCACGCACCTATAACATGACTGTCAGCGATGCATTACAATCTACTGACTTGGTGACAGGTATGCTTCCAGTTAATTCCATACTAGCATACGTGTTATTTGATTCAGGAACAACTAGATCTTTTCTCTATGCGTTTAGTTGAGAAACTAAAATTAGATCCACAAGAAATGTCTAGTCCAATAGAAGTTATGATTGCTGATCAAGAGAAGTACTACATTACAAAGATTTTAAATCAGTGTATCATTCAAATAGGAAAGTATGAGTTTCCAACAGACTTGATACTTTTTCCACTGGGAGAATATGATATCATTTTGGGTATAGATTGGTCAGGAAACTATAAGGCCAAAGTTGATTGTTTTAGAAAGCGTGTTTTACTCAACACACCCCAAAACAATAAGGTAACTTTCCATGGAACCATACCAACAAGTCCTAGCCATATCCTTACTAGCATACAAGCCGGGAAATTAGTTAGAAAATGGTGTAAAACCTTTTTTGCCTATGTCCACGACATGACAAAAGAGAAACCTGCAGTAGATGATATTCTAGTAATTCAAGAATATAAGGACGTGTAACGACCCAGAAAATTTGTTTATCTACAAATAATTTATTTATTCATAATGTTCTTTTTATATATATTAACGTGTATAGTTAATATATGATGTTTTTGAATGTCTAAACATTTTTGATCCATTAAAGGATTATGCTTGTTTGGATGTTGGACTATAAGATCTAGTAATTTATTTTGCTTGAAGAAGCCAAGCGTTTAAATCAATAAATCTCTTGCTGAATAGATGGCATTCATAGGAATGATGACATCATGTGTACATATGAAAATTTGATTAGTAAGTTGTTTTAATAGCTGGCTTATGTAAATGAAGGACAGCAAGCTTAATACTTATGCTTAGCTGCTAAGAATCATGATGAGCAGCCATTTTTACCGTCCAGTTTAACCAATCATTTTATTTCAAAGTTTAATCTCAGCCTACTATAAATACCTCATTCGGAGGAACATTTCAGTTTCTTTTCTAAAGATTTCCTTTTCCAAAAATTCTTCTTTAAACCTACCATCTCCGTTTAATTTCAAGTTCTTTCTTTTGGACTATCACTTTCAAACAAGCTGTGATCTCTTTCGACAACCCAGGAGGTAAGAATCTTAAGTTCTCTTTTGCCTTTCTTTTTGCTTGGTATTCGAGAAGTTTAGCTGTAGGAGCAAGTCTTTATGAAAGAAAAAGAAAGGATTATATTCTTTTGTGTCTAGAAGTGTTGCTCATAGCTTAAAGCATGTTGAGAGTTGATTTATGGAGTTGTAGTTGAGATCACCACCCTTGGAGAAGTGAGGAAGACGACCCTGTATCCGAGACAGTTTCTAAAGTTAGTCCCCGACTGTGTTGATGTTAGTCTCTGATGACGTCAGCATTAGTCCCTGACTATGTTGATGTTAGTCTTTGATGACGTCAGCATTAGTCCCCGACTGTGTTGATGTTAGTCTCTGATGATGTCAGCATCAGTCTCTGAAATATTAGTCTCCGATGATGTCACCCTTAGTCTCCGATGGGTTAAGATGA